>VYXD01013788.1:1594456-1622557 GCA_013397195.1 Hylia prasina | reverse complement strand
CCGCCGAGCGCGGGGAGCCGCCCGGGGGTGCCGCCGCCGCCGCCGCCGAAAGGTGCCGAGACATGGGGTGAGTCCGCCGGGCCCCGGCCCCGCGTGGGCACCGCGTCCCGCCCCGGCCCCGCCGCAGGTGCGGAGCGGGGAGAGCGCGGCGAGCGCGCCCCAGAAGCGGCGTTTTGTCACGTAATTAATCACCGCCGCCCGCTCGGGGAGCCGGCTCCCGCCCGAGCCGCCGGCGGAGCGGGCACGCCGCGGGGGAAGAGCCCCAGCGGCAAAATCCCCGCTGGAACGAGCGGGGAGGAGCTCGGGGTGTCGCGGAGCGGGGGCTGGTGCGGGCCCGGGGATCCGGTCCCTGGCCGGTCAGCCCCGGGATGTGCAGCGAGTTCATTGTCAGATGTTCCACGCGCTGGTTCAGCGAGAGCTCTGGCTGCTGGAGGCACACGATAAACTTGCCTGAATTGTGCCAGCTGGTCCCCGATTCGCGGAAATATTTTTCTCTTTTTAAATTTATTTAACGTGACAGAAGTCTCTGACCACACGTGATGACCTCTTGGAGAATTCAGCTTGGTCTTTCCAAAAATTAGTCCTGTATTTTTGCTATCCTCTAACTTACATGAGGGGACAAAAGCCAAACGCTGGCATTAGGGCAGTCTGTGAACTAAATATCAGGGAACAGAGGTTAAGGTTGTGCCTTTGGCTTGAACTATATATAGGTTTGAGATCCTCTCGACCAGAATGTCTTGGGGGATTCCAAACCCACACATTTAATTTACTTTATTTTTATCCTATTATGTTCTCTTACACCTTTTCCTTGCCTCTCCTCACCCCCCTGTGGCAAGGAATCGTTCTCCAGTTTCTGAGCTGCTTCTGCTGCTTTCAGATGTCCAAATTCCCACTCTAGATTTGTTGATTGTTGTCAAAGTGATATAATTTGAGAGTATATGGATAAATAATGAATTAAAATGACATGCACGTGTCCGAATTTGATACCCAGGAGTACTGAATAGAAGTCGGCAGAGGAGCAGAGGGAGAAATAGGATCTGAGTGAGTATCTCCCCATGTTTCTCCTCAGGAATACAGGGAGCTCACCTGCTTCTTAATTATGCAAAGTTTCACTGGAAAATAAAAGAGAAACTGACCTTGGGGTTGAAGAAAGAAGTATCAAAACCTGTCTGGAGCAGCACTGCCCCGCAGAGTCCAGGATGATCAGAAACATACAATCCGCGGGAAACTTACCTCTGTCACTCTACCTGGGTGTCTCTAAAGGCAAATCTTTTAGTTGCTGTCACGTTAAACCGTTTCCATACCGGTAGATCAGTTTAGCAGCGGCTTGGAGAGAACCGAGTGGAAGGTCACTGTGGTCCCCCAGCCTTTCTGTCAGTCAGTTGTAGTTCTGGGCTTGGTGTGGTCCTGCTCTGCCTCCGGAGCTGTTCAAGCTGCAAAGGACTTTTGAGAGCTCTGGTTGTGCTCCTGCCTGTGCTGCTACATGCAGTGTCAGATCATGCAGGGAGCAGGCACGTTCACTAGTCTAGTTCAGTAAATACCCTGATTTAATGTGTTTCTCAGTCATTTCAGTCTTGCCCTGGTGCATGTGAGATCAAGCTCCCAGTGTCATTCATTCCCCGGGTTTCAGTGTGGGTCGTACTTTCTCTTGCACTCTGTACTGAGTTCAGACAAGGTGTTTGGTGAATATGCATTTTTCCAGTGTCTCACATCATTATCTTGCCATTCACCTTTCTGATCCAGAGGACCTGGAAGTACGTTTGTGATAGCATTACTGCAGCTGTGGCTTAGCATATATGACACAGGAGCAACCTCCCAGTTTTCTTCCGGTTCCATCTGTACTGCAAATCCTTCACCTCTGCATGCTTGAAGTTTTCATTTTGTGAAATGGGCACCTCTGTTCTCAGGTGTCTGTGAAGCAGGTTGTGGTCAGAACACAGAGCTTAGTCGTTCTTACTTGGATGGATATATTTTGGCCCAGGCATTCAAGTGGGATTTGCTTTGGTGTCACATATGGGGCATATGCTCGTAGAAATTGTGACAATTACTTGATTCTTAGCTCTTAAAGTGTTTTTTCTTTTACTTTCCTTTTTTCTTTTTCCTGGGGGTGACCACTGCTAATGATTCATTTAAGTGCTGCCTATGGATTTGGCAGTGACTGATGGTGCTATGAAACCTGATACAGCTACTTGAGCTTAGCAAAGCAAAGCTATTTAAATTGCTTATTAGCTGTGAGCTGAGCTATTTAGACTGTTGGTTCAGTTCAACTTACTAGGCAGCAAGGTAGTTTTACAAAAGCATTTTACATGTTTTTAAAAAAACCTAATGCCTGTAATACAGGGGATATGAAGACAGCGTTGTAAAAAAGTGACTGGGGAAAAAAATCTGTTCCAGTGTCCATAAAAGTTGCTGCTGATTGAAAACCACTGTATTTTGGTCAAGCCACTGTTAAGAATCTCGCTGGACAAACGTCCACTTTAAAGGGAATTAATCTTTTCCCAAATCACTTCTTTCTTCTACCCAGCATATCTGATAGCTGCTGTTACCTCAATTCTCTTAGAACTTAAACTTCAGCTCTTTGAAAAAACACAATGTGACACATTTCCAGCTGTAGAAAGAAATCTGTGTCTGAAAATACCTCCTGCTTTGTCTCTTGCTGTTACAAGCCGAGGGCTGACACAATCAAGGAAGTGTCTCTGATGTTAGTGGGCTGTACCTACTCATCTAATAGCTGCGGTCTGACTCAGTGTGACCTCAGTTTAAGTAGTCCAAGTTAAATTTACAGTTATAAGGATGCTTGAGGTTTTGGTATTAGCTGATTTAAGAAAGTGTTGGATAGCTGTTTCATCTGTGCCTAAATTCTTTTATTATTTTAATTTCTTTCATATCTTTGTATTTCCTTATCTATCCATTACAAATAATTTCTGTTACAAGGTGTGTGACAAGTATCCAGTTTGGATTAGACCTGTAAATCTCTTCACTGCTGAAGCTGTTATATATATTATCTCTTGGATTAAAACTCAACTGATTTAAATACCCACTGGAATTAAAATTGTATTTTAATTCTGTTTTATAAATCATATCAAAATGACAATCAGGTCTCTGAGTGTTAGAAATTATTGCAGAAAGCTGCACAACCATGTAGAAGTGTGTTCTATACAGGTTAATGGTGAACTAGCTCACAGCACACCTTTCTTTTGGCTGACATGAGATGTCTTCCATTTGCTGCTTCCTCAGGGGCCAGTGGGGTAATTGAGTCCCCTCCAGCTGGGATCTGTGCATGCCTCTCCAGGTGAGCTTGGAGCCAAGCACCAGGAAGTTTGGAAAAGGCGAGTTTCCAAGCCTGGATGAGGCAATGAAGTAACCTCATCCTAAGGAGATTGGTCTCTTGAACAAAACTCTGTTCCCTCTGTGATATATTCATGGAAGGGTGCATGGGGCTGTATTACTGAGGGCTGCCATATGTGATGTTTTTGTTATGCACTGACATGTAAGAGATCAGGAAAGTCTGCCTTGCCCTCCTCCCTTGTGCTGCCAGCAGTACTAATGTGCATGAGCTAACACGTGGCTTTATTTGGGGAGTAAAAGGCAAAAACTAATGTGAGGGCAATGAATGAAGGAGATAAACAAAGCAGAAGATGTGATGAAGCTCATGCTATAACAGTAATTTTGGAGGGTGTTCACTTTCTGGTACCAGCAGTATTTTAGAAACCATGGTGATAAGCTTTGCCTGAGAAGCTCCATGGCAGGGAATAGTGTTTTTGCAGAGGAAATTCACCTTGGCTTTCCTCCAGCTCCCACTGAAATCCATGGGAGTCTCTTGCTGGCTCTCTCCAAAGTTTGGCCAGGCCATCTGTCTGCCAGGGAAGGGGAGACTTGGGGACCCTGGTAGTGGCACCTGGCTGTCACTGCATTCTGGGGTCCCTGAAAGCAGGGCTGGGACAACAGTGTGCCTGAACACAGCTGAGTTGGTACTGTGAGCACAGGGAGTCTTTTTTTGAGATTTTAAGGTCAGCAGCTTCAGTTTGGTCCCCAGCATAGCTCAGGGGGGCAGATTATATCCAGCTGGTGGGGGTTTTGGTGTTCAAGGAAAGGGACTAAGATCTGACAGGTGCTGGGGCTGTTCATCTTGTGGTTTATGAAGCAACTTGCTGGGGGTGCTTGATTCTTCACAGCCTTGGTTCCTGACATAGCTGTTTCCATTTTCAGGGTAGATATAAATGGATGTTACTCTGACTTGGAGAATTCCGTGTCTGTGTACAAATACAGATGTCTGTACAAAAATCATTGGAAAAGTCAGGTCCAGAGAACTTTTTCTTCTGTAGCAGTATTTGGGTTCACTGAAATGATGGGGAAACTCCTTTGACCTTAACAGTGTGTAGTCCCTTGCTTATGTTGAACTGATTTATGTAAGGATAGAGAGGCAGGGAGCTTGGTGGGGTGGGTGGAAGAGAAAAAAAAAGACCAAATAACCAGGTCCTCGTAATGATTTGTGAGTGCTTAGGGTTTTGGTGTGGTTGTATTCAGGTGAGTGAACAAACCTGTAACAGTGTTTTCTCCAAGTGACTTCGCCTCTCACAACTATGTGAGGAGTTCATGGCACTGCAGACAGATGCACAAACTGAATTTATAAGGTCTGCTACAGATAAGTTCACAAATTACGAGAGGAGAAATCTGCCAGTACCACAACTTGAGTGTTCTGCTGCAAATTTCTTGGACATTTGCTCATGTGGACTATGCTGTAGATAGAGTGGACAGAAAGAAAACTTGATACCGAGTCATCATAGTTAAGTTTCTTTCAGCTGCTAACCTAATTAATTACCACTGTTAATTTAATTATCACTTGAGAAAAATCTTATAAATAAAATATTCTTCACAAAACTGGGATGTCCCTCAAGCTGTTCTTTCTATTTGAAAAGAGAGTGGTGAGTAGGTCTCCTGATAACAAAGGCATAATTTGAAATGTTAAAAAGAATTATTTGATGTTCAGTTCCTTTAAACTGAATCATTTTTAACTGATCCAGGATGTGATCAAGTGTCTCAGACTGTTCAAACATATTCCCAGTATGACTGAACCAGGCGGAGGACAGTGATTTTGCTGGGAACCCAAGAGCAAGGGCATCAGCCTGGTTTTGCATCCAGGTTTTCTGCAGCGCTGTGTATTCATTTTATTCATTCATTTGGCTCTGTTATTGCAGTGCCTAAGATAAATAACCTCACCCATGAACGTACACGTAGGGACGTGTAAGCATTTTGAATCAGCTGTTGGTTTTCCTGTTGACTTTGTGATAGGGTGTGTGCACAGTGGGAAAGTCTCCATTCCTCAAGGTTGCTGCATGGTCACATCTCTGTCTGCTTTCACCTTGAACGCTCTCCATCGCCTTTCCATCGCCTTTTGCGCTGCAAATACAGCTTGTGACTTGTTTATCCTGTGATTTGGTCATGGCTCTTTAGGATGTAAATGTGCTCAGAGGAATGTATTTCAACTATGTTTCTCTGATAATTCAGCTGTACACTGTAAATAGCTGATGATCCTGTTCTTAAACCTCTGAATGTGACAAGGGCACTGCCTTCAAAAGAAGACAGGAAGTGTTTAAGCTCGAGTATTAAAGAAGCCCTTTTAATGGCAAGAGCAATTAGGCAGGAATAGACAATTAGCATCTGGGAAGGTTGCTGCTGTGCCACAGCCACGCACCACCCAGCACAGGTTAGGGATGGTGTGAGTGGGGCTTGTGTGATACACACTCATGCAAAATGTACGAGATGAGCTTGGATGATGCAGTTGATATTTGATTGTATTTTTGGTGACACATCCTAGCTGCTCTCTGCCTGTTTGTAAGAGAAGTCTGCCCGCTGCTGCCGGCTCAGCCTGTGCTGAGCTCATGTGTGACACGAGGAGCTGGCTGCTTACTCCTCATTGACGTAGCAGCTATTAGAGGCTGTTGGACCCTCTGCATCACTTGGAATTGCTTCGTAATGGTAATTTTGCCACTGGGGTCACGATTAAAATGAAGATAATATTTTAAATTGATGCTCGAGGCGTTTTTGGATTTGTTTTAAAAAAAAGGACGTTGCTGGCTGACATCAGCAAGCAGGACAGCCTGCTTAATGACTCATAGGGGAGCAGGAGGCTCTGCTGTGTAGGTGTTCTAGGATTTGTGGGCTTCATGTATGAAGGCTAACAAGAGCTTTAGCTGCAAAACAACAGTGGCTTTATCATGGAGCAAGAGCGTGCAGGTTTGAGACAGGGGAACGAGGGAAAAGAGGGTGATGGAGGTGTGAGCAGCAGTGAGTGCTGCTTACTGCGCAAACCTGTTCCCTTCAGTGGCACCACATCCTCCTTTCCTGCCTCCTCCATGCGCTGATCTGATTTTATTTATTTGACGTGGCATATCAAAATGCAAGATTGTAAGAATTGCTGAAGGGACAAACTGTTTCCTTTCCATCTGGAAGTTTCACTGCAGCCTACAGGATTTAGAAACTCGAACCCTTCTGCAGTTCAGAAAGAAAATTTCTGTAGAAGTTGCACTTTTCTGCCTATGCATCAAGAAGCCTGGGAGAGCCCTTCAGAACTGCCAGTGTTGTTCCCTATTAGCATTTCCATTATAATAATAATCCTGCAACTGCATTCTTATCAGGCAACGTTTAGTACCTCAGTGCAGCAAGACAGCAAAGGCCTCTGTGGAATATGTTTAAAAATATGTAGCCAGCTTGCAAAATATTTTTTCCTAAAGCTGCTTCTGCTTGTACTGAAGATCCTTCCTTGTGGAACTGTGAAATGGTGCTGTATGAGTGCTTACTGAATAAATACTTGTTGTTTACTTAACACTTGGCAGTAGATTCTCCTCAGATAGGAAGCACTGTATTTCTTGGGGGGGAAAAAATTACAAAATTTTAATCTTGCTTGGCTCTGAAGGAAAATCTTAATTTTATTTGTGGAGGTATGAGAATTTTATTTTTAGTATTTTCAATTTATTATTGTTTCATCCCTGGAAGAAGGACAGTGTAGCCAGAGCTGGGGAGTACTCAAAGCTTGTCCTTTTGAAAGGTAGTACTTCAAGGTGCACAGCCTCCCCTTATATTAATTGTGCTGCAGTGACTGACTCAAGTTCTCTGCTCTGTAATCTGTAACAGCAACACTTTGTTGCTGCCTTTATTTCATTCCCTGGTTTTATCAGGCTTTTGTATTGCAGCTTCCCTCTATGAATCTGTGGCACACATCTAAAATGTCTCTCTGCAGTTGTTTGCAGGAGCATACAACGTTTTGTGATATTGAAAATGTTCAGTAAGAGCATTCGAAAATAGGTGGAGAAGTTTTGTGAGCTGAGAAGTGCAGTGTCCCTAGCCAGCACTCAGGGCTGTGCTGGGGCACCGAGCTGCTTGGAGGATGCGTGGGAAATGTGGGGAGAGTCTGACACCTTTTTATCAGTTATTTCACAGATGGTGGTGTCTAAAGACAGGCAGGAGCTCTGTTCTGGTGGGTAGCTCAGACACTGGTGCAAAGATGGCAACAGCATAGTTGTCCCTGTGTCCCCCAATCACCCCAAGTCCTACACATCACACAGATGAGTTTGTATGAATTACAGATTTAAAACTTGCTCCATGCCTCCAAGTGGCAGATGTGGCTTGCAGAGAGTTGATGACACTTGCCCTTGGAGGATCCCTACCTTTTGGGATGGAGCACTTTCTGGCATGCAGGATGATGCGATGCCGATCCTGAATGTGGTGTCTTCAGTCCCTGTTAGTTTAACTTTCTCCCAGAGCTGTCAGTTCAGATTATTCTTCCACTGTGTTGCATGTCCTGACGTGGAAGTGGGATTTCTCAGCTTGAGAGCCACAAGGTGGTCAGTTTACTCTCCTTCCACCTTTATACAAAAGAGGAGGTCTAGCCACTTCACCCACTTTCTTAAACAGTAACACAGTATATATGCAGTTCCCATTTTTCTTTTTTTCCCCCTCTCTTAATATTACTTGTGCTGAGTCTGTATCTTGTGTGGTCTGTACATAGGATGTACCTAAGCACTGCCCTTCCAGGTAAAGTCCCTGCTTCTTACACCCTCATGTGGTCCAAACCCCTGATTAAAAAACCCCAAAACTTAAATACTCCTCCCTAATTTGCCAGCAAGTTTCTGCCAGGCAGGACAGAAAGCAGGCAGTGCTCATGGGCACTGTGTACAGCAAGGGCACAACTGTTGCCCTTGGGTGTACAAGGGGGAGATAAAAGTATCTTTACACTCAGATTATGTTCATGTTAAATTCAGCGATTGTCATAATAATCCCCTCTCCTCCAACTGCAATAGGGACAAATTTATTCTTTTAGCAAATAATAAAGGAGATTCAGTTGCCTAAAACTTCACAGCTCACAGGTGAATGAGAGCTCTCTCTTTTCATGATTATTTTATGTTTGACAGATGTTTGTCACTTGCATAGTCCATTACAGGAGACAGATATTTTCTGTTGCCTGTTGTTTATAGAGGTATTTCTCATAAACTTGTATTTAAAGTGTCTTCTAAAAATGCTCATTCATAAAAAACCCATCTAATTTGGTTTATGGTCCTTTTCAAGAACAGAAACTGGCTTGACTGAGAACAGGGATCTGTCACTTCACTTACACCCACCCAAATTCAAGGGAACAGAGTTGAAAGCTTGAGTCTGTAATCTCAGTTACAATGAAACACAATAGCTGTGAAGCAAGGACCAGATCCCACGCTCCAGTGAGGGAATTGTTGGTTTAGGAGTTATCTGGGGTAAATGGAGAGGCTGCTCATCTCGCAGGCAGATCCAGAAGTGTGTCTGTGTCCGTGTTTCCCTGGGGAACTTTTCTTTCCCCTCTGTGCCTCTTTCACCTTCCTGTGTGCTTTGGAGCAGGGAAATGGGTATTTGTGCACAATGTGAAATTCCACTTTGTCTTTTGAGAGCTCCAAAGGACAGATAATGTCTTTAAAGTTTCCGTGTGATCCTCCAAGACTTTGCCCAGACAGAAGGCTCTGAGCATGTGTTTGCTGAGACCTTCAAAATTGCATATTACGGGAGATGCATCAGCTTTCAGGACATGGTGGTGTGCAGCCTGATGCTCCTAGCAATCTCTCTTGCCCTGCTTTTCCTTCCCAGACTTTTCTGCAAAGCCTGTGGTTTTGCAGAGGGCTTGTAGGGACAGCTTCCTTCAGCAGCTGGACCTAAGGCTGGGATAAACCCCTCTCCTGTGGTAGTGGTTACCTGCTTTTCCCTCTACAGGGAAGGTCTGTTCTGAATTTCTCAGCCACAGAGTAATAATCCTGCATATGTATTGTTCAGATCTTTGCAAGAACTTTTCTCCGTTGAGTTAGAAATTAGCATTTCAAATTCTATGGGGGAGAAGTTGCCAAAGTTTTTTTTATATTTTAAGCTTAGAGTTTGGAAAGGAATCAAAATATCTAATCCACTTTGCTTTCCCTGCTTGGTCTTTCCTCCCTGCCTTATGAATTGGTACCCTTGTCCTTTGGAGGGAGAGCAATATTGTGCAACTCTAGATGGCTTCTCTTGTAAATACCAAAGTTATATTGCAGTGATCTCCAACACCCTTCCCAATAACTGGTAAATTAGCACAAATGACATGAGGTTGTGCTGGAAAGTTTATGCTCATCAGCTGCTTTGAAGGATGACCTCTGAATTATTGGCCAGAAGATAAACTAGCCACACAGCCACTGGGAATGATTTGGGATAGTCCAGTGCTGTCTGTTATTCCATAAAAGTTGATTTCCATTGGTTAGACAGGTGGTCCGGACTTTGCACCTTGGAGATAAGTTACTTTTCCCCTATTTCTTTTCTTTTTCTGTCTTCTTTTTGGCACTTCTCCTTCCCCTGTAGTGACGTTGGAGCTGCTGCTGCTGCCTGGGGGGACAGCCTGGCCAGAGCCCAGGGTGGCAGCAGCTCCAGACCCGGGTCAGCGTTGGCTGGGAGGCACATGGAAAAACACAGGGCTAGTCTGTGTTGTCCAGGGAGAAATGAGCAGCTTATATGTTCTTTTGCTGCCTTTCAGGGGTGGTAAAGCCTCCTAAAAGCCCCTGTATTTAGGGAGACCTGCAAAAGAGGCCTTTAAAATTAAGTGGTTTAATACTTTAGGTGCTAAAGTGTGAATGTGTGAAAAGCATAGTAAGAATTTCTCACCAGTTGGCACCTTGTCCTCAGTGGCTGAGCAAGTACTTGATCCATTCTGCATACCAACACCAGGCATTAATTTTAGATCACAGGGACTGTGAAGAGTGCAGTTTCCAGCTCTTGACTTGCTGTGTTTTACTTATGGCAAATAGGGAAAACTGATACGTGAACTTTTTTCACCCCTAGCAAGGGAGGTGGCTGTTTCCACTAGCAAGGACTTTCCTATCATGAAAGTGCATGCAAAACAAATTACTGCAGAACACAAAACATCATTTTCAGTCCTATTTTAAAACAAACAAATGTTCAGAATTTCATTCTGAAAGCAAAGCAAAAAATCATTTCACTTGTGTGATACAGGTTTATTATTCTAGCGTAATCATCTGTGGGGAATTTGAGCTGATTTTGCTCACATTTGTTTGGTATAAATAAGCAGTAACTCAGAGCAGAAGAGGATCAGGTCTCCTGCATGTAACCTCCCATTGTTCTGAAGGGTGAATTCTCTGCTGCATAAATCTCATAAAAGGGGTGTGGATCAGCCTGATGTGTTCCACGTGCAGTTGGTGAACACGCTGAGCCACCCGCAGAACTTCACAGTGGTTACAGGGTTGGCACTGAGCAGAGTGAGCCTCTGGTCACTGTTCAGCTGGTTTACAGGATTGCTGGGGCATAGTTCTGTCCTCTCCCAGCTGATTTCTCTTTTGGGGGCAGACATGGGGATAGCAAAATGCATTTAGTGCATGTACAGTCATAGAATGGTTTGGGTTGGAAGGCACTTTAAAGATCACTTGGTTCTAACCTCTCTGTCATGGGCAGGGACACCTTCCACTATCCCAGGTTGCTCAAAGCCTCATGCCACCTGGCCTTGAACACTTTCAGGGATGGGGCATCCACAACATCTCTGGCAACCTGTGCCAGTGCCCCACCAACCTCGCAGGGAAGAGTTTTTCCTTATCTAATCTAAACTTGCCCTCTTTCAGTTTAAAGCCATTCCACCTTGTTCTTTCACTACATGTCCTTGTAAAAGATCCTTCTCCAGCTCTTTTGTAGCCCCTTTAGGTACTGGAAGGCTGAAAACCCAACTCTCAACCTCCACATGAGACGTGCTCTGTCCCTCTAATCATCTGTGTGTCCTCCTCTGGACTCACTCCAACAGCTTCATGCCCTTACATTGGAGGACCCAGACCTGCATGCAGTAGTCCAGGTGGGTTTCATGAGAGCAGGTCAGAGGGGGAGAATCACCTCCCTTGACCTGTTCTTGGGATGCAGCCCAGAATATGGTTGGCTTTTTGGGCTGCAGGTGCACGCTGCCGAGTCAGTCCTTCCCCAGAGATCCTGTGTTCAGGGTCTGGGCAGTCCTCCACTGGATTTTCAGGGGGAAAGGCAGGGTACATGGCCACCTTTAAAATTAGGACAATCACTTCAGTACCTTTTCAACCAGAGAGAAGAGAAGGAAGAGAGAAATCCCAGGAAAAGGAAGCGCTTGTCTCAGTGCCGCCAGCTCCTAGGGCAGAGAGTGGCACTGCACAGGGGCCATGCAGAAGAGCTGAAATGAGGCAGGCTGTGCTCACAAAGCCCTGAGCCCCAGCTGAGGGCCCGGCACAGAGGCGGCTCCGTCAATATCCGCGATGCCCGCGGGCCCCGCAGCCGGCTCGGAACGGGAATCCTGGGACAGAGCCCAGCCCTGCCCGGCCCGTTGTTTTCATCTCCCTGCACGGAAAAATTATTTTAGATCATCTCATCATTTTAAACATTTGGTAAGTGTTAATATACTTTCAGCTCAGTGGAAATAATCACCATATGGCTGTAAGATTTGCCATCTGTCCAGAGATGCCGGAATACAATTAGTCCGTGTAGTCCATTTATCAATCTATAAGTGACAATATTCACAGTCCTGGCAACTTGGGCTGCTGACAGAATCAGCACTTGCACAGGCCTACCTGTCTGCCCTTATTACATCAATGTATAAATGAGATGGAAAAACTCCCATCATTCAGCTGTGTCCTTCACCCTTGACAGAAAGGGAAAAAAGTCTGTATTAGTGTAAATGAGACTGAGGAAATGGTATGCCTTAATTTTTGTAGCACTAATTGGATTTTTTAATGTCTAGTAGACCTTAATTTCATAAGGCAAAACCAGACTTATGTGCAGTCTTTCAGTCAAGAAATACCAGTAGGACAGAGTGTATCACAGGCAAAAATAAAAAAATTATGTCTTCTCCTATTGTATTAATTTCCAAGGCACAAAAAGCTAAATACTACAAACATGAGAAAAGTCATTGTTAGCACCATACAGGTAAGAATGTATTTCCAAGGTTTTTTGTTTGACTTAAGAAAAACGAGAAGAGAGTTCTTCAGCAGAATGAATCTATTTTTTTAAAAGGTCAAGGCCTTTTGGTTTTAAAGCTCTTAATGATCTGACATTATAAAGGTTCTGACGTTTGACTGCTCCTGTCAGTCTTTCCCCTGGCCTGTGTCCTAGCCTGGCCCCTCAGGACTGTCACCTCTTTAAAACTGGGGTTAGATTTGGAATAGCTAATGCATATCCAGAAAATAATTTGAATGTTTTATTTGGTTTTGCATGTTGCCCAAACTCATCTTGCATAATAAGTTTATAAAAGGCATGTGTGCTGTGTTTTGTTTATTCTACAAATTTTCAGCCAGCCCACACTAATTTTTGAGACGACTGCTGACAGGAAAATGTAATTTTTTTGGCATATTTGCTTTTTAGCTGTAGTTATGGAGCCTGCATAGTTTGAAAAATGCTGATACTTGAAATGAAATCCTTCCATACCTCACACTTTGTGTTTGTACATAACTTACAGTGTTGGAACCATTGACATGCAGAAATCAGAAGTGCCAAGGGAACAGGTCTCTGGGAATCACAAATAGCTATTGAGGATCAGGAAGATCTGGGATAAGCTTCCCCCAATATTGCCTGTTTGTGGCAAGGGAAATGGTGGTTTTTTTGTTTTATAGGTACTGTGTTGCTCATGAATAACCTGTTGGTTAAGTTTTTCAGGTTAGTAGTTCTCTCTGAAACTCAGGAGATTGCCAGAGAATCCTCACTTTTGCACCAGGGCTGCTGACAGCTTTTTATACCAACAAATAATGTACATATCTGAGATCTGTACTGTAAATCTGACAGCTACAGATGGTGTTATATTTTTAAAGATCAAAGTGAATAATGTTAGCTTCTAAATGTTTGAAATTTCCTTTGTATTTTTAACTTGAAGCAGAAGAAATGTGTCATTCCGTTATCTTACTGGCTACTAGGAAACACACGGGTGCCAGGAACAGTGTCCCCCAGCTCCTGAGAGAGCTGCTGCCTGCCTGCCAGCAGCAACCAAGGCCTGTTGATTCTATTAGTCTATTAAAATCACCAGAAAATGGGAATCTGCATCTTTTCAGATTGTCGAATGTGAACTGCATAGAGTGGGGACTGAGGCTGGCCTTAGCCATGCCTTTGTGCCCAGCACCTTGTCCTTGCCCAGCTGCACCTCTGGGGTCCCTGGCACAGGGGCTGTGCTTGCACTGGAACCTCTCTTTCCTGTTTTTAATGCTGTCTTTGGTGCTCTTGACCACATTTGGTGATTTTTTTTCTTCTGGATGATTTGCTCTAGAAGGAGGCTGGTAGGATCAAATCCATTTAAACATGACAGTGCTGGTGGTGTTCTCAGCACAGGCAAGTCCAAACATGCACTGAAAACCCAGTGTGGGCATTGCTTTGCATCTTTCTGATCTCTTACACAGCAAATTGCTTACCCTTTAATTGCTTTTCACTTTTACATCCTTAGGTTCCGTTGGAGCCCTGTATCACGGCATCCCTTGGTACCCTTTTCCTTGCAGTCTCATGGAGCGCTCAGACCTGAGGGTGTTGTCACCCCAGGTGCTCTGGCAGCAGCCCAGGTGGCAGCGTGTCCCAGCACAGGGCACAGCTGTGTCCTGCCCGTGCTGCTGGCACGTGGTGCTGGCCACCAGGACAAGCAGAGCCCTATCGTTTGCTTCTGACGTTACAGCTGGTAGAATTCCTTATTTGATCCTTCAGGCAGTAGATCAAAAAGAGTTATACAACTTGTTCTTTAAACTGAACTGATTGGCTTTTTTTTTTTTTTTCCTCCCCTAGTGTAAGTGGAAGAAAAGCCTCAGGGGAGAGCATTTGAATAGGGCATGGGAAAGCATATCGATAATTACATGCATGGATTAGTGCACAAAAGCACTCCCCTCCAAGGATCTGCTTAGTGCTGTGGCGTTTGAAATAATGGAGTGTTTAATCATATTATTTTGCAATACTGAGGCTTTGATTACGCCACTGATTGAAATCATTCTACAGCTTCTCAGATTGCTTTGTGTGAAGATATCCTCATCAGCCATGCAAATTCCTATAGCATGGGAGGAGAAAAAGTCATAAAGATGCTGCCCTGGTGGTGCCAGTGGGTTTTACATGCACACACTTACATGGTACTTCACTCCAGTCTTCTGTTTGTAGGTACCGTGTGTTTTGATCATATATCCTCTGACATTTAGTCTCTTCATGTTGTAAATAGACATGAAATAGCCCATACAACCTCAAAGTACCCCGAGCCTTCTGCCATGCAGAAGTACAGAGGATTAAAAGTAGTAATAAAGATTCTGCTACTGCAGTGAAGGAATTTTCTGCTTGTTTAGAAATGCAAAATAAATTCCTTCCCAAGGCCAGTGACATGGGGTAGACTTTGGTCCATGCAGGCATGTCCATGATCCAGAGCTGCGCATCTGGGATGTCCCCTTGTGCCAGGATGGAGACTGCAGGGAAGGCACTGGGAGGGAATGTGCTCCTGCTCCTACAGACCTGCTCTCTGCACTCCAGGGTTTACACTTTCAATTTACAATGGCATTTCTCCCTGAAATATTACAATGCAAACATTGTGCCACAGAGGAGGCTGTGCTGAAAGCATTAACTCCACTGCAGCTGGGGTGAATACAGAGGATGCAATTTTTAACCAATCCAGAGCAATAGGATGACTCTGGAGGGCTGTTCATGTGCTGATCCAGCTTTGTTTGTCACCAGGGTGGGAGAGGTGCTGGGTGTACACAGAATACAAGTATTTTTTCTAATTTGCGGAGTTCGAATTCACACTTTTGCAAATGGTAACATTACTGAGATGCAGATCTATGGATCCCCTTTAAATGGCTTTGCAGAAAAAAACTCTGAAATGATCAGTTACACAACCAGTTTCACACACATGTGCCTCAACTTGTTTTTTTCCAATAAGTAACCTTACCTGTGGAGAATTACTTCAGGGTCCTTTCAGTTCCTGTCACTTCTGTATGAGTGTTTATTCACAGTGTCTTGAAAGGTTAATAGACCTCTGGAGATGGCCCCAAAATAAAGTGTGAGCTTCCTCAGTGCCCAAGTTAATCCTTTTAATTTGGATATTGGCTTCACAAAAGCGCAGTGGTGTTGTGAGACCTCACAGATGTTACAGTGATTTTCATACTGAGAGCTTTTGTCCTGAAGATTTATTCTTTTGGATTTACTGAGCCACAAATCAAAAATGAGTTTAATTGATGTCTGTGCTTTTAACAGACAATTCTTTAGCTAGCTACTTTTATTCTAATTTTTTTTTTTTTTGTCTAAGTAACTGGAACTATTATGTTCCCTAAAAATGCAGGAAGCACTTTTGATAATTATGTTCTGTTGAAATAATAATGCCTGTAAATGAAGGGAGCTAAAAAAGTGGACTTTTTTCACAAATTTTATCCATTTCTGCAGGTGAGTTGATATCAAATCTAATATCAAGTGGGCACCAGAGAATCATGACTGGGTATTTGAATGAGTTGCATGACCTTGCTCTTGATTAACACTGCTGTCAGATTCAGCACTTCAACCACATCATGAGGAGCTTGGTCTGCCTGTAAAATAGTAATTTCAAGACTGAAAAGAAGGACTTTGAGTAAATTTTACATCTAAACTAGCTGTTTGTTTCTTGTTCTCTCCCTTTTAGGGGCAGTGTAATTTTTGTCCCAGCAGGCTGGGTTTTCCAGAAGTCATTTCCTGTACCTTCCACCCTTTTGAAAGGGAATGCCACTGGGAGCACAGGGCTTGATGGGCGAGTACGGACACTGGCACTTTCAGAGGTGCCTGCATGTTTTTGTTGTTTTGGGGTTTTTTTACAGAGAATGAAGAGCAGCAAAACCTGGGTGCAGTTGGCCTCTCCTAGCCCAGCCCATCCCATCACTCTAAGCCACTTCTCCCATCCCAGTTTACAACTGGTAGTAAATCCTCCCTCTCCCTCAGCCCTGTGTTGCTCAGGGTTATGTCTCCATCCTTACAAGTAATTTTTGCTGTGGAAATGAGTGTGAGGAGGAAGGATTGTTTGCACTGCAGGACCAATGGGAGCTGCAGGCGGGTGCTCTGCAGGCTCCCCATCCCACCTTCCTCCACAGTGTGGAGGAGCAGCTGTCAAATGCACTGAGAGCTTCTCTCTGCTCTGTACAGACTATTAATTCTTTTTTGTTGAGTGGTGAATATTCAGCTCTTGATTTAGCCTTTTGAATTCACGTAGTCAAAAACTTCCCTGGGTGGATGTTGTATAGAACTGCCCTGCAATGACAGTGATAGCAGAGCTGCAGAGAGGAAATGAGGTGATGAATTTTATTTCCAGCCTTGCTAGTGGCTCTGTTATCCTAGGATGCCATCTCGCTCTCCATGGCTGTTTCCTCAGGTGTAAAATGGAGCCATTACCCACCTGCTCTCCTCATGCTGAGTTTTGCACCCTTGCAAGTTAAAACAGGCTCTCATTTGCTCTGCTGGTTGTGTGCACTGGCAGCCGGCACCAGAACCTGCCTGTGGCAGCTGATGAGATCTGAGTGACCTGGATTAGTTAGCATATGGCACTTTGGGAAGGGAATAAACTGCCTGCTCTGGTAATGCCAGTTTGCTGCTACCACGTCCAAAAAATGCACAGATTCAGCGTCTGCCTCTCCCCAGCTCTGTGTGTTGCCCGTGCTGGGTGGGCACTGTCCTGGTCCCTGACCCCAGCCGTGGCTGTTGAGGTGACAGCTGAATTTGCTGTTTTTGTAGCACAGGGGGATGCACTTGTCTTGACTGGGGTGTGTGCACTGAGGTCAGGAGGAGTCCTTTAACTTCATCCTTGGTCATTACTAAGAAACTAATTTGTGTGGTTCTCTTTTTTTCTGAAAAGATTTGATCCAAGATGGCACAAGTGTTGAATGCATAGAGGTAACAGGTTGGATGATAATGAACTCTAATTTTTGCTTGGAACAAGGATTAAAATTGTGTATAAACTGCAACCACTGTGCTAATTGCTCTGTGTGACACCATGAACTGCAACTTCTCCCCACAGCAGTAATGTCTTCATCACAGGCCTGCCTTTACTTCAATTTTGATGTTTCAGGGAGAGGGGTTGGTTGTTTTTCGAAGTCTGAGATGTGCACGTGTACACAAGTGAGTAGAGTTACAAGTAGATAAATTATCTTCACAGGTATATTTTAGGCATCAAATAGGAGAAAAATTTCCATCCAGGATCTAAATAAATACAAATGGCACTCCAGACTACAGTATATATACACAGAAGGTTAATTCTTTTCATTGCACCATCAGGCAATAGTAGCCATGTTCAATCCAAATAACTATTGGCACCAATTTTGTCATGTTGTGTTTAGCAAATACAGTTTTTTGTATCATGGCCAGTGATGGGGGATATGTCACAAAGTAGGATTTTGTGTTTGTGGCTACTTTTCTTTCTTGAGAGATACTCATTATCTAATACTTGTTACAGCAAATCACTGCAGATCTGCTGGCACTGTCAGGTATCATCAACTCAACGTGTGCATGATGCTGGGCTGTAGCAGGAAGCACCACATTCCAAAATCTCTGTGCTGATGTCTGCAGGCATGTGCATCCTCCACCAAATGGCAGATGTATGAAGATGTGCTTTTAAAAAATACTTTTATTTCAATTGATAAATTAGTTAATGCAAAGTTGTCTACAGTTAGTGTGGAGAGAGCACAAGTAATCCTGTGCTGTAAACTAGGAATCCTCATCCCAGAAATTTAGTGGAAGTTTTAAAAAATGTGTAATTAGTGGTTTTGCCTCCAGTGGAGTACCAGAGCTCCTGTCACAAATATACTTGATGGAGCAGATCCTACAAAAATGATTTTGTCCCAGTTCCTTCATGGTCAGTGCATCCACCTGATGTGCACTGGGCATTTTGTGCATTTAAACGTGTCTGGGTGCTGATCCCACAGGCACCCACATGAGTCACCATGTTTTATTTACTAGCAAAAAGGATTGCTGCAATGCAGGAATGTTCACTCATCAGTGCCTGGTCTGGAGCTGGCTCCACATGGCCCCACACATGGATCCAGGATCCAGCTCCCAGGTGGAGCTCGCTGTGTCACAGCTCCCTTGGCCACCAGCATCCCACAGCCCCCAGGATGCTGGCTGCCAGTCAGCAAGGACTCTTTACAGCTGAAGTGATTTAAATCACTGGTTGTGCTCATGATTCAAGTGATAAACAAGGAAATTTGAATTAAATAATTTGAACTTTGCCTAAGTGAGAGCTCATTCCCGTTGATTAGGAAGAGTAATACAAAACACACGGCTTGCAGCTAGTCACACTCTTGTAAAATTTGGCATGGTTGTTTATTAACCAGAAAGTGATACTGTATCTCACACAGCTGTGGAGCACTTAGTTAGCTCCAGGATCTTGTGGTTTGCTTTTTAAATTTTTCAGAAAAGGTTAATGACATTAAAGGGGAGTGGTTGTTTTTTATTTGAGATTTCGCTCATATGAAGCAAGGACAGAAATTGAAGGTCGACTAAAACGTGTAAAACCATGACTTGGAAATTGCACTTATATTTATAAAACATGCTTGCCATGCTTAATAATAAAAAAGCATTTTCTGTCTTAAAATATGTTACCAAATGAAGAATTATTAGGCGTGATTTTCTACTTTTCATGTTCAACTTTTCAAGCAGCTTTACTCCGAGCAGTGGATGTTAATGTCCAATTGATTTTTAAACAGTTGGGTTTTTTTAAAGAGTATTTAATCAATCATTAACGACTTTGGTTAAAATTCATGAGATTTTAAATATTGATAAATTCTCTTTGCCTTCATGTGTGGGTCCAAGCCCTGCTGGCAGTGCTGCTGCTCCTGCCTCCCCGGGCAGCCTCACGGAACCACCAGCTCACAGGGCTCAGACCAGGCACAATGTGCTGCTGCAGTTTCAAGTTAGCATTGCTGCTGTTTTATCATAAAAGCTGATAAATCTCTGATAAAATGAAAAAGGAAGGGAACCCTGGGAAATGAAGTCATTCTTCTGCCAGTAAAGTGCTTTCTTGAACGTAGAAAAGTTACAAGTGAGTAAGACAGAGTAATCGTACTCAATTTGGAGCTCTCTAGGGCTGCAGTGAAGGGTTTTAAAAGTACCCAATTTAGCATTTCACTTGAAAATTGAGTGCCAGTTTCATAGTTGCCTGTGTCAGAGGAGTTTGGGATGCAGTGCACCTTTTCCCAGTGCTGAACTTGTGCCTCTGCAGTGGTCAGTGGCTTTGCCATCCTGCTCTGGTGTGTGGGAAAGTGGTGGCACCAGCTCCAGGTGCTGGATCTTGGGCTCTTTGGGGCAAGAACTGCAGCAGGGCACACACAGCCACAGAAATGCATCTTCTTTTCTTAATTACTGTAAGTCAACACCAGGAAATCCAGGAGTTTGTTTTCTGGGGGTGCTTCCTCTTCTTCAGGGAGTCAAAAATCAGTCTGGGGGCTTTGCTGACCTGTAGAGCCACTTATGGCAGGAGGCTCAGAGGCACATGGAGCATCCAGCTGGCCCTTCCAAATCTGAGTCCCAGCTAAGGGTCAATAGATCAGCTGCCTCAAATGATTTAAAATGGTTAAGTTTACACATGACATTTTCTTATTTTTAATACTTTATCGACTAACACACTATCGTTGTGACACAGAAGACAAAACGCAGGTGGGCTTTTTAGTTGCTGATAATCAAAGGATTAGAAACAGAGGTTTTGCCTTTATTTCTAAATAAAAGAGTGAATGGATAGATGGGTATTTGCAGCCCTGAGATTCACTATCCATTGTTTCATCCACTTGGATGTATGTATACAGCTCCTATTTCAACAGCAGCAGCTTCAGGACTCCTGAACAAATGGAGATAGATGGTTGTGGGGCCTTTGCCTTCATTCTACTTTTATTATCTCCAGATTTACTTTATATGCTTCCTGCCCCTGCTACAGAGCAGCCAGGCATAGTTTTAACAGTGTTTTCTGAGGTAGTTAAGATAATGCAACAGAATTAAAGTTGTTTGTGGACTGAGTTTGCATGGAAGAAAATTCCTAACATTTAGCCTACGATATTTAGGTCATATTACCCTGTTTTCAGTGGAGTCAACTGCAAATATAAAACTATGTAAAAGGCGAAAAAATTTCAAAATTATTTTTCGCTTAGGGAATGTACATTTCTTAAAAGAGTAAACAGCTTGGGGGAGACTTCCCCTCCCTGAATTTGTTATTGCAGACAAACTCCACAACCTCTGCCGGTGTTGCAATGCTAATCCTGTGTAATGGATAATGAAAGTATTTAAAATGTTAAGGCAACCTGCCCCTTCTTTCCTCCCAGCTGAGGATGGCATCAATATTGGCCTGTGAAATGAGTGCTGGGTTCAGCAAGTTACTGATAAGGGGAAAGTGAAGCAAATGCTACTCTTTGACAGCTGTAATATGACAGTCCTATTGTCATTTCAATTTATTTCAAATAAGTATTTTACATGGTTCAGCACAGCTGTCTGTCCAGAAACCTGCAAGCCCCTGGAAAAAGGTAGAAGTGTAAGTCTTGCAAGGAGAAAACAACTCTTTCATTTTCTCCCTCCTGAGGCCTTTCTGGGCTTTGCAAGTTCACTCCATCTTTCCTGAGCTAATTGTACTCTTAAATCACTTCATCTGTTTGATATTTGCAAATTCACCCACCTCGATTTTAATTTAAATTTCTGGGTGGTAGCTCTATTGTAGTACCATTGGTTACCTGTTGTTATTCTGTCAATTACCTATTCAGGATGTAATATTTTGTGTGGGACGAGAATATATTGAGTGGTACACTTAATGTAAAACATTAAATAGTGTCGCTTTTAAAAACCAAAAGCATGAAAATGCACATAACAACTCAGTAGAGCTTGCTTTGCAGTTCATTTCTACTGCTAAACTTGGATTAAAGGCATAGCTGGTGGTGAATTTAGTTTTATGGCATTTAAGAAAGGCTTAATTCTGATCTTTAACCTAGATGACTTTGTATGTAGCATGTTTTGTTATTTTTGTCCTGCATCTTCTGCTTTTCTGTGTGATTTGCTTGGTCACACACTGAAGGTAAAACAAAACCCCTCCATTGTGTGCACAGTCTTCTTGAGGAGAAAAAGCATCCGAGGAAGGCTGGTGTTAAGGATCAGAATGTCAGGTGTGCTACGTCACCCACTGGGAGCTGCAAAGGCAATATCTGTATCAACCCTGGAGTTTGGTTCTGTTTCTTTTCCCCCCTCACTTCCCAGAGTGATTGACTGGCTTGCATCTAATGAAATTTTCATGCACATCCACAGAACAGTGGGATTCTGAGGAGAGAGATTCATATTTCAGTAATTATACTATTCCTGTGTGTCACTGGAGTCCTTGGTGCACCCACAGAGGAGCCCTGGCTGTAGGTAGCAGTTCACAGGAATGACAGCAGGAGGAAATCCAGCTGTGGGGGTTTGTTGCTTTTGGCAAAACATGCTGATGGGGAAAGAAAGAAAGAATGTACGTGAATGTCCTTTCCTGGAAGTAAATATTTTGAGGAATAGATGGGGTACTGAGCTAGTTTAACATGGAGAGAAAAAAAACAGTTGTTTCTTGGGCTACAGCAGTAACTTTAGGGTGCTGAATGTCACTTGGTGATGCCAAGGAAAGGTGCTCAAGGCTGGAGTGTGGCTCTGCAGTGTCACTGCTCTGTCTTTTCATTTGGGGGATTGCCAGGTGCTCTCTGCCTTGTGCTTTCAATGTGCCCGGCCAAGGCTGGGCTGCTGGGACATTTCACCTTCCGCAGACTCATGCATCCATTTCTCCTGTCCCTCCCTATTCCAGAGAACAGCCCATCTTCACCACCAGAGCCCATGTCTTCCAAATTGACCCCAGCACGAAGAAGAACTGGGTTCCTGCAAGCAAGCAGGCTGTAACTGTTTCCTACTTCTATGACAGCACGAGAAACAGCTACCGGATTATCAGTGTGGATGGAGCCAAGGTAGGAGGCTGCAGGTACCTGGCGTGTTCTGTGTGGAGCTGTGGGACTGCCAGCACACATGGGCTGCAGTAAATGTGTTATACACACTCCATTTCCCATATAATCCATTTTTGACGCACTCCATTTTTGATATAATCCGAAATGGAGGCTTGTAGTGAGAATTGGAAGAATGCAGGGCATCCTAAAAGTGATTTTGCCCAGCTTTGTTGATTTTACCTCTGATGAATTTGACTTCGTGATAAGGGAGCCAAGAAGTTTTAAGTGCCCAAACTGAGTCAATAGCACAGCCACCCATATTAGGGTAGATAAGGCTGAGGCCTTTTTGGTGATAAAAATGTTCTTTCTAAAAGGAATGAGGAGACAGATACATGCAGACTATAGCTTTTAATGTAAATGCCAGCTGCATTTTCACTGTTGCCTGGCTGAACTACTTACAGTTTAGTACTTAATTTTCTTCAGCGTTTACACTGGAGTTCATCAGCCTTAGGTGACAAGTTGGGCATGAAGGCTCTTCCCCCAACCTTTTTTGTTAATTTGTTCTGCATTACCAGAGAGTGTGCTCAAGTATTTGCTGTAAGAATCTAAATCAGTTGGTCTGAATAGGTTGCTCAGACAACTGCTTTTATTGCAAACTACATTTATCCCTCTGATTAGTCCCTCCAAAGTCACTTGATGGGTGATCACTTTCCTCTGCCCCAGTCAGAGGTATAAATGAAAACATTTTGCTCATGTACAAAAACCACTGGTCATTTCTGTCAGAGCACAAACCACAGGGTAACAAGATGAGTTTACAGCCTGTTTATCTGTGTTCCTGTTTGGATAAGGATGTTAAAATATCACTGTTCTGGGAGATAGAGATCACAGAAATAATCCCTTAATAAAGCTTTTCTATTAGTCATGCCTATTTCATATACTTGTTTTTCCAAACATCTCCTGTGCTATATTTGGTTATATATTGGCTTATAAATCAGCCATACTGCCTGCTTTAATTGATGGTAATGTTTCATTGACACCAGCACAGCATTAATATCTCCCCATCACGATGCTGTTTGTGCCAGTGTGCTCATTCCCAGGAATGCTGCCATTTGCAGCTGGCGCACACAGCCCCTGTGACCTGCTGGGGGAAGCTGAGCCCCTGGATTTGCTTACATCCCATGGATGCTTGTGCTGGGGCTGCTGCTGCTGGGCTGGTGGCTTTGCAAACCCAGGCAAGTGCAACTTCAAGCCAAAACTGCTGCACTCACAGCAGTGGCTCGCTTGATTTGTGGGTGTGCATGCATGCATTAAGACCAATTAATGAAAACAAAGTAATTACTGTATGTGGCGGGGGAAGCTGCAGGGGCAGCGTATGGCCACAGCCAGAGGTCCTGCCCAGAACTGCAAAGTGTGTGCACAGAACAAGCTGGGCACCCAAGCTTGGCTTTGTCACCTGCTCAAAAGACTCTCCGAAGGCACATTCCCCCCTGTACCCTGTTTTAACATGCCCCAGAAGGTGAGCTTGCCATGATTAGAATTCTCCCCTGGGGCTTCCCAAGCAAGAATCAATTGCTGGCCACATAAATTATTCCTCTTGTATTGAATCTTTGCTGATTAAGGAACAGGTCAAGAATGGATGCTACCTTCATGCTTACCTCTGGAGAGTCCTGTGACCCTGCCTGTCCTTTTTAAGAGTGCTAATTGGGAAAAAAATCCCTGGTGTTTATGCCAAAAGAAGTTAAAAGTTGCATTTTTCCCTTCAAACAACTACTGTTTAGTGTTTTGACCTACTTTTCCAGGCAAAAATGAAACTGGGTAGAACTGTAAGGAAGAATATAGACAGCTTCAGATGATGGTGTCCTGCTTTCTGTACATCTCATTAGAATAAAGTCTTCCGTGTGTTGGCAAATACCAGATGGATTAATGTGACAGCATCACTGTGGGCATAAATTATGTCTGCTTTAAGGACAAAAAAGCTGATGCTCAACTAAATGAAGGTACTGGGCCCTAGAAGGAAGGCAGTGATGAAGGATGTGTCTCTCACAGCTCTCCATCCTTGTCTGCTCAGCAAAGGGGCTGTTCTAACAGTTTTAGACAAACATACATGATTCACACTGGCTTGCAGAGAAATTTCAGTTAAATCCAAATTGTATGAAGATGTTGGATTAATTTAAGGTTCTTTTTTTTACCTTATGTTGACATTACAAACTAATGATAAAAATATTTTGAAGTGATCAAGAATACAGGGTACTTCACTATTATATTGGTCATCACCTGGTTGCATAAGCTTGATTTTACTTGTAGCATTCAACGTGTCACCCTGGGCAGTGTTGAATTGCCAGTGTGTGGGGGAGCTGCTGGATCCCCTGAGTGCTGCTGTGGCAGAGCACAGGGCAGGCTGTGCAGTGTCACCCTGATGAGTCCTTCCCTCCTGATGCAGCACTGACCTGATGGGCTCTGATCCTCGCAGGAGGGGCTTCCTCAGGCAGCTGCTGCTCTCCTCAGAGGTCCAGACCCTCTGCAGTGCCCTGCCCTTCAGTCCCATCCCCACTTCTCCCAGCAGGCACAGCCTGTCCCTATCTCCTCCTTGTCCCCACACACCCTTGTCCCCTCTGTGCAGGGCAGAGGGGAGCAGGAGGAGTTAGCAATGGGCTTAAGGTGGGATTAAGGGAACTGCTGAGCCCGTGTGTTTAAAGGTGCAAATATTGGTAACTCAGTTTGTGAGCCTGGCTCTGCTGCCCCGTTCAGTGCAACGCTGCCTTTGCCTTCCCCCTTGGGGAAGGATAGGAGAGTCTGGATGCTGCACATGGAGTTGGTGAGAAAAACCGAATAGAAAGACAGCAGGGTAAAGATAGGAAGCAGCATGTGAAGTCTAGGGAGCTTAACTCTTCCCTTGCAGAGGAGTATTCAGGAGTCCAATATGCAGGCCAGCCAGGAGAGAGCATACCCCTGCAGGTGCCAGGTTTCTTGCAAGTTCTCCCATCCCAGCAACAAACCCATTAAAATACCTGGGGAATGAAGCAGAGAGGAGATCCTAGATTCAAACTAGCTTGTACCACTTTAATTCCTCATGTTTGCACAGCTGAAGACAACAGCTCTTCTAATTCCTGTCTTTCACAGAAAAACAGGTGCTGTGGGCAGGAGCTTACAATTTATAGCAAAAGGTTTCACAGGCACCATATGAGCATGTGCTGGATGTTCTTAACCAAGATACCATAACCAAACAAGGGAATAGATTAGTATATCCTTTAATTACATCACAACTGACTTGTATGTCGTCGAGCAAGTAATTTCATCATGTTTTAAGAAGTTTCTGGCCAGAGGCTAACTGCAGCATATTGAATGCTGGAGGAAATGATACAGTAAAATGCAAGGGCACACACTGATTCAGAGTTAAGGAGGCTTCACCGTGTGAAAGTTGAAAAAAGACAAAATATGGTGATGATGCAGGGAGAATGTGAACTTTTAAGTGTCCAATTGCTGTGCAGTGTGTGGGGAAAGCCACACACAGAGCTCCTCATTAAAACTGACCTACATTGGCCTGCCTTTTGGAGGCAAAAAGGAAATTTGACAGTATGAAAACAGTGCAGACCAATACCCTCTGTCATCCTCAGCAATAAGGCATGGTACTACCCTGGTTGGTGAGTTTATTTATGTTTTATAAACTGATATTACATGCTATCCAAACAGTATAGAGAAAAAGGAAAGGAATTTGAGATGGAAATATAATCCCTCAGAAACAAGCCTCTGCCCTCTTTTCAGATGTTCATGTTGTATTTCTATAAAACTTGTGATTGCAACAACATCATTTTTCTCTTTTGAGAAATGAGCTGTTAATAAGGAACATAAAGCTAGCTTAAAAATTAATAGCCAGCAATAAAGTGCATAGTGAGACATACTGAGTTGGCAGCAGCAAAGAAAAGTGACGCAGCAAGAGTCATCACAGATGCCAGTCCCCAGTTGTCTCTGAGAGATGCTTAAACAGATGACTGGGAAAAAATTAAAATCAGGCTTTAAAAGATGAGTACATTGCAAGAGTAATTCTGGAAAATACATGGTACAGAAATAAAGACTGTGTTTCAGAGGGAAAAACCAGTCAGCTGACACTTGTTCCCAGTTACTAGCTCATTTAAGAGTTTATTACCTGATCATTACCTTGAATATTGGAGATCAGCAGCTAAGTTGGGCATAAGTGTGTGAAAGTATTGAAGAGAGAACCAGCAAAATTGCTGTGCTGGGAAAGCAAAATCAGTGGGTCTGTTTCTGAAGTAAATTGCAATTAGTAAGAATAAGAATAAGAATATGGGCCAAATTTTGCCAATCAGTATTCACATGGTGTTCCCCAAAGTGAATACAGTACATTATATGGTGTGATGAAGCTGTTTGATCAAGTGGCATCCATGCAGGGGACAGTGTGATTTACAGAGGACAATGAAGCTGGCAGGGACACAGCCCCAGCAGCCTGTGGCAGCAGATATTTAGGGAGGTGAGAAGGGGCTGATATGTAAATCTGCTAATGGTTGATGTATTCCTGGCTTTCTCGGTTCCTGCACCAGGGAAGTAACTGCTACCTAATTTAATAGCTGCCCACCTCTTTCTGACCACGCTTTTCTTGTTGTCAAGATTGGAGGCAGGTGTCCTCAGCACACAAAGAGGAAATTGAGTTCTTCCAGTGATGTGTTCGGAGGCTCAAAACAGATCTTTTTCTTTGCCCATGGGAAAGGAATTATTTTAAGGCATAGTTGTTAAAAATATCCTAGAGTATTTTGCCAAAAGGTGACTCTTAGATTTCAGAATCTTTTCTTTCAAAGGAAAACAATTACAGGGTATGGTAGCACAGATGAAATTCCTTCATCTGGCTAGATATTTTCATTCCTTTTTTTTTTTCTTTCATTGACGTAAATTCATCCATTAAACCAGTAACTCTTTCACAGGAAAAAAAAACCCCTACCAACTAATTTATATATTACAAAATTTTTGGCACTGAACTGTAAAAGGCTTCTGGCAGCGTGTACCTCACCAGGGGTCTGCGTTGGTGTGGCAGCATTTAACTCTGCCTCTGGGACCTCATGGGTATGATTTGTGATGATGTGTGGCAGCAACAATCAAAATATTGGCTTCTCACTTGGCATTCAGAGCGTCGGTGTGTGCTCACCCGAGCCCACACCCAAGGCATTAGGTGCAGTGATGTAGGGTGTTTTGGTTTTTAAATGCCTTCCTTTTCTTAAATACCTAAGTTTTTTTAACTACCTCATTTTTCAGGTTTAATAGTTTTGTAGTGGAACTACAGAGGGTGTTTTACAGCCTTGGGTAACCAAAGATAAAAAGATGTAAAAAGTAAATGAAAAGTGACCTTACAAAGTGGTGTGTTGGCTTTTCTTTTAATGTCTGTAGATAAATCCTGAAATGCTACGATTTTGAAAGGTGTGGGTGAGGGTATTTGTGTGTTTTGTCAAAGGGAGGGAGATTCTTTGATTTCTGGTTTTGCCTGCCCTAGTTTTATTTAGGGCCCTTGCCTGTCAGGAGTGCCATGTGCTGCACCCAGAGGTGCTGCTGGGGGCCCAGGCAGCTGCCCTTTGCCTGCTCAAATGCCACGAGGTCCCACTCCTCACCCTGAAAATTATTTTGCTGACTGCAGCACTGGCAGGACTGTGATTTACAGAGCGTCCGTGCTAGTAAAATCTAATTTAAATAATAAAAATAAAATAAA
>VYXD01013788.1:1541815-1594355 GCA_013397195.1 Hylia prasina | reverse complement strand
AAATAAAATAAAATATTTTTATTCCATCTTCTCAAAGCTTTTATTTCACCAGTGGGTTAGTGAGACAGAGACTTCTTTTTTTCCTAAAACTTCTTCTTCCATGTGGTTTTTGCCCTCCAGTTTATTCCAGGCTGGGTGGAAAATCTTTTCTGGTGGTCCCAGAAAGTGTGCCAGCCATAAAACATGCATGGGGGTGAGTATGAGCTCAGTATTACTTGAATGTCTGATACTGAGAACCAACATGGAAAGGACCTTTCATCTAAAGCAGCATGTGACACTCTGATGACCTTTCCTCAAAAGGCAGCGACACCCTGCCCAGAAGACACATCCAGCTTAAGATTTCCAGTGCTGGTCTGTCTGAGTACTGTAATAAAGAAATTTAAGCATATTTGATGGCCTTTATCCCCTCTTTATCATCATGTGTTATTTCATGAACTATTGGTGCTAATTTCAACATGACTTTTAGCACTGTAGATGATACCAGAGTCAACAGATGGAACGAATTAATGCCCCATATAAAAATTATACTGTATCTTTTGGAATACAAAATATGGTATAAAATAGAGTTTTAGTGCATTGTCCTCTCTTCCAGCATGGATAGTTTGTGTGCATGTTACAATAAACATCTCATTGCTTTTATGCTACTGAGATAACTTTAAAGTAAAAACATTAATTGTGGGTTTATGATTTCCTATATATATTATGTAATCACAGAATCATAAAAATATCCTGTGTTTGAAAGGACCCACAAGGCTCATCAATTTCAGCTCTTGGCTCTGCATGGGTCCACCCAAAATAGATAACAGAATATATAAGAATAGGATAGGTAAATACTACTGAGACAGCACAACTACAATAGTATCAGTGTATATATACTGTTAATCCATAGTAAAGCCTTTGAAATAATTTGATGTCATTTCATCAGTCTGACCAGGTGTGGTTTGTTCTTTTCCTGGTTCAGATTTCCCAGGCCTTTCTGGAGAATGATGCTCCTCTGCTGGAGACATGTTCTAATACCAGTAATGCTAATCAAAATACTTTGTAAAAGATGCTTGAGGAATCTCAAGCTGCTTTTTGGGGTGCCTTTGGTCATATTTTGTAACCAATGAAACTGGATCAAACTGCTCTCTGAGATGCAGCTGAAATGCTCTACAAAAGGAGCTGAGATTCTCCTTTTGTAGAGCATTTCTCCTTCGTTTTGTACTGTGATCAGATTGAGAGCAGAACATCTGTCCTGGCCTGGGGCAAAGCCCACCAGCCTAACCTAGGCTGGAACCTGTCTTTCACTCAGGCAATGAAACAACTTGCAGTGAACAATTTACATTTTTAATAGCTATTTTCTGGTTTCATTTAAAGGTGTTAAGAGTTGTGCTGATGCAACTTCCAGATTTTTTAGCATCAGTTGGGGTGATCAGAGAGAACTCTCAGTTCAAGGAGAAATTGCCATGAGTGGGTGATGCTGGTGCCTCCTGGGCAGGGGTTGCTTCTCTGGGGCAGGCTGGGGCAGCAGCAGCCCTGCAGCCAGGGTGCAAGGCAGGAGGGTCTGCATGGGGTGCTGGGTCGGGCACCTCGAAGGTGTGGGGTGTGCCCCAAGCTCCAAAGGGGTCCTGGGGAGTATCAAAGACAAATTGGGGTGAGTAGGACAGGCTCAGATAGGAAAGGAAATGGACATTTTAACATGAGGATCAGTATCTGGGATGAGCACACTGAGGTCTGTGCTGGATCCTTCTGCTCCATATTCCTCTCAAAGACACCTTTGAATTAAGAGTGAATGAAATTAAGGAAAACAACAGTCTCTGAGGATCTGAAAATATTTGTGGTGTCTGTGCTAGGAGTGCTCATGGCTTGGTTAAATATTCTTAAGTTTTGGGTTCTCTCTAAACATTCAGATAACTTAAGAACATTTTCTTTGGAGTTTGGTGAGGGAGAAATACAGGAGAAAGGAGAAGCAGAGCTGTCAGCCAAGGATGAGACTGCTCACTTACGTCCTTCATTTGCTTAAGGAGATATCAGGTATTCAGAGGTTCAGGCTGAGGGGAGGTGCAGGATTTAATAACTGGGAGGATAGTACATTGCCTGGAGTTGTGTCTGCAGGAGAATTGTCCAACAGCTGCTAGAACAGGTTTAGATAGGTAGAGCTGGTTATATTGGGTGCACTTGTGTGAACAGGTCTTTGAGTATTCAGAGGATGAGAAAAAATGGTTAGGCATTAGCTGCAATAGGAATTTCAGAACTAGTAATGCTGGTGGACATGAGCCAAGAATAGGAGGAAAAGTTAAAAAGGTTTATCAGAACTCCAGGTGAAAAAGAGAGCTTGTCAAAAGCTGAGAAAGGGAGCAAAGTAAATGCCAGGAAATTTGGTGGGTCACTTGAGATTGAATCAACCAGAAATCGTGATCATCTCCTGAGGTTGTGTTCTGGTTTAGAAAAAAATTAAAGTCTAGAGCTGTAGAACTCATACCACTTAAACATTTCTATATTAATCTCTTTCCAAGTTATTAACTTTGAAATGTGAAAAATTCTCTGTTCATTTCCTGGATTATTTCTGGAAGTAAATCCTTCAGAAGCTGGTTAGTAAGCTTAGGAGAAAACGTACCAGAGTGCTGTCAACAGCTGTATCCTTGACAGAAGAGCAGAAGCACATCTGCTCACTGTTTGTTCCTATCTGGCTCATTTTTCTGCTTGTATGTGTGGTGTGTGTGTGTGTCACTGGCTCTGGAAAGACCACACACAGCTGAATCCAGGAGATTGCAAAGACCTTTCTAGAAATGAAATTTGTTACTCACTGAAAAGAAAAGATACAAGTCCATGTGAAGGATTTCTTGCTGCACCACTTACCAGCAAGCAGGGTCTGGTTGATTTTTCCTTTTTAAAACCCCTCTGTAAAATTGCTCAGAAAAGCTCTGCCAAAACAAGTGGTTCAGTAACTGGCCCAGTCAGAGTGGTTTCTGATCACCAGACCTGTGGGGGACCTGAACGTGCCAGGGAGGTCATTGAACCCACGTGATGTCACTGTAAAGAAACCTGGACATCCTGTTACCTCCTAAAAATAATGTACCTGTCCATCATGACCATTGCTCATGCCAAGGGACAGTTTTTCCAGATTTTGGAGAGGAACTAAGCTATGCTATTGCTGTCCACTCCCAGGGTGTGTGGGTTGTTAAAGAGCAGAGGAGTCTTTAATGGTGCTGGGTGGTTGTGCCATTCCTGCCTTTCAAAAGGGACCTTCAGGCTTCAGTGAGGCTGTTGTCATTGGCTTGAAGAATGCAGAAAATTATCAGTGCTTAAATAATTAACTTAGGGATGTGGTTATACTGCACACAAAGATGATATGCTTTTATTAGATCTTCCAAAACATAAATATGATGTATCTATGGGAAGTTGTATAATTTTTTATAATTGTAGTCAAAGCAGCCTTCTCCCTCACCCCAATATTAGTCACCAGGAGAAAAAAGTCTCTACTGTATCCTTCTCCCTTTCTGTGATAAGTTAGGAATCTTATTTCTCATATGAAAATAATATACAAACATATTGATTTACATATTTTGTAAATTGTTGCATGAAATTCCTGGATAACAATTTGTTCCAGAGGTTTTGAAAACCCTTGCTGTCGATTTTCTTCATGAAACAGCTGCTGGTGCTTTGAATCGTGTGGGTGGGTGGATGTGTGTGCTGTGCCTAAAAGGAAAAAAAAATTCTAGTCAGATGTCAAAGCAAAAATAGGAGATTTTAGAGATTTAGACTGGGTGGAGGAGTGGGAAGCCAACTCTGCAGAGATGTTAATTACCTTGGGAAGAAAAAGAGAGCAAAGGAGTAGGTGTAGCAGGAGATTTACTTAATAGAATTCACACAATCATGAACCCACTTTTGTTGCATTTAGACAGGTTCCTAGTGAGGGCTTTACAACAGAGATATTATTTTATCAGAGGAAAAACAGTTATTACTCTTTCTATTGGGGTGGCTATTTTTACATCTCCTTTTATGAAGGAGGACAAGAAATGTATGGGATTTTTGTTTTGCTTGTTGGCTTTTGGGGTTAAAAATGAACCTCATCATTCATGGAATTATCCTGGGGATGCAAGGCAATTTGAGAGAAAAAAAGCACTGTGCAAGTGTGGAAATGGCCCTTTTCCCTATAAAACAAGCAGCAGCAGCACATGAGAGGCTTTACCCATACAAGGAGTCTCCTCACTGCAGAGGGAGCTCAGGATGGGAGGTAAATGCCAAGGGTTGCAGCAAGTCCTGCATGTCTTGCAAGATGTCTTGGTGTCTCCCTCTTTGCAGGAACCACTGTGGTTCCTCTTCCACTCCCACCTCCCCCAGGAATACCTGGTGTAGCTGTGGAAGATTCTGGAGTCCAGTGAAATGGGTGAAATGAGTGAAATAGCTGCTGTCCTGGTTAACTGTGTAGAACAGAAATTCTTGAAAAGCAGCAGCAGGCCAGGCTCACTGCACTGAAGGGATAAATGAAGGGAAACCAGAGCAAGAGCCTGGTAGTGGCTCCTGCCAGCTGTGCCCACCCTGTGCTCGTGTCCCCCATCGTGCACCAGTGGGGGAGTGGAGCAGGAGGAAGAGCAAAGTGGAGAAACTCAGTGCTCTTCTTAATGTACACTTAGAGTGCTTCCAATGCAGTTATTCCACACCCTCAGCCTGTCCCAGGAAAAGTCCCATGTAGGTGTCAGGTGCAGCAGATAAAGCAAAGCTGGAAAAAGTGACATTGCTATTTTTGGGTTTGTGTGTCTTTGTGCTTCCCTGGCTTTACTCAGCTTGGTGGTCTCAGCAAGGGACTCTCTTTTTTTCCTTTTATTACCACTGTATTGATTAACAATGTGTGTGTGTCTGCACAGTGGCTTTCTAGGACTAGAAATGAGATGAGCAGTTTATCACCAGTGACATACCGGTGAAAATATGTTACATCCTGTCTTGAAGCAGAGGTAGGAAGGATGGTAGAGAGTGCAAAGGATAATACAGATAATGGAAATGTAGGTGGGCTAATTCCACAAAAGTGCTGCTGAATATTTGGGATAAAGGAAGAATTTCTCTGTAAATCCACCTCTGACTCCTCAGCTTCAGATCCTGTGTCACAAACCCTTCTGATTCATGTCGACTTGATGAGCTGGAAGAACCTGCTGAGCCTGTGATAGCTATGGCCAGAGGATTAGCAGCTTCTTTCCTTCTGCAATTCTGTTTTTAGACTGGGATACATCTTTACTGAAGATTAGCAGCCTGGTGGGTTGAGGAAATTAAATTTCACAAGGGCTGCAAACTGGAAGCACATATTCAGAGGTGTGAAAATGAAATGGGGAGATTTTAGTATAGTCTTAAGGAGCAGGTCCTATGGCTTGGAGCCTTGGGGCTTTTCTGGAGGTGTGGTTATGTCAGAGTAACAGGTAATATGAATTTAAAGGGGAAATTCCAGAATAATTCCTAATTTGACACTCTTATCCCAGAATAAGGTGTCCTTTTCTGATTTAATTTAACACAGTTTGAAAATATTTTGGCCAATACATTTACCAGCTATTTCATAGCTTTTGTTTCAGTCTTTTCCTAGGTAGAAAAGCTGGTGGCAGGGCTGGCTGACATGGCTCATCACCCCTTGGGTACGTGTCCTGGCAGATTCCTGCCAGTGTTCATCCTCCTCCTGCTCGGGGCTGTGCCAGTGGCTCTGCCAAATGCCCTCTGCAGTTGCTGCTCTCCTCCCCTTGGAGCTGAGCTTGCTCTCCTCTCTGCTGTTCCCTGCTGTGGCCCTGGCAAGCCAGGCTGGTGGGGTCTGGCTGTGCACTGGGATCCAAGCTGGCAAACCCCGTGCGCTCCAGCCCCAGCTGCCAGCGTGCCTGTTCACCTTATGTTAAGGGGCAGCAGCCTGGGAAAGGCTATTTCCAGGAGCCACATCGGCTTTTCCCCTTCAGTGCCCTGCTGTGGTGTGGGGTGTGCAGGAGTGGAGCCCTTCAAACCCTGAAGTGTCCCCCTGGAAGGAGCAGCAGCTGCATTTGTGGGCTCTGCTCGTACATTGTGAGCAGCCGGAGCTGCCAATACGTTTTTCTCCTTCTACGCACTCAGGTCGTCTTGTGACCTCCCTTCTTGATTTATTTGGCACTTTCTCTCCGTGGGAAGGCAGCAGGATGGGTGTGTTTCAGCAGATGAATGTTCTGCTCTACACCAGCTTGTTTGCATTCACTTTTATCTGATGAATGTACCCAGTGTGTTCCTGAATGTCTGGAGCCATTTCTGGGTGAGGTGCTGCTACCTTGTGCTGTGAACATCCTTCTGTGTCATCCTCAGATAGAAATTTAGATCTCTCAGGTCTGATTTTCTCCCAAAGGAAGTGAAATTAGTAGATTTTGCTTGGCTCCTGCAGGTGTATCAGGAATGTTTGCTATCTGATACATCTGCGTGTAGGTGAGTGCAAAGGCAGATTTTTTTTTAACCACATGTAGACAACTGAGTATGATGAATGGGTTTATTATTCTGTAAGGTGCTTCTTATATTATGCTTCCCTTTGCCATTGTCTTTAGGGAGAACTCTTTAACCACTTCAGGGATTGATTGCATTTGATTAGAGAATAGTTTGTCTTCTGAATCCATTACCCTGGATGAAAGTCCACAAGTTTATTGCCTTTAATGATGCAGCTGGAATTCCACTGTGTGTATATTATACAAACGAGGACCAAATGCAAAGTATTTCATAAGGGCTCATTTGAATTGATGAGTGGCCTTTTCTTATAGAATTATCATGCTGGATTGCAGGTAGGGAGAGAAAAGAGCTTTGGGGCTCATCCTGCCTGCAGCAAAATAGTGCCCTTTTACGTCTTTCCTTTTGAAATGTGAAAATTCTGGCTTCTACTTTCACACACACACAAACACACACACACACACACACACACACACAAAAATCCCAGTTTATTTGACCTTTCTCACTGTGGTGGTCACAAATGCTTCCCCCTGCCTCCTGCCTCAGCTGAGACCACCTGCCCAGAGGATGGAGGAGTGGTGGGGAGCCCTCCCCTTCTGGTCTCACATAGCTGAGGGTGAGGCAGAGTGGCAGTGGGGATAAGCTGGGTTACCTGGCAGGAGCACCTGCAAGCCTCAGTGTTCATTGTTCTTTGAAATCACAGCACCCTTTCTTTCTCCTAAACACAACCAAGGTGATTGATCCCTTGCCAGTGGAGTGTCACTGCTCTGAAATGCTGCCCAGATCTGTGGGGAAGTGAATGTACAGGCAGATGGGGTGAGGATGGGCAGGAAGAGCAGGTGAATGTACCCACAACATCCATCTCCTCTGAACTCATAGAAATGTGAGCTCTGATTTAATCTCCTAAGGTTCTACTGAGGTTTTCACTTCTCTGTAGGAATGCAGCATTTCTGAAGTGCCTGACTGACAGAGGAGGATTTAAGGGGAAAGGTAGAGACAACTTCCAGGCAGTTTCACTAATAGCAGCTTATTATAAATTTAACAGATGAACTGTCAGTTTCTTGGAGGTATGTGCTCACCACAACCTTTCCTTGGATTCTCTGCTGGCCATAGGAAAAAAAATAACTTCTAAGGTGCTGAGCTAATGTAGTGCATTTCATTGCTCAGTAAGGTGTTCCTTGGTCTACAGTTTGCAGCCTTCATTATTCCTTTTATCACTTCTCATAATATTGAGCTGTGTTGTACAAGTTAACTTGAGTGTGCTTTTTTTAATATGTTTGTATTTTCTCAATGATTATTGTAGGAGGAATGGAGGAATTTTATTCTCAGGGTGAGCTATCCCTGAGTGAAGCTTTTGCCTTTCAATCGAACTGGTCATTTTATTATTTTTTTTCCCCAGATGTCTAAGTTGATAGGCACAGCAGGAAATAATACTTTCCATGACTTGAAATTTCTGGGAATGTTATAGTTTTTGAAATAAATTCTGTAACTTGAGAAGCTAGACATTTGTAAGTGGTTCATCTGTCTGATGTAAGATTTTTTTTTAAACAGAAATATACATATAAGACTTTCTTTTGAGTTTCTAGAAAGCACCCTGATTTTTGGGGTTGGTGGTAGCTTTTCCTCCTGTTCTTTTGACTCTGTGCCATGCAATCCTTGTATCATCACAGCCCCTTCCCATTGTCAAACCCCTACATAAAATCTCAGATTTCCTTTTAATTTACATTGCTGAAACAACACTTAGATTTCACTGGCTGTTCCTGTGGCATGACTTAGCTGGAGGAGAACACATCTGGGCAGCTTTGCTCATACCTCTGCCCCTGCACCAGCCACTCCAGAAGATGTGCTGACCCTGAAAACAGATCCCAGAATCACAGAGTGGTTTGGGCTGGAAGGGACCTCAAGGATCACCCAGTTCCAAGCCATGGCAGGGACACTTCCACCAGAGCAGAGCCCCATCCAGCCTGGCCTTGAGCACTCCAGGGATGGAGCAGCCACAACTTCTGTGTTGCCTGCACAGAGTGTGTTGACCTGTGCTGGTTGCAGGGTCACCTCTCCCCTTTCTTGCCCTGTTTGTTTTTTTCCTATGCTAAAGACAGTTTCAGGGGTACCACTCGCCTGGCTCTCCTCTGTCATGATCCTTCTGGTGAAACTTCCAGCGGTGGGGAATGCCAGAAAATCGGAGGTTTATTTGAAAGTGATGATGCAAAAAGAGGGAAAAGAGTTGAGTAATTTTTAAGAAAGCAAATAGAAGTGTAGGCACAGTGGTCTGAAGTCAAGGAGGGGATGGAAGCAAGTAAGGATCTTCCTCTGGTAAATTTAATTCACACTTTTTGCTAAATGTAAATGATAGTTTAGGAAAAAACTGCTTGGAATACACAGTAAATGATGTTGCCAGGATACTTCCTGATCATGTTAATTAAACTGTCCCACAGATTGGGCTTAATTACTACATAATTTGCATTTTGGAAATGATGGTACGCATTACTAAAGAAAGCTCTTATTCTGCTAGCAGAAAGAACATTGTACATGAATTAATTTCCAGGGGAAGAAGTCGCTAGTCTCATATAATGATGTCTCTTGAAAATAAAGTTAAGATTTTGATAATGAACTGACATATACCTCATTCCTTTTAGCAAGATTACATTTTATATTTGCTCCACTGAGTTCCTCAGAGACTTCATCCACCAGCCTTCCTCTTGTTGGCTATTTCTTTAATTACAAGTACCACTGTTGCTTTCAGGGTTGCTGGTGATGAAGCAGATATTAGTTAACATGTGTAAAGAGGCAAAAAATTTGTTCCAAGGCCCAAATTTGGTACTGCATATGCATTGCTGGTGATGTGCTTCCCCACCCTCCCAAGTTAAACTCACTGTTAAGCTATCAGCTTCTCCTTGTCTTGTTTTTTATTGTCTGGGTTTTGTTTTAAGCTTCTAATATGTCTCTGGCATCCTACTTGTGGGGGCTTGAGGACAAATGGAAATATGCAGAAATATCTCTCTGCCCTTCAGGTATGAGTTCAGGTGTCTCTGGTGGATGCCCTGCTTGGAGGCCTCAAGCAGGTTCCTGTTGGGGCAGTGGCTTCCTAATACAAAAAAAGAAGAGGATTTTGCATTTCTGCCAGGGTAGTTCTGTGGCTCCTGACCCTGCTTTGAGTTCAGTGACGTTCCTACAGCCACGTTTAACTGCAGGGCTGTGATGGTACTTTGAACAACAAGACAAAGCATCAGAACTCCTGCAAGAATTAAGACAAGAAAAAAACTGTTTTGTTTTGGGGAAAAAAAAAAACTGAACGCAGCAATTTCCCAATTTAGCCTGCTAATTGCTTTGGCTGATACCGTTGCTAGGATATGCATTTCCGATGTGACTTGCACGTTTTAATTCTCCTTTTTGCTGTGTCTGTGGCCAGGTGATCATAAACAGCACCATCACCCCCAACATGACCTTCACGAAGACGTCGCAGAAGTTCGGGCAGTGGGCAGACAGCAGAGCCAACACCGTGTTTGGGCTGGGCTTTCCCTCCGAGCAGCAGCTGACAAAGGTAACAGGGCTCACTGCATTGCTGCATTGCTGCATTGCTGCACTGCTGCCCTGCTCCTGTTAGTGCACAGCAGCACATCTCCAAGCTGTGTCTTTGTCCTCTCCAGCACGGTGAGGGGCTCATCTCTGGGGTCACCCAGACATCTGGGTGGCAGTGAGTGCTGCTGGTGGCAGGGGATGAGCAGCCAGGGAGGGCTGGTGGCCGACAAAATGCCTCTGCATTAGCACCAAACCCCTCATCCTGAGTTTAGTATTGCTGAAACACTTCCCTGGGCCAGGTACTGAGTACATTAGCAGGCTTGTAAAGGCCTCTTGTTCTGAATAACCAGCACCTGAAAATACTCCTCTGTCACTGGAGTAGTGGTCTTGACAAGGGCTTATCAAGCAGCTGAGGTGGTTGTTTGTTCACGTGGTAATAAGCCCTACTTATCTAACACATACTTGACTCCTGAAGCATTGGCTGCTTGGCACTGGGCTTCATAAGTGACCTCAGCAGGGTGTCCTTGGGCATGCCACAGCCTCTCATGTTGCTGTCCTCTCCCGTGCTTTAACAAGAAAAGCATCAGGAGAAGAAGGTGTTTTTGTGGTGTGTAAAGCAGCAAAGGCAGAGCACTGCTCTAGAAGGACTTCCCTATCAAGCAAATTGTTACATGGCTCATGTCTTAATGAGTTTTCACAATATCTAGAGAATTGCATTTTTGCAAGTGTTTCTTAAAGGTAAAAGTTATTTTACTTTTCATATGTTAAAGTATTTTTGGACTTGGGAGGCCCATGAAAGTGCCATAACATTAATCTGTTCTTCAGGGATGATAAAGGCGTGATGTGCAAAGGTTTTCTAAGAATGAGTTGCTGGAGATGGTTATGTTTTATGATGCTTACTCAGGTGTACAGGACTGCCCATTTCACCTATGCATTTTCTTCACTCCTGGGGCAAAGAGGTGTTCATAGTGGCTAATAAGATGTGTGGAAATAGGGGAGGATTAAAAGGGACCTAGGGGAATAATTTATTTTGAGTAACAGATAAACATGATGTAATGCAACCTTTGAACACTGAATGGGAGAATTAGCTCCTCTGGATAGTAATTTTTAATCCTGGATTACTGAAGTTACACCTCTCCAACATGACACGAGACCCCACGGTGCCTCAGTGGCAGGCTGGGGCCAAACGTGCACCATGTGCCCTGTGGAGCAGCTGGTGCTGAGTCTGGCTCCAAAGGAGAGAGGTAAATAATATAATAAGGCACAGGGTTCACTGTAGTAAGGCAGGAGGAACATTTGGAGGACTTTGCACCCTAATCTGAGGAATTTTACGAGACTGCAGACCTTACCAAACACGTACTCGGAAGAAATGCCTTGCTGGTATCAGCTCATCAGTGTTCATGTGGCCAGGCTAGGGCCAGTTTGAATAACATGCTGTGTTGGTACAGGGGCACCAGCACCAGCTGTGTTTCTTTCCAGGTCATTTTGCTCATTTGTTTACGCTGCATGCTCTGCTGAAGAGCCCACTGCCCAAAATACAACCTTCTACTTGCATGAAAGGCTTTCTGAATCAGCAGAAAGACTTTTTCTGGTCAGAATTTGAGCGGGAGCTTAAGGGAAGCACTTCTGAAAATAGCTTGAGGTGATCTTTCAAAAAAGAAGAAAACCTCAAAACTCTGACAGTTACCTAGCTGAAAAAGACAAGAAACCCTGGTTTATTGCCACCATGCAAAGCAATGGGACAAAGATACTCCATTATTTTCTATGCTTCTCAGTTTAATTATTGAGCCATTAGCAAGAAGGATCAGAGTTGAGAGTGAGATTACAGCTGTATAAGTGTATTGGGAATAGTAAAATCAAGTTTCATTTTATATTAATATCATTATACTCTTATAAAAGATATAAATTAAAGCTTGCCTATTTTACGGGAAATAATTGAAGTGCTTAGTCAGGAATTGGAAGGGCATACTAAAACTCCCCTAAACCAGAGATCAATAGCCCTGGCTTAAAATAAATATAAATAAATAAAGCTGAAGAATGTCTGTTGAAAGCAACGGAAAATAATGAGGCAGGAGAAGAGGTTAGCACGCCTAAAAATGCTTGCATTTTTAAGTACATTGCTTGGCCTAATAAAAGATATTGCCTCATTCTAATGCTTTGCTTCTCTTGAGATACTTAAAGCATTAATCCATACCTATAGGGAAAAGCAGTTCAAATTAAACATGAGCCATTAATGAAAACTGCATTCCGCGACCCAGTAACCTAATTACCATTCACACTGATTGGGAGAATCCCAGGGCTTAAAGCTGATGTCCTGCTCAGGGTCCTTTTCCCCTTCTGCAGGACTCGCTGACCCCTCCTTCCCCCCTTCTACCCTGTGCCTCAGAAAGGTCCCAAGGCACTGTTCAAGGCTTGCTTCAGCCAAAGTGAGGCAGGAATCACAGGAAGCTGACAGTGTGTGTGGGTGTGAAAAGGCAGGGCTGGTGCTGCTCAGGTAGTGCTGAATTTTGCACACCAAGTGGTTAAGGAAGGTTTCTGCTGTCCTTCAGGGTGCTTTGAGGCAGCCGTGCTATATATGAGGAGCTGCAGGTAGTCAAGGGCACAGGGACAAAGATTTATACGGGTGAGAAACCCAGTAAAGGCAGACTTTGCAGATCATAAAGCAGCTGCTTCTGGCCCCTGGGAAGCCCTGGACTTTATTTCTCTGCACTCTTGCACATTATATGTGCCGTGTGTGCCAGTCACTGCATTGCAGGGCAGCAAGCTCAGGGCAGAGTCTGCCCCAGCACACAGCACAGCCACTGGTCCAGCTGGGACCAGAGCTGGACACGCCCTGGCTGGGATAGAGCAAATTATCTGGGGTAAATAGCCTGGTTGGGATCCCATCTGCCCCATGCTGAGGGCTCATCCCGGGAGAAGCACGGGAAAAGCTGGTTTGTGCTGTGGGTCACGGCACAGCGGTGCTCCCCCGGGGCTGTCACATCACCCAGCCTTGTGCAGACCGAGAGGGAGATGAAATATTTATGAGCCTGCTTTGGGTGGGAGCAGCTGTTTCATCCGATACTGGCACAATTTGTCAGTAGGAGACATAAAATATAATGCCAGACCAGGAGCTTAAAATTTATGCGTGCAAAATCATGCTTTTTAATGTATAAAATGCTAAGGAGGTCTATTTGAATATATATCTATTTCTCCTGGTGACAAACGGACTGTGGATTTGAACAGCCTTTAAATAATTTGTGCAATGCACAGTAGCATCCTGGAGTCCCCATTAAATTTCAGTGGCCAAGACTCCTAATCAAGCAGTGCTCATGGCTGCAGCTGCCTGACCAAAAGGCTTCACAAGTGTTGGTAGCAGCAAATCTTCCCCATGTTGCAGCTTAGTCACACAGCATCCTGGGGTGTGGGAAGACACATCCTATAATCCATGATGGACTGTTGGGGTGGTATTCACTTGGCATCTCTCCTACTCCAGTTTTTTGGGGGTTTTTTTTGCTAATTTTGGCAACTTTGCCACAGGGCAAGCATGGAGCTAAGGAGAGGAAACATTATGAATTCTTCCAGTTGGTTTTGCATAGTTAGATTTTCATTGCCCCTTGAGACCACACCAAGTTTTCATTTACTGAATGCACTTTTTCACTAGGAATTTGACATTCATTAAGCTCTCCCTTTTGTTGTAATGGTTTGATAGCTCAAAGTCAACTTAGACCTTGGAGATGGGGCATGGTTTTGTGGTACCAATTATTAGTCAATTGCTTGTGTTTGGGACAGAAGCAGTTGGTTACTAGAGAGAAATCAGCTCTGATTTCTCCCGGTGATTTGCCCCCTCTCAGACAGCCTCGGGCTCTGTGTGACTGCAGAACCTCCTGCTCTGCTCCTGTGCAATGGGCGTTGCAGAGCTGGGGCTGGCACTGTCCCTCTCAGAACAGCAATCACTTTATAAATACAAATCTGTTTAATACATGTGTTGGTGAACTGGAGACATGACTGAAATCATTTATGCAATGAGGTCATTATTGGGTTAGTATTGAAGATTAGCGTTGCTCAATCATATGCAATTTTTTATTATGGAAATGTGGAAAAATATCCTTTTCTTCCCAGCTCACATAATTTTTCATAGCAGTCTCCTGTGTGCTTTACAAAGATAGCTGCAAAATAAAATTTGATAGATCACTTCCAATTCTTTTTGTCTGTTCATAGTTTGTATCGTCCATGAAGAACCCTCATAAATTTTTCATACATGAGATGAAGAGATTTATCGTAAAAGAGAAAGATTTATTATAAAAGACAGACTCAAACCAGCCTCATCCCGGCTGAAAGAAACCGCAAGAAACACAAATGTATAAGTTGCTATTGATGCAATATTTTAGAAATAATCAGCTGGTTATCAGCTCTGCCACAAAGCGGGAGGGACGCTTTGTGTAAAGTCAGAGTTAAATCACTGAAGTCACAAAGGCAGTGTGGCTGTTTTACCCATCTGTGGAGTGCAGGAGAGGTAATCAAGTCACTTGTGCGTGTGGTGACTGCAATGCCATCAGATGGCAGCTGCTGCCATCCCAGGGCACACACTTTGCATGTGCAATGTCAGGGGAGCCCAGAGCCCCATCCTCCTGCACTGGCACTGCCACATGTCACAGGTGCTCCCAGAATGTCACTCCGCTTTGGAATGGGCTGGTCCGTGGGATTTAACCACCCTGTGGGTGTGTGTGTTTATTGGGAATTGCCCTTGGTGTGCGTTACACAAAACGCACCTGTCTCCACATGTAAATCCAGATTTCTTTTAGACCAAATGGAGATTTGTTTAATCAGCCTCTACAACCCCCTGCATTTTACTGAGAGAGCGTGCTAAATACCTGCTGAAAATCTAAAGTTAGAAGGCAAGATCACTAAGTGAATAATGTTTCTTTCTAGTCTTCAGCTGTAAAATTGGAATTTTTTTCATGCTTTTATTTACAGTTTTTTCCTAAGTGTTCTGAATTATCCAAAGGTATAATGGCAATCCTTTCGTCATAAACTGTGCAATAATACATCTGTTTATATTTTTACTTTTAAAATGTCTTGCCTTTCTAGCATTTCAAGTTTCTCAAAACACAGGCAAGCAAGACCAAGCAGTTTTACCTGAAAGATAAAGTTACCTATTCTTTTAGTGGAGACATCATAATTTTAAAATCATATTTTGAAGTTTTAAATTATGTATTATTACATAATTCTTAAATTATTACATATTTTTAAATTATGTCATTTAAAATATGGTTTTTAATTTTAAATTATGGATTTTTCCTTTTTTTCCATCTTATTAATCCTCCTTTTAAAAATTCAAACACTCTTTAAAGCTTTTGAAGCCCTGCAACCCTGACTGGCTGTGATAATACTTGTATTTCAAAAATGCCATGCTGGCTTTGGCAGCAACGCATAGAGGTTGGGATTGTTAACTTCCATCTTTATCTTTCCTTCTTCTCACCTCCCCCAGTTTGATATATCTCTCTTGCAGGAAGCCTTCAAGCCTTTATCTGGTGTCTTCTACCTTTATTTTTGAAAGTAATAAGAAAATTAGAGCAGAAATCTATGTTTTCACGACTCCGTCGTACATTGCGATCTACCTTCTTCTCCTTTTTCCTTGATAATCCCTTGCTTGCCTCCTGCAGATGAACTCATTTGCATTCTTTAATTGAATTCACTTGTTGTTAGGAGTAAAGACACTGATAATATTTTTATCTAAACATATATCTTTAGTACTTTTGTCTTTAATACACTGTCAACATCAGGTGAAACAGAGAAGGGGGAGGAAACAGAAGAAAATCAAACCAAATGCTCCTTTTCCCCCGTGGGCTTTTACTGTGGTTGGCCAGAGTTATAGAGATATCCCTCTTTTAGAATCACTCCTGTTTCTTTTGGAGGAACCATCCTGCCAAAGAATTAAAATGTCTTTTCTTGCCAAAAATTCTAAATTAATAAAATGAGTTGTTCACTTTTGGACATCTATGCTATATGAAGATGGCAATCTTAATGGTTTAATAGATGATAAATCATGTTAATAAATATCTTTCATGCTTTTTCTAGTTTGCAGAGAAGTTCCAAGAAGTAAAAGAAGCTGCCAAACTTGCAAGAGACAGATCTCAAGAGAAAATTGAGACCTCAAGCAATCATTCACAGGTTTGTAATTTAGCTTTAATACCTGTACACATACAGGATAAATAATTTAAAATTAAATTTCAAATGGACTGTGCCAGCTTCTGGCAGCCAGCTTAAAGTATATAAAATGGAGATTGCTGAAGGTAATTGTCAGTTGCTGGACATTAGCATTGTCAGAGGACTATTTTTCATCCCTCCATGCCCTTTACTTTCATTATATCTGATTTTTTTGGGCAGTCCTTGAGCTGTTACAACTTTTTTAATAACAGGGAAAGCCATACATCCTTTGATTTGTACTGTTAAACATAGGTTGAGGCACTGGGACGTAATTCAGTGCAGTACTTCAGCAGACAGTAAATGAGATTCATCGATGTCCTTCCTTTTGTCATCTGTCCAGCCCACTCCTGTGGGCTTGCCTGACTTTGTGTCCAGTGCTCCCTTGCCGAGGGTGGCTGTGGCAGCTGTGCTGTGGGAGCAGGGGCAGTGCTCTGGGGGGTGGCAGAAGGCTGTGAGGAGTATCACACACTGTCCCAGGCAGCACACCGTGCCTCAGTGTCCAGCCAGGGCCGGGATTCCTGTTACCTGCAGAAATTGAGTGTTGTCCCAGTCTCAATACATGGTTGGCTGTATTTTCGTGTGCATTCCTTTAGGTAAGAGTGAACCCTGCTCAGCAGGTGTTCCTAGCCTGGGCTCGTGTTTGAAGGAAAGTTAGACAGATTTTGACCAGGGAAGAATTCAGATGAATGATCAGAAAAAGCTGCTGAATGGTTTTAGTCTTGCAACCATTTGTGGGGCCCACAAGTATCCGAGTGGCTGACTTTGGATACTCATTTTGTAAAGACTTTGCTCAGGGTCTTTGTAGTTCACTTTCTTTGTTCTCTGTTGGTGGTCAGGACCAAACAGTGTGTGAATAGTATGTCTTTGGAGGAGCAGTATTATTTTTGTTTGTTTGTCTGTACTTTGTGTGTTGTATTGTTTCGTTATCTTAAAAAAGCCAAACAACTTTTAGAAAACACAAGCCTTATCAGGGAAAAAACTTTTAAGTTTTGAACACTTTAAACTTCCATTTGTGTATCATTGTAATTTTTTCATTCTTTTTGAACAGACCAGCTATGCAGCCAAGATGAAAAGGGTATGTGTGTGTTACCACTGCTCTGCCAGGAGAGCCGAGGTCTCAGCCAAGTGGTGTGGGATCAAGATTACAAAGAAATTGGTGTTGTGGTCTTGCAGGAGATGCAGGAGACACCCAGTGTTCGTTTGTGTGTTGTGCTGCAGGAGTCTGGACGTGAAACACCATCTTCCACTCGAGCCTCAAGTGTGAATGGCACAGACGACGAGAAGGCATCACATGGTGGCTCTGCTGAGGCACATCTCAAATCTGAGAATGATAAATTAAAAATTGCTCTAGCCCAAAGGTGAAGTTCCTGTAGAACCTAAATTGCATTGGAAAAGTGTGCTGTAATTATCTGATGGATAATGATATTAACAGAAATTACCCAGATTGTAATTAATTTTAAATGGTGCCGCAGAATGGATGAATGAACAGATTTTAGCAAGTACCTCCTGGTATCCAGTTGAGAAATATTTCCCATTTCACTTATTCCAGATGTAGTTTGTGAAGAAATAAGCTCTCTTTTAATTTTGCTGATGCCAACTATTATAACCATCTTCTTTCATGAAGTTTTAGAACTACAGAAATAACATTAAAGCCATAGGGGAGCAATTGCTGCTGATAACATGTGAAGCCAATCTTTATTCCTCTTTGAGTTTGCTACACTTACTTTGATGAAAATAGATATGGATATTTAAAATTATGAAAGGGAATGAACTCAACCATAAAAAGTTGAAGTGAGAAGTATAATTTCATCAGAGTGCTTGAAAATCTTAGGGGATATTTCTAAATTGTGGACAGAGCCCCTTGAAATCACATTTTTTTTTTCTATTTGCTTTGATAAATAATTTGAAAATGCTGAGAAGAGTAATTTGCAGCTGTAGTGAAAGTACAGGCATTGCAAAATGCAAAGTTACAACATTAAAATAGAATAATTCTCTATTGGGATCTTGCCTTGTCTGCCTCTTGCATGTGAATGTGTATCTGTGAATGGAGAGCAAATCTAACAAGATCAAGCTACTCTTTAAAAAGATATTTAAAAAACAAAGCATCACTGTAAGCAGCGTTATCCAGTAAGCAGTTCCAAGGTTCCATATATTTTGTTTGAAGTACAACATCTCTCTTTATTGACATTTCAATAGCTGAACCTGTTTCAAACAGTAATGTTAGCTCATTCCTCTTGCTGAAGACACCTCCACAGGCAGGCAGCAAGTGGCACACAGGGAGTTTCTGAGCCTTTCTCCCGTTCACCCTCTAATCTTGTGCTCTGTGCTGCAGCTTGAAGCTTTGGGGAACGAGTAGTTTAATTCTGCAGCATTATGTAACACTTTTACAGTTGAGAGTCAGCATTAAAACAAATTCAAATCTAGATCATGTCAACCCCCTGAAATCCTCCATTTGGAATTGCTGTGCCATGTGCAGATGTGCAGAGTGACTGTGTTGCAGGGGTGTCAGGTGCCCAGCCCCAGGTGCTGCCCAGCTCAGGAGGTGACAGGGACCATGCACTGGAGGGTGAGACCCCCGTGTGCAAGTGGGCAGCTGGACCCTACAGCCTGCTCTGACAGCAGGGCTTTCGTTCCAGACACAGGCCACTGCTGCTGGAGTTGGTAGATCCCTTTGTTTTTAGAGAGACAGTCGAATTAAGGCTTTTGTTCTCTGTAATGGCTAAAGGCAATTACGCACATCTGAGTGCTCTTCCTCTTATTGCAACAAATTAATGGTGAACACGCCGCTGCAGGGGGGTGGTTTGCAGACAGGTAAAGAATAACAACTCCCAGGAGTGCCAGGTGAAACCACCTCACGCTGTCCTGTTGTTCTCAGTTCATCCAATGTGAAGAAGTGGGAGACGGAGCTGCAGTCGCTGCGGGAGAGCAACGCGCGGCTGTCCACGGCCCTGCAGGAGTCGGCGGCCAGCATCGAGCACTGGAAGAAGCAGTTCTCAGCATGCAAGGAGGAGAACGACCAGCTGAGGGGCAAGGTAGCAGGACATACCCACAGGAGAGCCGCCCCTCCAGTCGGCTGCTCCACCCATTGCTTTCTTTTGGATCTCTGCAGCTTTCTGGCTGTGTGTGTCAGGAGATGGAGTTGGTCTTTGAAAGGGAGGTGGATGGGGAGTTGATACAGCTGCTTCTCTCTGCACACAGCCTGCAGGGAGGGAGCAGAGGAGCTGCTGCATCACTCGAAGTTCCCTGCTTTGGGATTTGGGAGACTTGGTGTCAGCAGGGCTTGCTGGCTGGGGTGAGAAACCAGAAAGGTTCTAAAAGTGGGGCTGCTATTGCATATCCCTTTCAAAGCTCACTTAAATCCTGCCAGATACAGATGAGCAGAAGGCGAGGTTGTGGCTGGTTACCTACAGGACCTCAGCCTGGGAACCACTCAGTATTGGAAGCAAGTCCCAGCAGCGTGCAGGGGAATGAGGATGTGAGTTATTTCCTCAGCACTGTGGGCTGTGAGCCGGGTCCTCCAGCACTAATACCTGGCACATCCCATCCAGAAACCTGCCAGCAGGCATCATCAAAAGCCTTTTCCCCTTCGTTACTGAGCATATTTCTTAGTTGTGTAAGATGGAGGATTAGCAATGGCTACAGCAAAAAACAACTCAGAAGTTTAAATCTGTGAAGTCTGGGTTTAGAGTAGTCATTGGTACCATCTCTCAGATAATACTGTGCCATCCGCAGCAGCCCACGTGGCCACAGGGGATCCTGGGCATGGGGGATCCTGCTTTCCATGAGCACTGCTTTTGCAGGGATATTTTCACTCTATTCATCCTAAATGTTTTTGGAAAAGCTGGATCCTTTTCCTGCTGCTTAGGTGGATCCCTGGGACATTTGAAGTAGAGATCAGATTGTATCAGTCTGGTGAGGATATTTTTTTGTTTAGGCTTTGCTTTTGAAGAGGGAAGGAATTTCATGTCTTTGTGTCAGTAGGCTGCAAGTAGTATTTTGGTGTTGGAGGTGGTTTGGTTTGTTGGTACTGGAAATCCTTGTGGAACAACCTTTTTTCTGAGGCCAATACTCACTGTTTATTCACTTGTGTTTTATGTGTGCACAGTGGTAACTCAGAGACAAAACCAGAGCTGTATTAACTGATGTTACATTAACAAATTGATATTAGTTGTTACATGATTTGTGTTGCTATATCCGGTCTCTTGTGGATAGGGGAGAAGTGAGACACTGGAACAATATGTTAAGGAAAAATATCATAATTTGCAGGGAAATTATCATATTTCCCTTTCGGTACCATTGCAGGGAAAAGTTGTTCTCATCAACACATGCCATGTCCCAGTAGCTGGACTAGAGAAGAAGAGATTATTAAAACACCACTTTGCTGCCTCTTGAAAGTCACCATGCTGGTGACCAGCCAGACTGTGCAGCAATGCTGCCTGTAAAATGTGCTGCCTTTCTCTATACAGGGAGGTTTTCCCCAAGCAGGTTCTTTGCTCAGTGCTCGCACTGCACCACTGCAGTGCCCTGGGAAGTTCCTTCTCCTTTAGTAATTGGGGCAGAATTTTTTGCATATTGCTGTACCTTCAAATGAGGGAAGTTACAATCCCAAAGCAACACAAAGCTGAGAATTAAAGTACATACTTTAATGAGCTGGTCCGTCGGCCTGTGGGAAGTGTATCTCCTGGGAGCTGAGTCCAGAGCTGGCACAGGAGGTTTGGAGAGAGCAAAGCGCATCCCTGGGCGAGAGAACAAAGCAGCAGATGTTGCTCTGAACTGGTTCTCCCCCCAAAGTTTTGATGTTGTGTCCTTCATACACCAGCTAGAATAATAAGCAACCCCCAAGAGATTTCTTCTCCTTGTTGTGTTAAGAAAACCCTTTCCTTGTAGCCTTGTGTTGGCTTCATAGATGTGAAGTGCAGATTTTATCCCCAGTTCCACTTATTTTAGCAGCTCAGTGTTTTGTGCATTCCTGAGTACTTATAGGAGAGAGTGTAAGAGAGAAGAAATACAGACCCAGGGTTTCCTAGTGGATGTGTAAATTGACTCTTTTGAAGGAAAGAAGTGATAATTTGTTGCAGTGAATCAAATGCTATGATTTAAGAAACAGATCCCAGGTCCATTTCATCAGCTGTGTTCTGCCTCAGATCTTCAGAAATTTGAAAAATTTCACCTAATGTCTGACATTTCTTAAAGATTGAAGAACTGGAGGAACAGTGCAATGAAGTAAATAAAGAGAAGGAAAGAAATGCACAGTTGAGTAGGCGTCTCCAGGAACTGGAAACAGAACTTCAGGACAAAGAGCTGGTGAGTGCCCTGAACACAGAAATGTCATTTTCACGTTTGAGTGGCACAGTCTGCTTCTCTCCTTGGCTGCAGATTTATGGAGTGGCTCACCTACCACCAGAAGCAGGCTGATGTCTTGGCGTGTTGCCTGTTTCTAGGTTTCCCATGTACAGTCCCTTGTTTGGTAGTGTTCCTCCATCCAAGTTTCATGATGTGCTATGACTGCACACTGTGATTTGGCAGGGGTTAGAAAGGGATCCTTTTATGTACACAACACTTGTCTTGTAGAAAAGCCAGTGGTGAAACGTGGTGCCCAGTGCCAGACAGATGTGTGCTGAGAACAGTTTCATTTGACTCTCTCCATGCTGAAAATTCCCACAGACATCAGGATTGCTGTTAGAAAGACATCCTTTACAAAACAACTTGGCATTTGTGTAACAAGTCCTGTTTCTTTTTAGGGATGGCTCATAGTTTGCAGCTTTGCTGGTTTATGGTCTCACTCTGATCTCAGGACTGATGCCAAGAGTGAGAAATTCAGATTCATCTGGAATACCCCAGTTTGTCATTTTTGACATTACAGGGTGTTAATTTTTCTAACGAGGATGATGGCTTGGAACCCCAGCACAGTGGGAAAAAAAATGGGAAGCTCTTTTTTTTTTCCATTGTCACAGTGGCCAAATGCTCTGTGCTGGCTGAAGAGGAAAAGCAGTGCAGTAAAGTTTGCCATGTGCCATTACAGCATCTCTGCTGGTGCTCTTAAAAGCACTGCTGTTAAGGGGTTTAGTGGTGGTGCAAGGAAATAGTTTAGGGAGATGGATTTTGACGCACTGTCGTAAATATAGTGGTTTTCAGCCCTATATTTCAAAGGAAAATGTAATGCTGTCTTCCCAGCCTTTCTGTGGCAATAGCATCTATAACAACCCTTATTCTCTCCTAAAATTCTCCTCAAGATTCACGTTTTTACTGTACCAAATGAACCAGAAAATTGATTGACTTGTGAATTTTACAAGCCTGTCTTCCATTGACACTGAAAATATACTAACTTGTTTTAAAAACTCATGTTACATTAGCATTTTCTCAATTAGCTCTAAACTACGCATAAGTAATCTTTCATGGTCTGGAATCCAAACCCACATGAAGTGTCCTCATGGCATTGCCATGTAAAAGAAGCTGCTGACACCCTCCTCATGTAGGAGATGCTTGTCCACCAAGTGGTTCCTCCGCCAAATCCACATCTCTCTGATTTTCAAGGCTCTTGTGAGGAACACTGTCAAATGGTTTGCACAAGTCCAGGTAGTCCAGGGATATACCCCTGCATTCTCTGGAGATCTTCACCCACGTGGGCAGTTTCTGGAGGAGGGTCTTGCACTTTTTTCAAGTTGAAATGTCCTAATTTCCAACAGAGGCATGGATTCCTACCGTTGCTCTTTCCATTAACTCCCTTCATCAAGTCTGCTCAATTTGGGTAGTGAGGCCAGAACCAAATACAGATTTTGGGGCAGGGGGTAGGTGGTGATTCTCAGAGCTGTACCATGGAGGAAAGCCCGTGACACCTGTGTTCTGTAATGTTCTGTATGTGCAGCTGGTAAAACCACTGGCCTTTTTTTTGCTGTCATATGTCATTGAAATTGTCTAATTTGCTCTTTGCTACCATCTATAAATTGCTTGTAGCATTATCGCCATTTAAATTTCTCTGGTATTTCATACATCTTTTGCATAGGTATACGGTTTAGGTTAAGATTTTATTAATATAATTCATGGAATTCATGCTAGATATTGGATTACACTGCCTGTTTTAGAAATGCAAAGTAAAAAATTTAGTGAAAAATGTATTCTTGTAGAAGATTAGCAATTTTGGAATGCAGGCAGGTTATTTTGATTATTTTCCATCCAAATACTGTGGAGAATACAATAAAATATGCAAAGCCATTTCATCTTTTCAAATTTTCATTATGTTTTAAATTGAAGCTTGCACTAATATTTTTTCTTTTATGTTTTCAAAGGAACTGGAAGAGCTCCGAAAGCAGGGTGAAATTATACCAGAGCTAATGTCAGAATGTGAATCTGTATCTGAACAATTACAGGTACAATTTAGCAGTGGAATTAATTTCAAAGGAATTGGTGCCTTTCCTTTACTTTTTTTTTCTCGTAGCTGTATGCATTTCTCTGTTAGTGTTTCAAAGCAAAAGAGCTCCAGTTTGTAAAAACAAAAAATGCTAATTACATGCAAAATACACAGTGCCATTCCCAGCACAGGAGTGGTTAAACAGCTCCATTGCAGAAATTGGTTTGCCTGGGATCGTGTAGCAGCCATCTCCTGCAATTCCGGGCTATCCTGCATCCCGTGTTTCTGCTGCTCTGGGCTCATGGAGCTGCACCAGTGCCACGTGTGTGGAGCAGCTCCCCATGACCTGGGGCTGACTGCTGCAGTGACACCGGGGCAGGCCCTGGGGAAGGAAGCAGATGAGCAGAGCTGCTCACCAGCAGGGGTAAAAGTTCACCTGAGGATGTGTCTGTGCTGTGTCATCCCTTTCCAGCACTGCTGGCATGTGCCCATGGCAGGTGCTCAGGAGCCCTGCCCCAGCCAGCAGCTGGACTTTGGGCATTGCCTCCTCAAGTCAGGTCTTGTGGAAATGCAATAAATTTATACATGAAAAGAGAATAAAAATGAGCAGTCTCATCAATGAAGCAAAATCCAATCAATAAATAAGCCATCACTCAGATTAGAACTTTAGAAAAATACCAATAAACCCCAAAGTGCTGAATAAAGCAACTTTGTTCCTCAGGCAGTATTTTCTAAGTTTGTTTTTCAAGGTTAAACCACCGTAGGTAATTCTGTATGTAATGGATGGCACGGTGTCTTAATTCTGCAACTGTAGCAATGACAGAAATGTATGCACAGTGAACGATTTAAATCCAGCTGAATTGGAAGATATCAACCAAATGACAAAGTCTGATGCAAAGCATCTTTTCCAGTTAATCTGTGTCCTTTCCTGCGTGGGCCTTTAATCAGACACACTCATGTCAGTTGCTCTCAGAGGTGCTTGTGTTAACCAGTTTACAGAAGTTGGAGCAAACTCTCACAGCCCAGCTGCCATTTGTTCCTTTAATCTATGAAATGCTGCTCATCCTTCTTCTCTGTGATTCTTCTTATTGTCTCTTTTGTCTTTAAGGCTGCTGAGAAAAAGAACAAAGATCTTGAAGAGAAAGTCAGAACGCTAAGGACAGAAGTCGAAGAGAACAAACATAGGCAGACCAACCTTAAAACTGAATTAAAGAATTTTTTAGATGTACTAGATGGGAAGATAGATGAATTACATGATTTCCGACAAGGACTGTCTAAACTTGGGGTTGACAATTAGATGGCAATAGATCTCTTTTGTAATCTAGGGTCTGGATGTTTGCTGTTTTGTTGATCCCAAAAGTGTGTTTTACAAAATACAACTAGAATGTTCCATTTGTTTGCATTGGTTTTGTACATAGAGGCTGAAAATTTGCTGTGGGGATTTTTTTGGTGGGTTTCTTTTTTGTTTGTTTGTTTATTTACCAAATCAATCGTGCTGCTCACTGAATTCTGTTGAGATTAGGAACTTTCTATATTGCTGCTCTGGCTTTGTGGGGTTGGGAACAGGTAGAGGGTTCTGTCTCAGGAATCTGGAACTAGATCTACCTTAAAATGAATATGCAGTTAGTTGTTGCAGGGAAATTTATATCTTTCTTAAGGGCTGTTGCAACCATAGAAACAGAAAAGAAGTCTTTTTCTTGTCCGGACTATCAGGACTCTTAGCAGAATTGACTTTATTCCATGGTGGAGCAGAGAGATTAGCTGGAGCCCCTGCAGTTTGTAAAATGTGGCTGTGATGAGCTGCAGTCAGGAGAATCACTTCTTACAGATACCAGTGTCTTTAGGGACCATGTCAATCAGGCATGATTCACAAAAAAAACAAAAAAAAAAATGCAGTGGATTTCAGATAACCTCTGACAGAGGTTTCATGTGCTTGCCTGGACCCATACAGCCCAAAGTCAACAAGGCAGAAATGAGTTTCAGCTCTTGAAGTCATGTGTCTTACCAGTCAGTGAGGACAGCTTCTCTTGCTTAGCAGCATCACCTCTCTCTGGCCTTCAGTTTTAAACCCATAGAGTTCCATCATTATTTGCATTTCTGAAAAATGCCCACCTGAGTCTGGGGAACAGATATTTATTTTTGAAAGTGATATGTTGCTGGGCACAGGACTCGTGCCCCTCTGCGTGCAACTTGATTATTGTTGATTGACTTCTGCAGCAGTGAGGAAGGAGACCTGGATCTAAAAAGCATCATAAGGTTACTGGAGGGTGTTTGCTCAGAAGCAAATTTCTGCTCAGAAGACTGGCAGGGTGATGGCCACATGAAATCAAAGTCCTTTCCTATGATTTCTGCATTCTCTGGCAGTAGAGTAGGAATTAGTCACCAAGTTAGATTGTACAGAGAAAAAGAAACCTCAACCCAAGAGGCAGAAATGCTCTTTTATTCTTGAACTGATTATTCAGCAGCTCTAAGAGTGTTTTGAGAGATGCAAGATCATACCCTGGCCTTCAGTGAGAAGGAAGTTCAGTTCATCAAAGACAGGGATGTAAAAAGGGCCAGAAAGGAGAAACCAGCCCAAGCTTTGCTCTTTCCTCTAGAACTTCCTTCAGCTTCTTTCTCTTCTTTCTCCATAACCTGTTTTGAGAGTATTTACGTGGGATCTTAATTAATTCAGGAAGGTCCTTTTGTGTACGTGACATTGTTATTTGCTTGATTCAGATGACAGCTTGGTTAAGCACTGTGTTAGTGCTTTCCAGCAGTGACTGATATAAAATGGCCATGCTTTTCTTGGAATTTCAGGGCTTTTTTCTTTTTTTGGCACATCTTAATTATTAAAGTGACCTTTAAAAGGAAGGTGGGTTGTAGATGAAACATGCATTGAATACTTTTTTGCAGATGAATATATAATCCCATGGTGGAGATAGATCCTATCTGCAGTTGTCCCTTGAATTTTCATTTCATCTGTTACTGTTGCATTATCTTCATTGCCTGAGTTTTTAGAATGGACTTTGAGTATTTTTGCTTTTACTCTTTTGGAACAATGGATGTAAAGTTAGGACCTTTCATAACCATTATGACTATTTAAGTCTCTCTTTAAAAAAAAATGTTTTAGGCTCTTGATATTTAAAAATAAAAATAAAAATCAGGTACATAGCATGTAGGCGTGTGAAAATTAGACTTTGCCAGCATGGAAGATTCAACAGTTGCATAATGTGGGGTTGGATCAGACTTCTCAAAATTGAAAATGACGTCAGAAACTGTGTGGTTGTGCACAAGTAGCCTCCATTTTTAGTCTTTTTATTTGATAGAAAGTCAGATATACACCATAATTTAGCAGGCAGCTCATCCTGCTTCTCCTCCCATGCTGCTTTTTGGTCTCTCCATCAGCTGGGAACCACAGGATAGCACAATTAAGAGCTGCAAGCAGCACGGGCAGTCAGAGCCCTGCTCCTCTCAGTTCATTGCTTTTGCACCAAGGACCCTGCCCTATCTTCCTTTTCCTGCTGAGTAATCTTAGGGCTTTTCTCTTTTTTTTTTGACAGAAATTATGTTTTTAACATGATGCTGGGTAAAAGGATGCAAAAGACTGTGAAAAATTTACATTATTTGGCTTAATCCAGATCTTTGTTTTCCACTTCAGTCAGGTCTATCTCAGACTCAGTTCATTAGGAATGTATTAAGCCACTCTTAAATTGCAAGAGAAGTGTTTCCATGGGATTGCATTGATTAAACAGATGGAGTTTTATGGTGGCACATTAAGCCAGTGCAGAGCTGTGACACAGGCAGTTATTTTGGGGTGCTTAGTGCCCACCAGAGGAACAATGGAGTGTCCCTAAAGAAATCCCTGCCCTGTCTCTTCTATCTTGCCCCAGATGTATGTGTCACATATCTGCTATTGCTCTGATGTTGAGTTCTTAGGGATGTTTGTACACAGCTTTATGCTGTGGGAAACTCTGTCCTTCAAGCCTCCAAGGGCTTGTTGCAATTGCCTTCTTTCGTTTTCCTTCCCAACAGCAGTAAGTTGAGAGCTTCTATGTATAATCACTTAAACTCCCCAAAACGCCATCTCTTTTAACCTTTCCATTTATTTCATTGGATTTTTCCTCATCAAGAGAAAAAAAGCATGGCAGTGCATGCTCTCAGGAGTGTTTGGGCACCAGCTGCAGCTGCCCTCTCCAGCCTGTCCCTGTCTGTCCCTGTCCCCACCCCTGGGGACTGATGGTGTCACACACTGCTTATTCCTTGGTGCTCTCTGGTGGCCCAGCACTAACCTGTGTGCCAAACTGAGAGCCTCACACTGCTCCTTTGAGACTCATCCCAGCACTGAAATGCCTCTTCTGCCCTGATGTGAGCACCAGGGCAGCCAGCCTTCCCCCACCAAAATGGACACACTGTCCTGTAGATGCGCTGACCCTCCTTTTGTGCACAGTGGGAAATTTCACCTTCCCCTGTGGGCACCCTGAGTTCAGCTGGCAGATACCTGCTTAGGGATGGCCCTAGACACTGCCAGGGCCAAGAAATACTCATCCCTGTCAAAGAGAGGATCTGCAGAGTTTGGTTTTATTTGTTGCACAGTGCTGGGCTAATCCTGGTTTCCCTGTGCCTTGGTCAGTGCTCCACTTCCCCCCCAGCCTGAGCACAGGTTCACAGGGTCTGTACCTCACCTTGGGTGATTGTGAGTTCCCTTGCTGCACACAGGTTTCTCCCTCTAAGTTGTTTTTATGGCAGGATCTCTCCTACCTCACTGACATGATCTTTCCTTAGCAAAGGACACGTGTGGGTTTCTGTCAGCTGCAGCACCACGGGTCCTGCGTGCCCTCCTGGCATCAGCAGCCTGGGAGCTTTAGCAAGAAACATCTGTGCTGGCCTCCTGTGGCACCAGGACAGAGTGTGTCTCACTGCCCTCTGGGTGAGACGCCTCTTTGAGGTGGTGTTAGAGCTGCTGAATAATACTAGGGTTTGAGGGGTGTTGACAAAATGAGAAATAAACAGGTATACCTTGTATTACATCAAAGCAAAAGTGACAGTAAAATGGATAGAATTATTTTCAAGGGGAAAGAATGTTCCATTAGTTATATTATGCCACATTTTGGAAAAATACCTTAATCTCATTTTAGGAATAAATGATTTCAAAATGAAAAAATGGAACTTTGTTGCACAGCTCAGAATAAAGAAGGTTAATCTTTTGGGGTTTTTATTATTTGGCTGAATCTTTCTTTAACAATTTTGACTCAACTTCACAAGTAGTTCTCTTTGGCCTAGAAGTGCATTTTCAACAAATGCAGTGTTCTATCAAAACCTGATTGGTGTCTCCTTTACTAAGTGAGCTCACTGGAAGAAAATTGTTTTTCTTTAAGAAATTCAAGACCACCTGTCATTTTGTGTATCCCAGCTTTCACAAGATGCACTTTCTAAAAACAGTTTTACACTGGGTGCATCTGTGGCCACAAAACAAATGTTGTTTAGACAATATCTTTTTTTCTGGACAAACATCTGATTTGGTTTTTATGTGAACATTTTAAGGAGAACAATTTTTTTAAAACTGTTCAGTGAATTAAGGTGAACAGGAAGGGTTTCTGCTGTTCTGCCTGCTGTCCCTGCCACTGCCATTGTCTTACAAGGGTACCAGCCAAAGCACCTGTGGTGCTAAGGCAGGGGCTCACCTGCCCTGTCCAGTGATTGCTCAGTGGCCCCTTGGGCACAAGGAACACACAATCTGTCCCACTGGCAGCAGGGCACAGATTGTCCATAGACTTCTGCTCTCTTCTCTATGCTGTTTATTTTTTTTTCCCAAGTGTTGGTTTCTTTTCCTTAATAATTTTTTTTGCCACCTTTGGCTGCGTCATAAGTGACAGAAGGAAAATTCCCTGTTACTGTCACCACCTTGCAGTGGTGGGAGTTTCTCAGCTACATGACCTCAGGCTCTTCCCAAAGAGTTATCTTGGCAAAACTCTTCAAAGCATCAATGGCTTGTAAGGAATACAGTGCTGTCTTCCTGAGCCTATGGATTAACAAAGATAAACCCCCTGTCAGGGTGAAATTCCTCTCTCAGCTTAATGTGTGCCCGATGCTAAATCTGAAGGGAAGAGGTGTAAGGGGAGTCAGCAACAGCCGCAAAATTTTTGGGTATTGTTTCAGCAGAGATATCAGTGAAAGATGTGCTCTGCCCATGAGCTGTGGATGTCCCAAAGGTCTGGATGGCCACACCAATCCACCAGCTCACCCGCCTTTGTCCGGGCAGTTCCAGGCTTGTCAGGCCTGGGAATATCACACAGTCCTCAGCATATCACACCGGTGGTGGTGTGAGGGATGGAAGGGAATGTGCACACACACACAGCTCAGAGAGCATTGCAGACACAGCTCTGGTCATGGTCAGACACTTCCAGATAAAAACAGGAGAAGCTGTTCCTGTCCCACAGGGCCTCAGCAGTACCAGGGACCTGGCAGGAGGGAAGGTTCAGCTTTTGGGAGGCTGAGGGGCAGCAAGAGGTCCCAGGCTGGGCTGGCAGGGTCTGCTGGTGGGCACAGTTTAGCAGTGGTAAGACAAAGCTACCCTAAGGTAATTTTTCTTTCCGTGGATCGTGTTCAGCAAGCAGGTGTGTGTCAGGCAAAGCAATACACAGCCACAAGGTGAATCCAGACACACCTGCAGCCACAGAGCCCAGCTGGCCCACACAGCCTGGCCAGGGATGCTGTGCCTGCAGTCCCACGGCCCCGGGAGCTGGGCAGGGCTCACTACTGGAATGTAAACCTGACATGAAGTTTGCACATCTTAAACACCATTCTCTGCAGTAAATGCTAAGGTACTTGCAGTGAAATAGAGTCAGGAGATGAATGATAGATGGGATGAAGGTGCTTCCCAAAGGAGGACTCTCCTGCAGGATGTGGGCAGAGCTGGTCCTGGCCAGGAGGGCTTTGCTTCTCTTGCATCCCTGGGGGATGTTGGATGTCCAGCCTTTGATTTTCTACTGTCTTTTGTGTTAGCTCTTCTTCTTTCTTTTCTTTCTTTCTTTTTTTTTTTTTTAAAGCAGGTAGCCTGAACATACAGTCTTCAGATGAAGGTGCCTATACCTCCAAAAATTTTATATGCACAGTTTGAAAGTTAGTTAATTTAGTTACCTAATAATAATGGTACATACAAGAAAGGCACTTGAGAAAAATCTATCTGCTATTGTATTTTTGTTTGGGTTGGGTTTGTTTGTTTTTTTAACACTGGTCAGCAATAATTTTTTTAGCCATATATTAGCTAAAAAGACTGATATGTAAGATTTGTGAACTAAGCTTCTAAGTTTGCAGGATTTTGATTAACCTGGGTATGTGATGAGGAAGCTATGCTCAATAAAAGAGTATTTTGCAGCATTTAGATGTATTCATTTAATTGCCTAATAGTGATCATGAACATAATATTCTATAAAGCTCATCATGAATGACAAACAAAGCACATTGTTTTTAACATGAATATATCCCTTGTAGTTGAAAGTTCTGAGAGTGTACTAGTGTGGTCTGCTATACCAAAATATTTAGATTATTATGAGATTTTAGTATTAAAGATGAACATACACCCTGTTTTTACTGTTTCAAGTAAAGTTTAGTGAATGACAATTTGTTGATATACAACTGTGGGAAAACACTGCAGTGCTCTAAATGTATATTTTTATTTGGGTTTATTATATTTAGTATATGTTTCAATGAAAACTGAAGTGTTTACTGCAGTTGGATCATTGTAAAAACATCTCTTACCTCATTTTGTCTGCTGTAAAAAATACTATCCTCTTTTTTTCTTTTTTCAAATTGACCATAGACAGTCAATGTTAATATTTAGACTCCTAGTAGCAGTAAATGCTGGGTTTTATATCTATAAAATGAAAACTTGATTTTTTTCTTTATGAATTTATTATATAACTTTGTGATTTTTATCTGATTTTATTGTAACATAAAGTTGTTTTATGTAAAAATATATAGTTTAAGTAAAATCTCTTCTCTCACTGTCTTCATTGACTTCAGAAAATTAGTGTCTTTGAGGCTGCAGGTCTGAACTCAGTGGAATGCTGTACTTTGATCAGAAGAATGTGATTCTGGTCTATATGTATGGAAATCTCAAGAACTCTTTTTTCAAGAGGTGGAGCTTTAAAATGTTTGTCTTGCTTCACTTTGTTCCATTAGATGAGGGGGTGCAGGATTAGTGGTACTTACATGACTGGAAAAGTAGAATTTATAAATATTTGGAGATGAAATTTTGTATTTTTTGTTGCCCTGTTTGGGGTATGCTCAGGACTGAAAACCCTCTTGTGATTCCTGTAACTGATGCAACTGCCCCCAGTGGCAGCTGAAGCTGGAATTGTCTCTGAAGAAATTACCTGGGACTCAGGGTTAACCCTTTGTGTTGAAACGAGGGATTTTTTGACACCCATCTCCTGCATCAGCGTGGGGCAGTTATCAGGAGCCTCTCAGGTGAGACTGCTCTCCAAGGTCCCTGCTGAGGTCCAGTGACACCGTGCACACAGCAGCACGGCCCTGGAGGGGAATAGCACTGAGTCCCTCTACAGACAGTACCTAATGATGCTCCCAGCACTGTTGTGTTCATCAGGGTTTCTGTCTCTGCACCAGGCCAGGCTTCCCCAAGGGAAATAAGAGGGTTTGAGGAGGTTTAAGTGGCTGAGGCTCATTGTGCCTTTTGTTACTCTGGGCTACAAGGCTGCAAATGTCAGCTTTGGGGTGAGCAAGAAACTCATCTGCCCCTGACCTTTAGTCACAGCTTTTCTACCAGGAGCCCTCAATAGTTCTGACAAGCAGTACAGCAAATTCTTGCAGTCTCTGAATAACCAGGGACTACAAACCTGTAACTACAAAACCAGCTTATGTGCATCGCAGTAAAATGCAAGTAACACTCTCTAATTCTTAGCAAAAAACACCCCCATTTATCTATTTGGATTTGTATAGTTATGAATATTAGTACAACAGAGGTATCTGTGAGTACATCCCATCACCTACAATTATCAGAAGCAAGCCTCGTTCTGTTCCTAGCAAGCTGCTGGTCCCGCAGTGGGCATTCCCACTGATCCGTGTGAGCACCAGGCCATGCACAGGGCAGTGCCTCTTCTGGGCACAGAGGTACCTGCTTGGTATAGCCCCACCTGGCACTTCTGTATCCTATTTGCCTCATTAAGCCCAAGGTACATTTCGAGCATCAGAAAGTCTCTGGTTTGTGTGAAGGGCCACTCCTTGCCAGCTGTTCACAGTGCAAATGACCAGTGGTTCCAAAAGAAACAGCCTGGTCTGGGAGCTGTGGTGAGTGATGCTGCCAGCAGGGAGATCTGGTGCTGCTGTCTGTGAACCCTTCCTTTTCATATTTGTAACTGAATTCCTGTCAGAAAACTTGGGAGCCTCCTCAAGGGACTGTGTTCTTTCACAATCACGCATTAAAAAATGTTTTACCTGACTGTGAGCTGCTGAGCTGTGATGTGCCACCTTGGGACGTCTGATGGAAACATGATGTGAACTTTAAATCAAACGTTTGACTCTAACTGAACTACCCTTTAATATGTACTCTTTTTGGGCACTTTGTGTTCCTTCAACAGCATAGGAAAAGATGGGCCATAATTTCCTTCCTTTTGGAGGAAAACCCCCAGCATGGCACCATGGGGGAGGCCTGTATAAAGGTAGCACAGGATGAGATCCCTGAGCAGGAACAGGCTTGCTCTCTCCATAACATGTGTAGCTGGGGACTAGGTTGAACTTACATAAAATTCAACATTATTCAGTCCAACACACTTTTAATTTCCCATGCTTTTCATCCAAAGGCATGTCTGCACCAACAAGGGAAGAAAAAGGAAGATATGTTAATTATATATTATTAACTGCCTCCCCACTTCCTAGAAGGCTTGAGTACTTTGTCAAATTCACAGCATATATTTTCTTTTATTTCTTTTTTACTCCTAAAAAGTAGCCAAAAACTTGTAAAAAATTTTAATTATTTACACCATTAAATATCCTTTACATAATCAGCATTGCCAACCAGAGCAGAAGAACAGCATCAGTGCGACTAATACATAATGGGCTGTTCTCCTGAGAACAACTGAAATGTTAATGTCAGGTGTAAAAATGTGTCAGTAGCAGCTGAAAAAGCAAAGACAGGTACAGGAGCTCAGCCTGGCCTGCAGTGGTGGTGCAGCCCTGCTTCAGCCACCAGACCCACTGGAGCAAAGTCCAACTATCCTTCAAAAACAGAAAAAAAAAAAATGCCCTGCCAGGTGCACTGCCAGGTTTGATTTCAGCGAGCAGGGCTAAAAATGGCCATGCAAAGGCTCGTGAGGCAGCTCTGCGAGGGCTGTGCCAGAACCTGCCACACAGCTTTCCACTTTGTCACTAACAACAGCAGTGCCAGGGCAGCACTGCCATGGAGCTGCTCAGGCTGTGGAGATCTGAGACCTGGTGAATTTTAAAAGCATAGCTAACCTTTGCAAGGCAAACATTCTGATCCTCTTGCAATAATGCATTGCTAGAACATGTAACAGATCACTGCAGCTGAGTGGTGCTTAACTCTCACCTCTGCCTCTGAATTTTTCAAACACAGATCTTCGTGCTATGAAATTCCCTTTGGGTCTCAAAACTTTTCCTGAACATTGAACATATTTCAATAACTTCAGAAATGTTAGATCTTCTCAGAAGCTCTCTCTGCAGCGAAACAATCTCTAGATGGAAAACTGCATGTTGAAAATTGGAGATTTTTGTGAGCTGACATGAGGCCCAGCTTCTGATTTTGAGGCTGTATTCCAGTTGTACAGGCACAGCAGCAAGACACATACTACTGAGTCAGTCCTGCTCTATTCTCCACCACAAAATGGATCTCTTCATACATACCTACCCTTCTGTGTCTGCGTATAGCAATGGGTGTATCCAGAACCCCAGACCTCAATCCTGTGCAGATTTCCAGGACCATACTTCCATATACATGGCTGGATGCTGCAGTCAGAGTGAGGGCTTAAAACCCCTGAACATTTTTTGACAACGGTTTGCATTTCATTAATCAAGTTTATAAGCAGATACATCTATTGGCACATGAAACACGTTGATTTGAGTATTTTTGTTTTCCTTCTATGTCCTCTCCATTCATTAGTACTGGCAGTCTATGAAAAAGAAATCTGTGGCTGCTGTAATCAAAAGAGATTGAGCTCCTGACTTTTCATCATTGGATATGATTTGTTGCATATGCCCTGGATTGCACTTAATGCACTCTGGCTGGAGGGAATTATGATGTTTGGGGAATTATAAATAATAACAGCACTGGCAACCTTTCCACATCATCATGTCACTCTGAAACGTATCAGCTTTCAAAGCTATTTACATTTAGTCTTTTGCCACTTATTTTGCTGCTACCATTAGCTGTGGCTTTAATTTTTCTCTGGATGCAGGTTTGTTCTGTTCATTAGCCTGAACATGAATGTTGCAAAACAGGATGCTGGAGTTCCCTGAAGAACAGCGACCTTTCCAATCCTGTTCATCCATAGCAGTGTTGGGTGCATTTATAAAGATAATCCCTGGCTCCGAAACCTGAGAAATTGCAGTGATTCACTAAACACTCCCTAATGCTGTGGAGATCCTGTGGTCACTAGCACAGTCATTTCAGTGGGTGGGGAATGGCTTTAGGACAGGGATGAGAGATAGAGGAATGGTGTTTTAAAACCAGAAGGGGAAGAGCAGCCCTTTTCTTTGCAGCAGATACTTGCCGGCTATTTGCTCACACAGGCAGAGAGCTCCTTTTGGCAGAGCGGGCAGGATGGACTGCTGGCTCCTCACCCCTTGTGCCTGCACGCTTCTCAGGACTTCCATTCCAACCCAGCGGGCTCGGGAGGAGAGGATGGCACAGAGCTCTCCACGTAGGCTGGGGAAGCGTAGGCACTGGATCCTATTTCGTTGTCACCTCTGCTTCGCAGGAAGAGACTGTGGGAAGGGCAGTGACTCACTTGCTGATGAATAAGTGATTCAAGCATGTCTCCAGGAGTGGGACAGACTCATTTCCTCACCCCCAGTGTCTGCCGTGCCCACGGCCGAGACACACGGATACCACGCTGCTGCTGTCAGAGCTGGCAGCCTTTCCCCTCCTTCTGGGTGAGAAGGGGATGGGAACCAGCGGTGGAGCAGAGGCTCTGAGGAATACCTTTGCCAAGGCTCTGCAAAGACACCCGTAGGATGATGTTTAGACTACTGCCTTGGGATAGAAAGAAGCTGCAAATGTCTTCGTGACACTGAGAGTGATTAACTGATGCTCAAGTGGGGGCAACCCCAGTGTCCCAGGAGGACATGGAGTCTCTCTCCCAAGCTGCAGGCTGGCCAGCCTTTCCCCAGACTGCTCACCCTTTGGGTGCTGGCAGGGCAGCGCTGGATGCTGCTCTGGGTCAGGGCTGCTTGTGGCCCCTTTCTGCCAGAAGGTGCCTGCTCAGGGCTGGCCCCAAGCCAGAGCCACACAAACGTGACCACCTGCAGGCAGCTGCCCTGGGAGGATGCTTGCCCCCATCTTCAGCACTTCAATGGGGATTTGGGCCAGGAGCGGGATCTAGTGGAAAATGAACAAACATAGTTTTGCTAAATATGTTTTCTAAGCAGTTTGTGTCTCACCACAAGAGCAAAGGCTCGCTAAAGATGGCTTGTTTTACAAAGCATTTTCACAAGTAACTGAGCTGTTAATGTCACTGTTACCTGAGCAGATTTAATTGTGTTGCTTCTTGCTCTCAGCTTAGCGTGACATGCTGAGAATGAAAATCACATACCTTTTTGCCAGGAAAAAAAATGCCATGTTCTGGAGCAGTTTTGAGTGTTTCCTCCAGGGATACATTCACATATTGTTCTGAGCAGTTTTTGCTGCCAAGGTTTGCTGTGGCATTTATTAAAAAATGCTTTCAATACCATTCACCTTTTATCACCACCATGGGTTTAGTTGAAATGATGTGTCCTTCTTTCCTACCAATATCATGTTATTATTGCATGTAGTCACAGATGTGCTCTCGGATGCAAATACAGCTTTTGGAATTAAATCCATGCTTTTTGAGTGAGGGCATGCATAGCCTTAAGTCCTATTTTCTCCAAAGGGTGCACACTCTTATCTTCCAACCACTTTGTAGAGGGAAGACTGGAAAGAGAAGCATTTCCCAGCTTTTTGTTAGTTCTAATTAATGCCTTCATACTCATCCTTTGTCCCTCTTTCTCCTGGTGTACATGTGCATCTTTTTTTAAGGGACAAAAGACAGAATTGAGGGAACGAGGGTGCTGCCCTGAAAACCTTCACCACTTCAAGCCCTTCTATTCAGACCTATTCCATTGTTCCCGCAGTCCCACAGGTGCACGATGTGACACACTTGCTCAAGCCCTTGTAAGTCTGGGTCACTTCAAGTTCACACTCAGACTTGATTTGCTCGATTCAGTACCATTTTGCAGAAAAAACTAGGTCAATATTGAGCTTGTGGGCCAGCCCTGTGCACTGAGCTGGGGGGTTTGCTGTGGAGAAGCTCCACAAATCCCAAAAGGCAGGCGGTCGACAGGAATGGTGACAAATCCAAGACTGCACTGACACCACCTGCTACAGCCCCAGTGCTCTGTGCCCTGGCACTGCTGCCACCACTCTTCTCTTGCTGTGATCAAAGCACTGGTGTTTCAAAGTGAAGTTCTTTTAGTCAGACCAAGTAGTCTTTGAATACATTAGCTTTAAACCTCCATAAAAATACTGGCAGCTGCTGTCTGGACTACCCTCATCATAGTTAGAAAGATCACAAGCCACAGTGATACTGATTTAGAGGAATTGATCTCTTTACCTCATGACTGGGATTTCCAGCAAATTTGTGCATTGTTAACTCTTTAAAGCCAGATAGATGTATTTTTTCAGTTTAAAAAAATCAGTTTCTGTAGATGAACAATTAGGGCAGACTATTCCCACCAAACGATGCATTTACTGGCCCAGAGTAAGGTAGTTTGAGAAGGGTATTTAATGTCCAAAAGGTGTCCCAGCATTTTTGCAGGTTAATATTAAACTGGTCTTGTAGAACTGGTTATCACGGATCCGACCCCTCAGTCCAGTTTCTCCTATTCTGTCCATCAGCCCTTGCACTTTGATGACAGTACATGGCACCAGCAGCTGCACCAAATATACTGAGGTGAGAAGGCATCTGCTGAAGCCTGAGCTCAAATCAGGATTAAAGCCTCTCTCCTTTTGGCACTTGCAGGTGGTTGAGTGCCCCACCAACCTGTGGCACAAGGGCTATTTCTCACCCATCTTCCCCTCCACAGCCCAGTGCGGTCATGGTCACGGAGAGACAGAAGAAAAATCTGAGGGTGGCTTAGAAAGGTTTTTTGAGTGTTCTTACATTTGGGCATCTCTCAGAAAACAGGCTATGGCTTCCCCTGCAGAGCAAACGGAGCCTCAAGGCAGCAGGACACTGAGCTCACCTGGCTCAGCTGGGCAGGGGCTGCAAACCTCTCCCTGCCACAGCAGTCAGCAATACCAGCAGTGCCCAGGGGTGTTTATCTGACCTGCTTGTGAAGATTTCCAGTGACAGAAACTCCACCACCTTTCCAGGCAACCTGTCCTTGCACCTCTCTGCTCTCACTGTTTGTTAGAAAGGTTTTCCTACCATTACTCTGAATCATTTCAGCTGTAATTTAAGCCCCTTATCTCCCTGCGAACACACAGAACAAATTACTTCTCTCCTCTTTGCAGCAGCCTCTTATGTATTTGAGAACTGCTCTCTCACCCTCTTCTCTTCAGGCTAATGCCAGTGCTTTTGATGTTTACCTTGGCCATGCTTCTGACATCCAGAACTGGTGATCCAGCAGCTACTGAGTAGGATCCATTAAATTTTGGTAGTGAACCAGGCAGTGAGGATTACTTGATAGAAGAGAAATCTTCTACACCAACCAGAAAATTGCAGCAGCACATTTTCACAGAGCAGACCTGCTGGCTGTCCAGCAAATGAAATGGGCTTCAGAAAACACATGGGTTCAGCAGTTTCTGAGTGTGTTTTCAAGGATATTTTTCAGCCTGAGATGTAGAGCTCTATTGGACACATGAGATCAGACCCAGATGAGTTTCAGACGTGGTTACAAAAGAAACCCTTAAGCAGGAGAAACCACAGTCCAGTGGTGTTGATCCTCAGATGGCCTCTCCTGAGTAAAAGTGCTGCTGTTAAACACACAAAAGCTGTAAGATTTGCTGGAGAAATTGCAACTCACTTAATTCTCTACATAGTTTATGCTGTGTTCAACTTCCTAGGAACACATCAGTAAATCTGTAAAGGGCTCTGTGCTGCCATTTGGCAGGAGGTACCAGCCAGGGGGAGGCAGCCGAGCCTCTGCACCCTTAGAGTGGTTCAGCTTTAAGTAACTGAACCACTAAAGAGCACGGCCTGGGAGAGCTCTCAGCTCAGCCCCAGCACCACCCCATGGGCTGAGCAGCCCTTCTGCCCAGGGTATCCTTGGGGAAGAAATGTCTGCTTTCACAGGACCAGTATTTGGGGTGGATTCTCAGGGGGCTGCAGGGTGCTGTGGGCACACTGCCATCATGCCCAGCTCCCCTCCACGATATCTCCTTGGGAGAGCTGAATAACACCTGATCTGTGATGTTCCTTTTGTCTCTGTCTGGTTTGAAAGCAATGGACAAAAAGAAGTGATTTTTTTTTTAAAACATCCAAACAGCAGTAGTTGCTTAAACAGTAAAAAATGAACCCGCAGCTGCTGCTTCTCGCATGAGAACTGCTGCATACTTATTTACTGTGCTGATTAAACAGATCTGCTGCTCTACAGTGAAACAGGGAATTAAAGCACTGTATTTTCAATTTTGTTACCAAATTACAATTCATAAATATTTGGGAAAATAGGGGCATTTACATATACCATTAGTGAGTGTGCAGTTGCTGTATGGCTGCCACTTGCTATGAAAACCCAAGGTACCATGGTATAAATAACACTCAGTTCACAGCAGTATCCTAAAATGACAGCACATTGAATCCACTTCTTCTGTCAAGATATTTTTATTAAGGGGTCAGTATAAACTTCAAAAAAATAACTTGAATCATTTTTGCCACTATCTACCCAAAATAGAAAGAGTCTCTAAATTGAATGTAGTTGAATTTTGAAACAGTCAGCTTCCAGGCACAATGTAAATACCTGCCATTTATAAGGCCATCAGGTAATTTAAATTCATGAGAGTAGCTATAAACATGTATTGAAGTTCTCAGCAGAGAAATGCAGCCCTGCATTACAGGACTAAATCCTGAAAAATATTGTATACAATACTTTGGTTCTTTCTTTCATGTCAACAGGTCGGTGTAAATGTATGAAAAATATTTAGCATCTAAAAGTTCTCTATACTTAATCTTTGAGGTAAAAAAGTAAACTTTTCAGTAATTACTGCAGTAGTGTTTATTTCAAACTTGAAACTGATTTTTCCAATCAGCATTATCAAGCCATCCATAAGAGCACACTTTCTAACATGATGATAAATGGAGTATCCACATAGTTATTTAAGAGTGAGCTGTATTAGACAAGCAAAATGTTTAAGAATTTCCTGGACAGTGGAGGTAGGAGTGAAAGGTTCCAGATTATGCTAAATTTTCTGGTCTGCCTCTATCACCACAGCTTTGCTTCTACTTTTATCTGACAAAAGAGATTTTCAGTTATTTTTTCACTGCTTAAACTTCATTGTGATAGCATCACCTACTGTGTAGTAACAATCTAAATAATGTATGTTTCAATCCAGCATTTTAGCTGTCTTCAGATGTGGTGAAAACGCTACATGGTTGATCCAGAACACCTATTAGTGCAAGCATAATTTGGAGTATGACTTACCATGCAAAAATATGAATCTGTAGCTCCTATAGAAAATCAGCAGGATTCTTTTACTTTACAAGACATTTTGGACTATGAGAACACCACACATAATCACAGTTCTTTCATTTTGAAAGGGACAGTCTTCTACAATGTGCAAAACGAGGCACACGCTCTGTTCCAGTCAGTAAGTCTGTTATGCTGGTTAGCCGTCCCATTCCCCATTATTCTGATCGTTGTCCTCCTCTTCTTCAGAATCAGCAGACACTTTCTTAATTCTCTGCATGGCTGCCTTAATGCTCCTCTCCAGCTCATTAGGGGACTCTTTACTGACATCTCTCTCAGTATCTCGTTTCACTTTCCTTAGTTTAACCCCTTGCCTTATGGCAGAGAGGATGTTGTCCTTCACTGAGGCGTACGGATTTGGCGGTTCCACTTTGCGAAGGTGAACTTTGCTGCGCTTCAGAGAAGCCAAAACTTCATCCATGGAACCTGCAACACATAAATCTGCTGTTACCAGAAGAAAGAATGAGACAACCACACTTAGGAGGTGTGAAGCCCTATCCAAGTGTTCAGGGCTCCTCCTTCAATCTTTGCTAGCGACAGGAAAAAGAATGGTCTGTTCAGGCACAGACTCTTTCAAGCTCTGCAACAGAAGGGTCTGGAACTGCTTTTATAAAGCAGTTAAAGCCTTTATATCTTGAATTGAGAATCCAATGCCTCTTCATCATTATATAAGGTTGTGCTCTAAGGAAGAAATTATACACAAAGGACAACAGTCTTTTTCATTACAACTTTATGGGCTTTCAAAAAAATTTCGCTGAACCAAAAAAATCTCTTGCATTCTGTGTTGTAAACAATCCAGCATCCCTCCTAGCTTGCCCAGAAGCCTGCTGAGACCGTCAATTGCATTTTTGCTCAGCCAAGAGAGAAATAAAAGGATTTGAGTAGAAGGGCTTTAAAGTACACCACTGAAGTCACTGGGTGCTAGATCAGGCCCATGCAGGCAGCCCTTTTCTGCATGGACTTAGAAAACAATCCCTATTTTACAAGATGATTTAGATCTCAGGTGTATGTTTCTGAACTTCAGACCATGAAGGACACCATACTGAGAGTTTCCATCAGACCTCCTAATACACACTAATTTGTGTTTTACTCCTGCTGACTCTTTGCTGCTTGCTCCAGACTGTCAGACAGGGAGGCTGTTTCCCTGGACAGCAATAGGTCCAGACCATCTGTGCCTCACAGCTAGAAATATTCTTGCCATGCGCAGTGCATACAAGGTTATGTGATTAATATCAACTTCTTGAAATGTAACGTTCTGCTAAATCCCGTGGTACCTTCAGAGACTAAAAAGGATCAAGCAAAGATCTGCCAGATTGCCTTACAAAGCCTACAAGTACGAGAGCCTTAGGTCTACTACCTAAATGGGCTGCCTGGTAAAAGATTAGTCAGACAAACAAATTATAAAAGAAGCCTGTCCTGGCTTTTTACATACAAGGACAAGAGCAGCCCATAACTAAAACCAACACATTTATGAAGCTGTTTCAGTAAGTTCCCGTGGTAATTTAGCAATTACTATTATAGCTACTGCCACAATGGCTTTCTTCAAGAAGTAGGCGTAAACAACTAATCAGATCTCTCCAATAACAAAAAAATACCTTTTCTAATCCAAAAATAATGAAGGACACCAATGTTAGGCTGTGAATGTCAGCTACCAGAAAGGCTGTTCCAATAGTAATCAGACTACTCTGGTGTACAACTCCTGTTGCTAATCAAGGCTTCTTAAGACTATCCATGGTAGAGTTATCCCATGGATATCCCACACTGAAGTAGGCACTGGATGCACACTAGTTTGCCATGGTAACTCAACTGTGTCTCAGCCCTTCAGCTGCTTGTTCTTCCCCACAGCTTGGAAGAACTAAAACCGCTGAACTTCCCCTGGTATTTCTGCCTGTGGTTTGCCTCTTAACTGATAGGATACAAAGGCTGCTTGGATGTATTGTGAAAAGTTGAAAAGGAAAAGGAACGTACCACATTTAAAGACATTCTTCATTCTAGCATAAGCTCCACTGTGAAAAACAACAAAAAAATTGCTGCCTTCCAGCTTAGATCAATCTCTCTGACATAGTCAAAATATCTGCTCGCCTCAGAGACAAAAATAAGCCTGTTAGCAGGATGCAACCAGTGCAGCCTTGGGAGGTTGCTGAGCTCTATTCTCATTCAAACTACTCCTTCAATTGCCAAGTTCAGCCTTCAATTACACCTGCATGATCTTGCTAACAAAGAAAAGGTGTAACAGAGCAGAATTTCTTCCCTAGGCATGTATGTCAAAGCTATTCACCTGCCTTTCAAATCCTGGTTGAATTCTGCATGAATTCTCTTGGGAAATCTTTATTTAGAAACGAAGCAAATTGTAAGTGGACACAAGCTGTGGGCACCTGAGAAATGTAAGCAGCCCAATTATGTACTCTGCAGTACATAAATCATAAACACTGAAGTGTAGCCTTAGTACAGCTACAAATTTACCCACATTGGTCTTCTGATTAGAGCACCAGGACCCCGTGAAGTGTCTCAAACAGGACACACAAATCATTCTTACTCATTTAACATCCTGAGCTATGGTCAGTGTTATTGTATGTAGTTTCTTAGACTAAGCTTTCCAAGAGCCTCATTCTCCTGATCAAAACTACACAACTACATTATTTCTGTCCAGAACCAGAGGGAGGGAAACAACCAAAATACAGGAAATGCATTAAAAAGCACCAGTTGATGTGAGCCTACTTACCTATGCAATTATTTATAGACCTCCTGGAGGAGTCATCCTGTTTGTGCAGTGCAGGGCTTTCTGAGGGGCTATCAGAGCTGAGGGGAAGTGGTTTATCCTCTGTTGCTGATGGTGTTTTTAACTGGAGAGGTAGTGGCGGAGGTGGGGGCGGAGGATGGAGACACCATCAGCTCCTCGCTGTGCTTCTGTTCCTCTGTGTCACCATCAGTAACAAAAATCTGGACAGGGATGTCTGCTGGGGTATTCTGACATGAAGCTTTCGGTTCTTTGTCTTCTACAAGCAGAATGCTCTGTGGCTGCTCGAGAGCTGCCCTTACTCTCGAGGAGGGTGCAGGGGACACAACTGCTGGGGCTGCCCCTGTGCTTGATGCAGCTGGAGGGGACAGCACCACAGCCTGCTGAGGGATGCCTCGTGGCAACCTGGGACTGGGAGGCTGGGGACGAGATGTCTTCAGAACAACATGAGCTGGACGCTTCTGAAAAAGAAATCGTAAGCAAGAGGTCACATCTCCATTGGACTGGCCAAAACATCAACCCCAATGAGATAAAAAGCCACAGAGCACAGACCTGTCCCACTCACCCATTCAAGTAGAAAATTCAACCCTGAATAAATTTGAATGAATAAAGCATTTATTTCAAAGCCATTTCCTCACCTGTATTCTTTTTAACAGAGTCCACAGCTGGAAACCGTATCTTTAGGAGATTTAATCCTCTTTACTCATTATACATAATTCTATTTTAGGCTATCCAAACAGTTGTCCCTGATTGGGACCAGGCTCACATGTGAGCTACTTTCTGACCTGTTTTGACACCATTTAGGACCAGTGCAGTTCACAGTACTTGCCTCCCTGAATACTTTCAGCCTCTCCAGTGTTTTCTGGCGTTCCTGGCTTATCCAAGCTTTTTTCTTTTTCTCCTCCTCTTTTTGTTTGTCTCTCTTCTGCATTGAAACACAATAAGGGAGCCTTAGTGTGTGAAAACAAGCAGCTGCCAGACTCCCCAAGGCTGCTGTTTGGTACTCACTATCTGTATGCTGTGATGCTGCTGGAAGCGTTTTCTGCTCTCTTCTGCCTGTTGCAGTCTCTGCCGATGGCTTGCTTCGCATTGGTCCTGGGAGAAGAGCAGAATTCATGCAACTCTCAGTCAGTTCACACTTCCTGTGCACCAGCTGTGCCATTAACTCCTGTGCACAGGCCACTAAATAGCAACCACAGCTGGGAGCTTGGCAGTGCCAAGAAAGATGGCTAAGCTCAACTAGTGTCAGATGTGAGGCTCTGATGGTGAAGTCTGTGGGACTCCTTCATGGCTAAAGCCAAGTTCTCCTCATCAGCTGTATTTTTTATTCATGCTGCAGCAAAAATGTACCCAGATGTGACCCAACCCCTCTGTCTGTGATTTTGGTTAAAAAAAAGAAAGAGAAGAAAGGGAGATGAAATGAAAGGAAGAAAAAAGCTCATGCACAGACATGGGGAAGAAGGCAAGAAGGAAGCTAGCAGGGCACTACAAAAATACAAAGCTACTTTTTCCCCTCTCCCTTATTTGCCATAGCTCCCAAGTACAAAAGACAGGGAAGCAAAGGTATGGAAAGCACAATGAATGCCTAGGATACTTTCTGTTAGTAACAAGGGCCACAGAGAAGCTGCAGGCTTCAGTATTTTCTCTGGGAGTTGCTTTTTGTCTCTGTACAGAGGGAGATTATCCACATGGCTGGACAAGCATTTGCAAATCATGTGGCATTTGGCTTCAGTGTTATACAACCAATAGACAGCAATTAAGCAAATGAAAACAGAAGCAAAAGAAGTGTCTGCCAAGGAAGCAGTTGCAAGCAAGAGACAATGATGGCTCACAAAACATTTCCAATGTAATTCCCAGTTTGTCCAGGCTACGGAGGGATAAAAGGTCAGACAGACTTGAACCCAAACTCTGCTCCCTGCCCCAGCAGAACTGCAGGTGTAAGGTATACTCATCTTACTGAGAAGGTTCCTGAGAGTCAACTTGTGTTTTCCTAATGTTCTGCTTTGAATGGGAAACAAAGGAAAAACTGCCCTTTGCACAGAACTGAGAGGCTGGAGAGAGAACTGCAGCTGTTAAAGTTTCCCCTTCCTCAGGTTCAAAGGTAAAGTATCAGTGTGTGGGTTGTCCTATCATGGAGGTTCCTCCACAGAAGGCCAGTCTCCTACTGCAGCTGCTTTGGAAAAGGCTGCTAGGGCAAAGCTCCAGCTGGCCCCACAGGGCTCTGGTAAGGTCCAGCTGATGGGGGAACACCTGGGTCACCCAGGTAAGTTTGTGCTCTCTTCTAAGCCACAGACACACTCGCACCACACCATGGTGTGTGGCAGCTTTCTGCCTTAAAATCACATTGCCCCTCTTTCTGCTTGCAGGCCTTGGCACTGAGTCACGAATCATCTTGTACGCTCCACCCAAACTTCCCTAATTGTTTCCTGTCCATCCCTCATGAGTCAAGCCACCAGCTGAAGAAAATGCACATCTCCAGGACTGCATTTACTTTTTTGTTCCTGAGGTAGGCTCTCCTCGCACAGACAGTCCCACGCTTTGTCTCCAACTGCTTAGTCTTCTGCCTCAGCATCGTCATTGCTGACAAGTTAGCGTAATGTTGTCCCATGCTCTGTTCAATGACCTTGAGCTCCTCAGGATTTTCACATGTATCATAGTAAACAACTTCATCCTGTTTCTCTAAAAAGGCATTTGGCATTTTTTAAGAAACCAAAAATTGCCACAGTTATTTAAACATTTAAAGAGCTAATGACATTTTAAAAGCCGTTGAAGGCAGTGAGTTAGTTATGAGTAAGTGTAAAGCTCCAGAGCTGAGCTGGGTCTTTCACAGTCATATGCAAACATGTCATGTTACTCACAGGGGTGCTTTGCAGGATCAAATTTATGCTGTTAGCATTTGTTATTTAGCTTCCTCTTTCAAATGTCTCCCTGTGTTTTAACTCCTACCTTCACCAACTGGAGTATTCCTGGAAAATGGAAGACTCTTCTGATCAACACGGGGTATCTTATTTTACTATTTACCATGCTTCAGTTATGCAACAAGTGGCAGCAATGTTTACTTCACAGTGTACACGGTAACAGAGAATTCATATGAACAAATAAGAACACGACTGGTGCCTAACTTGGTATAACTATGTCACAAAGAGACAAAAATTGGAAGATAGTAGTATTCAGGTATCATTCTAGCTATAACCACCTCTTTTTGTCATTATAACTTTGTAACTTCTACATGTTAGATTAGATTATGACGAATTACAGGACCTATTTCAGCAGGTTCACGATACCCAGTTTCTGTGCATAGATCCTGTAGCTATTAGAGTAGCTAAGCACTGTCAATATAAATTACTCCACGCTAAACCAGGGCATGCACATATCACAGCTGCTGGCAAGATGAGCAACCAGTGTGGCTGTTTTCTTAAAACTCGTGTTATCAAATTAGTGTCTAATTAATCAAAAGACAAAATATCAGATGGTGCCACTGCATTAATGTTTTCAAGCAATGCTTTCTACTAGCAAGTGATTTTTTTTTTTTAATTGAAAACAGAGCAGGTTATGTCACTTCTGTGCTCTGAGTATGTGCTTAAATAATATTTTATTCTCACCTTTAATCTGTCTCTTTATAGTGTCCAACTGTACAATAAGCAGCATCTCTTCATGTTTCAATACTTCAAGTTGTACATTATATAATTCCAGCTGTGTTTCATAATACTGTATTTCCAGCTCCTCCACTATACCTAAATTCTCTTCTTGTTCACCAAGATTCTCCATCTGTAACAGAAAATAAAAAGCATTAGTAACAAAATATGCACACATGAAACATGTCTGGATGCACAAATGCCTGTAAGGAGCCTGGTCTAACTGGCAGCTGCTTTGGTATGGAAAACAACAGAGCATTAGAAATGGCTTGGAGCAGAAACTCAGAGGACCAGAGAGCCTTATTAACCTAAAGTATAAATATACCTGAAGTTTACCAGGACAGACTTCATTATAATCTGCACAAACAATACTGCTCCTGAAAACAATTATATACACTACAGTACACCACTCTTGGAAAATAAATATCAGGTACTCCTAGCAGCAGTAAGATGACATCAAAGATTAATATGAAATAATTATCTTAATTTTTCAGTGTCCTCTGAAAATAATATCTGGTATTTATCTCCCTAAAACTAAACAATTTCAAAGATTATTACCACAAATGCTTGAACTGTAAAAGCATGTATCTTAAGCTTTGCTGAGTGTCCTCAAACACGCAGGAGCAATTACAAACCTGCAGACATGCATTTTCCACAATGTAAAACCGTGCTGAAAACCTAAATTGTTTCACAGGCAAAGACTTCAAAAGCCTACTCTCATGACCATTTTGGTAGGTTTTGATCAGCCCTTCAAAGAACAGTGACAGCAAAGGAGGCTTTGTAAGGTCTTACGAGTTTCTGAATGCCAGTTCTCTTCTGCTTCAGGCACAACTCTCTTGCCCTCAGATGCTGAAGAGTTTCTTTTGCTAACATGTATTTCAGGTTTTCTAGTCGTGGCAAAGCCGATGCCCAGGTGGTTTTACCAAATCTCTCCTCATCTTGTTCCATCTGTTTGTGCATTGCTGTAGATTAAAACATGGCAGTAAAACATGAGAAATGCAGTGTACTAACAGCCCTTGTGTATTTTTGAGATATTAAAAATGCTAATCTTATTAAACGATTTCTGAAGCTTTAGAAATTGCAAGATTACAAGGTTGAATCTGTGATTTTATACATGTAAGTAAAATACTTCATTGCACCATGGAAACACACCCTAACAGTTGCACAGCAACACAATCTGTTCACATGCTGAAATCCTTGAGGCTACATTAAAAGCACCCATGGTTTCTGTACAGAGGTTTGCAGCCATAAGTCTCAGGCAAGTCAAATCCAAGCTGTAAACCAAACTGGTTAAAAGAATATAAAACTTAAGTGAATGAAGCACTTCTTTCTTAAACTGGACACTCACCCAAACCTCAGGTTTTGCACAGAGATAAGAGCAGCTCTCAGTCACCCCAGTTAGGTATTTACACAACCCTTTGTGTAAATCATTCTGATTACCTGCCAGAGCCTTTACAGTTTCCTTGAAGTAGTTCACTGTGATATCCTGAATGGAGCACACAGCACTCTCAGCTCGTTTAGTCCATTCCTCAGCATCCTTCTGCAAAGCTGCTACTCTTCTAGGCCCCAAATTATCATACTGCAAAGACTTCTGCAAGGACACAAAATTCTCAGTTACAACCTGGTTTCCACAGAGGTGCAGCCACACTATGTTACACTTGGAGACATTTCAAGCATGGTGGCAAAAAATGACCTTCCCCTCATCTGTCACAAAGTGAATCACTGCTCATTCCTATTTCTCATTCTCTAAGCTAATCCAGAACCTTTGTTCCCCAATCCTGACATCACATTTGGATTAATTTACTTCTTAAAATATTTTTAAACTATCATCTTTAAAATTACATCCAACACATGTGTTGTTTATTGTTACTAAAAGTAACTCTTCTACATGCAATGTTCTCTTCTATTTTTCCCCACGTGTTGACAGCACATTGCACCAGCAGGTTCTCCAGTTTGGCAGTTCTTTCACACAGGAACAGGGATACAGAAAAGAAATGTAAGAGAATGCTTTCAAGTTCACAAAGGAGACATGGGTACAAGCCTACTATTCAACTATATTTTAAAAATAATTGTATTTCAAATGAGCCTAAATATCCCTTACAAGTCTTTCTTTTTTTAATATGAACTTTGTTTCATTCTTTCCAGTTTCCGCTTTAATTCTCAGAACAGTACATTGAACATTTTATTGTCACAGGTTTGAACTGTCAGTATCCAAGCACCTTAATCTGAACTTAAAACTATTCTGCTCTTTTTGAGAACATTAACAGCTCACTTTAATTTTAACCCACTATTCAAGGAAAATCAACATAGTAAATGGCTGTCATCTCCAGGGGCATCATAACTTTCAGAATGAGCTTCCAGTTTAAGATGCACAAAAACCGAAGTGAATGACAACTGATATGTTTTCATCTGCAGTTCTAGCAGGTTGTAGCAGCAATAGAAAACTCCTCTGAGTGGGAAGGTCTCCTCTGTCTTCTGTTCTACCTCCACAACTGAGTTAATCTGGTGCATCAGCATTCCTAGGGGATGACATGCTCCATGTCAAAAACTAATCCCATGGAAGGTGGCACAACAAAGGCTACTTATTTAGCAGTAAATTCAGCCTCCCAGAGAATAAACCAGGGAGGTGGAGCCTGGAGATATTCTCCTTTTAAGTGGGACACTGGTGGGAAGTCAGCTGCAGTTCTGGTCAAGCCATTATCATGGACTCCCAAGATCCCCTGAGAGTGCTTCTGCCCTAGCTCTGAATTTGCCAGTCACGTTTGGTGGTTTGGCAGAGGAAAAAAAAGCTGGTACAGACAGAAGTAGGGAATGTTACATGATTTGAGCCTAAACTGCTCCAAGAGCAGCTGATGCCCCACTCTGTAGCTTGGCCTTTCACTTTGTAAAGGCAGACTTACCAGGATTTCCAGTTTGTACAGCGTCGCCAGCTCTCGCATATCTCTGAAGGGCTGCAGTAAATACTGGTAGAATTGCGTTGCCATGGTGACCAAATCCTGATAAGCTTCATCTTCTTCTTCATAAACCTTCATCAAAGCCACCATTGTGTCAGCACTTTTATGCTGCTGCAGAACCTAGAGGGATAAAAGGAAAATCAGACCCGGCTGCTTTGCATTTGTTTGTGCTGGATGCTGCCAGGCTCCGGTGGGAAGGACCTGTCCTTCCACAGCCAAGACTTCCCACTGCACAGGAGGCCTGTGCCAGGCATTCTGCAGCCACCACAGATGAAAATATCTCCAACACCACACTGTTAAAGGCACTAATTGCTGTACATTCCATCAGGAGCATGCAAGGAACATCCTGCCTAGGGCATCTACCAGAAACATTCCAATAACTGTGTGCAGATGACTTGGTTGCTGCTTTTTATAAACATAAATGGGAATCTTGGGAAGCCTGTACTGGAAGGACAAGCAAGGTATTCTTAGACTAGCTGTTGCATTGCTTCCACAATTACTAAATGCCTGCTAATGAGTTTCTGCATCCAGAATTTCTGACTTCAGGCAAAGAAAAAAACAGATTGGCATTTACTTCTGATACACCCTGTGGTTAAATTCCTTTAACATTTGTATAATTTATAATAGCTTATTCTAACTTGAGTTCTAGTGGTATTATACCTTGTAAGCCATAATTCTTCCATGGAATTACTACCTTTCTATACACTAGGCCCTATTTATTTCCTTCTATGAGAAAATAAAAAGTTGGGGATTTCCCCTCAATTACATTTGTTTACTGGCACCAATAAAAGCTTCAATGATTTTTCTTTGACACCAGCTGGCAGAGATCATGGCATGCTCTACATGCCAGGATAGAGTGAGCTGGCTGAGAGAACACAGCTAAGTTCCACTGAGAAACAGACCTTCCTGGAAGGACAGTGTGTGCTCTGCAGCTCCATAAAGAGGGACAGGGATGGGAGGGGGTGTGTGCTACCAGTAGCGAGAAAAAGCATTAAAAAAAAAAATAAGCTCAGGTTGTGTGGCAACTGAAAAGCACTGATATTAAACCATCACCTTTGCTCTTGTCAGAGCAAAGTTCCCATGCATGGAGGAACTTCTCCAGAGAAAATCTGTGGAAGTCAGCTCAAGGGCATTTCCCACCTGCCCCGCAGGCCTGGCACAGACAGGACATGGGAACAAACGGATCTGAACTGCAACATTTCTGATAATCCCATAAGTGTGGCAGCCTCTTGGGCCTCCCCAGGAGCTTGTGGTAGCTCAGACACAGTCCTGGGGCCCACCTGCAGCAATTTCACAGTCTGCTTTTGCCCCACTGCGGAAGCCAAATACAAATGCTAGAGCCGACTTTCTGATTCCAATTCTAAAAGCAAGAAATGAGGGTCATGCTGCTCCTGGAGGATGCTTAGAATGAGAAGAGGGGAAGTATTAGTGAAGGACATGAATGTAAAAAGGAAAAAAGGATGCTCTGGTACTTCAGGTTGGTTTAATGTCCATTTCTTGAATCTTCCATAACTTGGTCTAGACTACAGTATAACAAATTTATGTCCCTGTTAGGCCTGCAAGTACAACACCAGTCTACAGCATGTTTAGCCATATCTAAAACATAGCTGGAAATCACAGAGTAACCATCAGAGGCACCAAGCTGTACTTCAGCACCAAGCCCCAAAATGCCACAGAGCTGAACACACTTGTGCTGCTCCCAGAAGGACGTGGTGGCTGGAATGTATTTCTAACTGGGCTGTGAACTGTTAGTGACAGACACTGACTTTTGTATACAACAAGGTACATGTTCATGTAAACTAAAGCTGTGTTTTTAAAAATAGTGTCTTTCTGAAAAAGTAGTGTTGTTTCATCTGTTAAATACTGCAAGAGGAAAGAGAAGGCTGAAGTCAACTGTCATGACCTTCCTCCAAAGCATGATCACTTTCATAGAATACCTTTCAGCTTACTTTGCCAGAAAATAGACTGTAAACAGGTACTGCACGAAACAGCAGCAACTCACTGGTGAGCCTGAACTGTCTGTAACTGGTCAACATTCCGATGTGCTAACTGCAACTCTGTTACTCCGTAACACCCTTTGAATTCACGCTTACAAGAAGGGGAAAAGATCCAGGAACACATCTACAGCAAGAAGAAACCTAAGGTACCACAGGAAGAAAGTGCTAACGTCATCATTACTTCAATCATTAGGGCAGAATTTGACCCTCAAAAAAACAACAAACCTCCACACAATTTCTTTGAATACAAACCACTTATTTGTATAGAACCAGGACTAAATTTGGTCCTAAAAAAAGACTGAGAATCCCCCCCGTTACAAGCATTACTGCAAACATGTATCCGAGACCTTCAAAGGGAGGCTGGAAAATTAGCACATGATTGTATTCTCCTCTTCGGTTACTGTTCCAGCCATTGCCCAACACGGCTGGATGTTTTTAGCAGTGTTTCTGCAGGAGTGCCCACAGCTTAAGTAAGAGTCCCAATGCTTTACACTGACTACCCACGCAGAGGTGGCTTATTCCCCACTTAATAAAGGTGCACTTATAAGACCGATGACACTTAGTACTTCAGAAAGTTGACCTCCTGGCTTCCAGACAACAGGAAAGTACTTGTGTAAGCACAAATCTGGACATTGGACAACACCACGAGCAAGTTGGTATCAGTGACTTGGTCACCCTTGCTCACGTGAGTCTAGCGAGTCTGCCCTGATCGATGAAGTCCCGCAGCAGCAGTCACTGCCAGGCTTATCATGGAAAGGGTGCCAAGCTGAGGCTCAGACAGGTGCACCCCTGAGCTAAGCAGCAGCACCGAACACTGAAGACAGTCCTACACCGAAGGGCCCCTTCTCCTGCCCGCAGGAGCAGCCCCGGGC
>VYXD01013788.1:1422314-1541401 GCA_013397195.1 Hylia prasina | reverse complement strand
GGCGGGAGTGGAAAATAAACAGTGCGATAGCAAAAGGTGGAGAGGGGCGGCCCCGGGAAGGGCCGATCGTCACAGGATCACGGAATAGGATGGGTTGGGTTGGGACCCCGAAGAGCATCGTATTCCCACTGCTCTGCCATGGGCACGGACTCCTTCCACCAGGCCAGGTTGCTCAGAGCTCCATCCAGCTTGGCCTCGAGCCCTTTCAGGGATGGGACATCCACACCTTCCCTGGGCAACCAGTGCCAGGGCCTCATCACCCTCACAGTAAAGAATTTCTTCCCAATATGTAACCTAAAACTACTCTCAGTTTGAACCCATTCCCCCTTGTCCTGTCAGTACATGTTCTTGCAAAAAATCTTGCCCCATCTTCACTCCTATGGTGCTCGTAAAAGTCCACGAGTTGTTGCTTTCTCCAAAGCCGGGCAAACCCCACGCTCCTTCCTCACGCTGCCTTGAGCCAGCACTCGACCCCTGGTGCCCTGCGCCCACAAACAGCCAAAGGGCACTTGACCTGGCACCCAGCTCAGCCCCGAGGTCACCGTGCTTTGTATAAATGCCACCCAAATGTGCCTCACCGGCACCGAGGGTCACCAAGAGCAGTGGGGTGACTGAACAAGAGCAGTGTCGCTGCTCTCTTATTCAGACCCTGTGTCAAAGGCAGAATGTCATTGTCGCCAAATGTTATATTCCAGTCTTTGGCAGCAAAGCCAACATTGCTAATTTTTCAAGAAATTAAGGCCTATGAGATAGTGTAACAATGCAAAGCAAAAGTAAGCTCTCATTTGAAAAATTAATCAAATCTGTCAGACAGGATAAATGTTAACTTTTCAGCAAGGGCTGCATCACTTATGTGAGAACACTTCTGCTCTAATCTCACAGATGATAGAAGCACTGTTAGAGGTAATGAGATCGTGCCTATATGGGCAATTAACTTGTGATTCCTCACCAAACAGCAAACAATTGCACTGCTAGAAAAGTGAGGAAATGACACCAAGATAATTGGAAAAGGAGGGAAAGCAGAGCTGTGTCGAGATCTAATAGACATTGTCCCTTGTGGTGTCCCCTGAGCTCAAACCATATATAATACAACATTCTCAAACGTGCTTGAAAATCTACTGCCAGCAGGGCTGGCTCAGTAGCGTGTTCACAAGCAGCAGCCTGTGTGTGCTGGGCAGCTGTGGACTTGAGCAGATTCGCAAAGCTCAAGTGCTACAGCACTCGCAATAATCAGTGGTAATACACAGCCTGTTTTTTATCAGGTGGACCCCTCCTCAGCACAGACTGAAGGGATATATTCCTGTGAAAACCTCCCTCATGGGGCCATTGTCCACTTTCTTCACTATGATTAGCTTTCCAGAGGTCCGGCAGACACACACAGGGTGAGGATGTATGGATATGTATAAGAAGCATATGCAAAAGTATGATTTTTTTTCCTAAATTCTAAATTTTCTTCTTTTTTTCCAAATAGATGATCCTGATTCCAATGCAGCCCCATAGAAAAGCTCCTGCTGCTGTGAGAGAGAGGACTTTACCAGTAAGTGTTTGTGTAGAACAGAACAGGTACTTCCATTAAGTTGTGCAACTCTGTAAACACATGTCCAGCCATGTGAGTGGTTTGCACATTTTGTGTATCCCACACATGATACTCTGCCTAACACCAGCCTTGGAAATCACACTCAGAGGCGATGAATGCACTCTGCAGTGTTTATTAATACCACCTCCAAAAGTGAGAGGGTACTCTGGCTTTAGTGAAGGCTCTCTGTAACTGTTCTAAGTACTTCAGATCCAGGAATCAACCTTCAGAGCCTGTTCTCAGTGTGTGACATTCATCCTGGTGACACTCAAGTAGCACACTGCTGAAGGACAGCCGGGGCACATCTATATTTGTGCCATTGCTCATTGCTGGCATGCTCCTATCTGAGCAAAGAGGCAGGGTAAGGTTACTGCAATAAGTCTTCCAACGGCAGTTATAGGAAAGTGGCAAGGAATTGCTTTCCTGTGAATTAATTTTTACTAGGGGGAATAGAAGTTAACTTTGATGCCATCTGAGCTATCAGAAGAATTTATGACGTCTTAAGATAGAAGGCAAGTTTTTAGGTAGTAACATTCTTTGTTATATATTTACGATAACTGACGGTCACAGATCTAAATGTGCTTCGTGTAATTTTATCTGTGCCTGCAAAGCAAGCAAACACTGAGCAATCATCTGAAAATCTTATTTAGGCAGCAGGATTGCAGACAAGCTTAATTATGCTCATTTTAATTTATTTCATTTCATTTTGGTAGGAAAAATAAATGTTAATTCACTTTTCTAATTAGTAGTAGCTTCTAAAGCAGGCCTTATTGTTTTAATTATGGGGAAAAAAGTCTTTGCGGGAGCCAGACAACATTTTCTGGTATGTGTTAAGACCTTTTCTCTGTTTAAAATGTTAGAATTTGCATGATTTATTTTATTGCCTTTAGCATAAATAGTATTTCTGCCTAACTTCATTGTTTTTGTCTGTGGTAGGATATTGCTAGCTGTAGAATCCACACCCATGTCTGCAGTGCCAGAAGACAGACGATGAACTTCTGTGTGGGTTTTCCTACAGATCTGTAGGGCTGGACTCATCCAGGCATATAAAACCAGAGAGTGCAAAATGTCTCAGTATTTTTCACTGGTTTGGGAAGTTGCTTTCTACTAAGTCACTGATTGTGTTGACTCTGTTAGCTAAGCATTTCTCAGGAAAATTAGTAAAATACTGATAAGATAAATTTGAGGTAATAGCAACTACTCAAAACAAAAAAGACCATAAATAGTAGTTTGAAAGCAAACTTATGTGAAATCTTATCCAGAAGCTCTGATAACATTGATGACTGGCTGATCTTTTGGCTTTTTTCCTTCTGTGAGAAAGTGATTTTAAAGCTTTCATATGCTGCACTTACCTAGGACTAGATGTAACTACAGGTTAATTGATATTCAGCTGAAATTTTTACATGAAGTCTTTTTCTTGTGGTACTAAACTGCTGATAAAATTGATTTTAGTAGTTTTGTAGCTGTGATTCCATTCATGCTGGTGAGCAGTGGAGGGCTGTGGGGACATTTCAGCTTAGAGAGAGCTCTGACTCTGCACTGGCATTATTTCAGTGCTATTAATACAGGCTGGTTGGAAAGTGGGCTTGGGGAATCAGCATTAAAATTGCCTTTGCACTTTTAATGTTGTCCCACATGCATCTGCTTTATCATAGAGCTGTGCATGTCATCTGCACATGCTCTTTTCACACCTCCCTCCTTGCACAGAATAGGCAAAATGTGCAAGGTTTGAGTCAGAGCAGGCATCTCACAGTCCAGAGGTCAATGGCCTGCCTTGTTCCCTAGTTACTGGATGCTTTATATATTAAAATGTATCTTTTCCACAGCACATGAGAAGCCCCAAAGGGCGGTATGTTTTCTCTGTGGTATTTTTTAGAAAGGACCCAAGACCTGGACTCAAGTTTCAGTATTAAGAGCAGCAACTTGAAGAATACAGAACAGGACTTTTCAGGGCATGTACTAGTGTGTTCTGTGGCATCAGTGGTCACAACAGAGGACACTGCACACTATGTCTAACTGACAGTGCAGAAAACATGCTTGACAGTAGCTGAAGGGTGAGCAGGCTTCAAACCAGGCCATTTCCAATTGCACAGAACAGCACTAACTGTGCCTGAAGGACATTCACAGTGTTGATCTGAGGACAGGACTACTCCACAGTTTGGAAATCAGGCATCAGGGTCATAGATGAGGTACTCAGAAAAGAGGATGCACAACAGAGACAGCTCATTGCTGTGCTTTGCACTGAGGTGAGAAGAAAACAAGCTTCTGTGGCTACCCTTCAGAAGCTTCACTTAGGGAGTGAAGCTACTGGCTTTGGTCCTTCCCATACCTACCTCCAGGACCTGAGCAGTCCTCAGCCAAATCTTTTCTATCTACTTACTTTTAAGCAAGAAAAACTCAATCCTGATATCTAATATGCAGCTAAAGGTCTTTCTTATCTTTTACAAGCCTGAGACTCATCATCTCAAAAGCCTTCCTGAGGATACCAATGTCATCCAGATCTGGCAGCACGAGAGACTATGAGACTAGCGGCCAGTCACGCGATCATTCAGCTTCCCCACCAGTCCCAGAGTCTAGTGACACTGAGACTGAAGGTTTGATGTTTTATCACATGGATCTTTATGGATCAAAGGACAGGTTTGATATCTTTCCTGAAGAGCTCTCTGGTCGAGGAGACAGATCTCTGGGGGATATGACAAGGGAATCTGCATTGAGTAGTAAAAAAGTTCAGCGCCCACAAGAAGTTGGCTATGACTTGGAAAAGGAGGTTGCAGAGTTGGCTAAGATGTATGGACTTGATGAGGACAGAGAAAAAGAGCTTGAGCTTCTTGGAGGACATCTGGAGAGGGTGGAGAGCAGACGGCCACCTGCTCGCACAGAAAAAGCAGGATCACAAGGCTCCATATATAACACATCACAAAGCAGCTCTTCAGTGAAAGATCCAAGTCAAAGCACAAAGCAACAAGGACTTCCTGAGGGGGCTTCTCAAAGTGAAAATCAGAGCAAAGCCAGAGCAGATGATGAGGCTGAGAGCGACATATGGTCCAGAGGAGGGCTAAGCAGTGGCAGAATGTCAGATGAATGGAACAATCAGGCTGTCAGTGAGGAGGAGGAGGAGGAGGAAGAAGAAGAAGAAGAAGCAGCAGATGTTTTTTGTTCTACCTGCAAGATACCAATCCGAGCTTTCGACAAACTATTTGGTGAACACAAGGATCACGAGGTTGCTCAGCTCCCCAGTGCCATGGAAAGTGAAAAGGTGAGAGTAACACAGGTGTACTGTGGTGCTTCTGAAACAGTCTTCAGACACAGTAAGAATCACACTAGGTGTTTTGTAGGAGGAGATCCATAAAAACATGTGCAAGTTGGAAGAACAGATTGCTCAGATGGAAAATGTTGCCAGCCATTTGGAGGAGATCTTCATCACTGTGGAGGTAACTCATTTTTTCTTGGGCTAACTTTATGGTAGTGGGGTTAAACAGTTTTGACAGTCATACTGACATTCATAGTGTTCCATTGTTAATGAGGTGAGTACTTACAGTAACAGAGCATGGAGTTATCATGGGATTTGTCTAGTCTGAAGTACTCAGGAAAACTCATAATAAAGATTTTGTTAACTGGGCTAGTAAAACCACATTTATTATTTGCACAGAAACTTGCATTCAGAAATAAAGAGACCCCCACTCAGGTCATCTTAGTTTTAAATGGCCAAAGAGCTGTGATCTAACTAGTCCATCCAGAGTGCAGCCCTTGTGTTCCCTCAGCTTCTTTCACAGAAGTGTCAGATCCAGGCAAATCCTTGGATCAGCTGCTTCAAGCTTGACTTCAGGAGCTGTGCTCCCACTCAGCTGCTGTCAACTTGGCCCCAGGGGAAGGAGGTCAGCTGGCAGCAAGTTCAAACTGAAGCAATAACTCGAGGCACTACAGTCTTTTCTCTGCTGCATGTGGCACAGGAGGACATCGGTGCCTGAACAGTGGGCAGCTGCTGGCAGTAAAGACTTGCCTGCTCCTTAAATCTTCCTTCCTAATGCCTTCTCCAGCTGTGAGTGAGGATACCAGCATTAGTTGCCCAGCTCCCTCAGCACAAATCCATGGATCCCACTGAGTTGCCATGGTTTCACTCATGGAAGGATATGCTTGACTGTGTTGGTGGAAATGTTTGTGAGATTATGGCTAGGATATATCCTAGTTGTGCTCCCTGGGTTTAGATTGCCTTACATCATTGTTGCTGTTGTAATTTCTGTTGGTCTTATGTCTGGAACAAAATCCAACGCTTTTGTGCTTCAGTGGAGGTGAATGATCAGAGTAAAACCCCTAAAAATGGACATAAGTCAAATTGCAGCTTCTGTGTACTGGTACTGTGTTCTAGTTTTGTGAATTAAATCATGACATATTACCTCTGTGGTAAGGAGAAGTTTAGGCAGACCAGAGTAAGATTTTCCTCTGCATGACCTGTGGATCAGCCTTGATGCCAAGGTACAAACCCTCAAATATACCTTGCAGGAAAATTTTGGGAGGCAGGAGCAGAACTTTGAAGTGCATTACAACGATGCAGTGCAAGTGCTTGCTCAGAAGTATGAAGAGCAGCTGGAAGCACTGGGAGAAGAGAAGAGGCAGAAGCTGGAAGCTCTGTATGAGCAGCTGGTCAATTGTGGAAAACATCTTGACGCCTGCAAGGAGCTGACAGATGAAACCCAGGAGCTCTTCCTGGAAAATGACAAAGCTGAATTCATGAAGGTAAAGAGCTTTAACTGTCAAAGTGCTTTTTGCTGCTTGCAAGTAGTCCCCATTTGAGAAGTCACAAGCATCCTTATTGCTAGGGAGAATTTGGGATGCTCAGTCCATGTGCTGTCACTGCTCCAGGTGCTTGGCATGGTGGCATTGACTTAGTAGGGCAACACAATGGGGGCAAAATGCAGAAGCAGAAGTAATTTGGATGCTTATTGATTTGTGAGTCACACTGGGGTTCAGAGAGAAGATATCTTGCAGAAATGCTTATCTGGGGAAACTCTGGAAGCACTTAGTGTTCCTTGCCTTGTGCAGGCTCAGCTCTCTTGCTCTATTCTGGGCTCACAGCAGGCAGGCTGATGTAATCACTTAGGAAGAAGTTTCCTTTTCTTGCTCATTTTGGAGGAAAGTTCAGCTGAAATACCTCAAGAGCTCTTGCTAGTAATGGATGAAATCCCACTTTTGAGGTGGTGTCAAGAAGGTATTTTATTTTGGAAGGTAGAAAAATAATTGGAAAAAAATCAGAATTTTCACTGATGATGAGTGATTGCTCTCACCTGAGCTGTCCTGTGACTAAGGTGGGTGGGAGCATTTCTGTAGCACAGTGACAGTAACTTCTGAACTGGACAACAAAAAAATCTCTTAACAGCTCCAGTCTACTCCAGTGGGTCAGTTTGGTGCGACTCCAACCTGCTGAGTTCTTCACATGAGCTGACTTTTCCTATTCCTCTGTGTCTCTGGAATAAACTTATTTTCTCTTTAGCTTATAAACAGTTTTGCATTGTCCCTGAGAACCATTATTCATGAAGAAGTGAATGTTGGTCATGAGCTCCCAGCTGCTTAGGTTTCTCCTGGGACTGTACAGCTGTCCTCCAGTTACATGCGCTGCTCGGACTCCCTCCAGCACAGATAACCAAGTTCCTTTGCCCAGCTGATTTTGGGTTTTGTTTGTGAGGGATCTGTTGGCACTTTGGACCACCAAGGGAGGAATTGGTCTAAAGTCTAGATGGGCAGACACTGATGACTAGCTGATATTGCTCATTATCTTACTGTAAATTCAGCCAAGATCTGACCATTTGAATAGAAAGGACTGGCTTTGTTCTCAGAGCTGATTGAGAGCCAATTACTTCACTCCAAGGGCTGCATCTGGGGCAATTTGTGTAAGACAGGTCAACAGCATGATGTAGTCTGACTCTGGACTTTTCTACCTCTAACACTCTCTCTTTTCTTCCCAACAGGCAGCAATAACCATGGTTGACAGGTAGTATCACAATCTGGGATTTTTTGTCACATTTTTTCCTTCTAATTGGACAGGTTATTGGAGATACTTGCATGTTCTGGACTTTGTTCAGGCACACAAATGTTGTCTAAGCCACTAAAGCTATTGAAATATTTAGTATTTTTGTTTTAAAGTGCATCAGAAAAAGTTGCTCTAAGAAACATAACACTCAACACTTGTTTGGATCCAATTTCAAGAAATCTTAAAGAGAGTTAGAGCCTGAATAAATCAGTGCTTTCAGCTTAGTCATAAGGAACTAATTGCACTGAGAAACAGGATTGCTAAAGCTCTTGAAAGAAACACTCTGGATCCAAATGAGACGAAAACTGAGCTCCCTAAATATACTGTAACAGGCTTATTTATGCATTAATATAGTGGGGTAGAAAGTCGAGCTGTGGGAGCTCAAAACAGATACTGAAAAATCTTGGAGCAATTGGAAGAAGCCTTAGGGCACACTAAATCATATACAAAAACCCACCCTCTTAACTGACTGTTATTGTTCATGAAAACACAGAGAAAGGATATGCCTTTTTTTTTCAAATTTACAACACTAGAGCCACAAGGTTGTGAATCAGTAATAGTGTGAATTCAAAATACTGAAGGTTATGGAGCTAACAGGGTGCTTCCCACAGCGAGGAGCTGGGCACACCTCACTCCCTGCTTGGTGTGTGCAGCCAGCTCACTGCAGGAGCAGGGCACACAGGGGTGGCCCTCAGTGCCAGCAGCAGCCAGCTCTCTTTGAGCTCAGCTTGGAGCACTGATGGCCACTTATCTCCAAGCTATAGGCATGGGGAGGCTGAGCTTGTACAGCTAGAAAAATGGTGGTTTAAGGAAAGAGATATTCATTTGGAATCTGCTGTTCTTTTTCTCTTAGAAATAGGCATCATAGACAGATATCTCCATCACTGTGGTACTTCCAATTAGACATCTTTTTTTTTTTCCCTTACAATTACAGGCTGGAAGAATTCTTAAAGAAGGAAGTGGATTTAGAGCTTTCAACTCTGCCAGACTTTGAAGAACGGGTCATAGACGTCTCTGAAGTTGAACAACTAATGAACTCCATTAATGCTATTCCAGGTAGCCTTCCTAACTGATCATTATTTCACACCTGTTTACATTTAAGTAAGGATATGTATTAAACATTACTTCTTTCAAAGGAGATCTGCAAAAGCAGAATAAACTTCTCCCTAGTTTTCCTTCTAGCTCTTTTATTATTTGTCTATATATACAGAGACAGTGGAAGATATTTTTGGAATTTTTTTCCGTTTGTTTTCAATATAAAATTATCAGAATTCTAAATGGGACTTCTAAATGGGATTTAGCAGAATGCTAAATTGGGATTTCCTTGCTTTTGCAGGATGATTTCCTAGAAGACTCATGAAGATTACGCCCTTCTGTTGAGGGGTCAGGGACGCTTAGTCAGTGATAACTTGTCTTACCTTGTAGTTGCTTGAACAAAACAGAGAGGAACCCCAGACTGCTTTAAATAACTTACACAGCTTCTCTTGATAAATAGATTTCACTGACTTATTCCTCTGCTATTTAGCAAGATTTTTTTCCCCCATAATCCACAGGAAACAGCACAACATAAACAAATTTTGAATAACTAAAAACAGGCCTAAAATTCTGAATCTTTTCTGGTGCATCACAAATGATGAGAAAGAACATTATTCTTTTTTTACACCCAATACTGTGTTTTCATAATATAAAACAGCCTTTGGTACTTGTTTGCTTGTGCTGATGCCCCCCTGTTGTACAGCTTTTCCCTGATCCCAGGGGTGGCTGGCATGGCAGATCTTGGGCTCACTGGAACAGCCCTCAGAGCAGGGGAGGCTGAGTTCACAGAGGAGGGATAGGCTGAGGCTTATTTATTTTGTTGTTTTGACTTTGATTTGAAGCAAGACTAGTTCTCACACACCAGTGACCTGATTACTATCTGCAACTGTTTACAGAATCAGCTCCTGACTTTTCTCCATGTGGGAGGAATGGAGGAATATGACCCTATTCAGTGCCAAGGTTCTGTGCGAACACCTTTGTGAGAGGAGAGGTACAACAAACCATGATTATACATTCAAAAACTGTTTTTCCCTCTGCAGCTCCTTGTGCCCCTGTGATCAATCCCCAGGCTCCCAATGCAGCAACTGGCACTTCACTGAGAGTTTGCTGGGGCCTCTTCTCGGATGACACTGTGGAGTGCTACCAGCTGTGCTACAAACCTGTGAGCAACGAGAGGCACAGTGATGAGCAAGCAGGTAAGAAGGCCTGGGCCCAAGGGGACACCTCAGCCCTCCATTGGCAAAGCCAGCTGATGCCAAAGTGCCTCTGCATGTCTTGTGCACTCTGTCTGCCACCAAAACTCATGTCTGTCACTAACATCTGCTTCGTCCCTCCTCCCCTGCCGGGTCTGCCATGCTGCCAGCTGCAGCAGGACCCATCACAGGAGAAAAGACAGGACATGGCAGCAGCAGGGACAGCAGGAATGGGAAGGGGCTAGTGGATGAAGTCATGAGGATTTCTGGAGGGTGGGCACTGCATTAGAACACATGTGCTGCATCCACAGCAAAGCACAGTATTTTTAAAGAGCAAATCATCAGCACTCCCAGTGAAACCCCCAGATGATTTTACAGCTTATCTTAGTGCTAATAATAGGCTGTAACTCCCTAAGATACACAGGCACACAAAGAATCATGGAACCAAGATGTCCCAGCCAGCAACAAAACTGCCTTTGCTAATACTGTTCTTGCAGAACCTTCAAATGTGGAAGACAGTAGAGTGCCAATGGCCAGTTGAGAAAGAAAAGCAGAAACTATCCAAATTTTATAAGATGAAGAATGAGAAATGAGCAGTAAAATAGTTTCAGCTCTTGTCCTGTCTGATGTATGCTGCTTTAGAGGAAGGCATCATGAAACTGCCTGACAGCTGATCTAATGGTGTGGAGCACAAGAACTCAGCACCCAAAACAATGCACCCCAACTCCACTGTGTGATGCAGCTCTGGGGAAGTGGGCCACTGTTTAAAGTCACTGTAAATGCTTTGTTGTTGTCATTTCAGAGCATACACTAAGAGTCAAAGAAACATATTGCACCATTACTGATCTGTTGCCAAACACGCAGTATGAATTTTGGGTCAGTGCTTTAAATGCCTCCGGTATCAGTCCACCAAGTGAAAGAGCAGTTTATGTAACAGGTAAAAATATTTTTTCATATGACTTTGTAATCTTCATAGTGAAATTCAAAATCATGTCTGAATTTTATGCCAGTAATACTTTCTGGGCACTTTCTTACTTCTGATGCAAGCCTACTGACTGCATGGGAATTCCCTACTTCTATTTGAAGAGCCTATCATGCCAACTGTCCCTGTTTTAGAGTGCAAGAAACAGAAGCAGAGAGAGAAAATAACTTATTTAAATACAAGCATGTAGACCAGCTGTGAATAAAGTTCAAGTTACCTGGTTCTGCCAGATGAATTCCAGCTCTCCTTTTATTGGCCTATAGGTATTTTGTGGATTCACATGGAACGCTGTTCTTTTTAACTGCAGGTCAGACATTGTATGAAATCCTGACATCAGATTGAACAAGTCAGTGTGAGACCTTCGAGTTCTTGTTCCAGAAGCCTTTGACATCTCAGAGCAGAGATACACCTTTATGACAAAGATAAAACTAATGATAGAAAACAGTTGTGTAATCAGTCTTTATGTTCCTTCTCTGTTTAATTCTCTTGGGACCTTTACAGTCTAAATGAAGTCTTTAAATAGTACTGTTAATCACTCTACCAGCTGTTTATTGTCCATTGGGGAAGCAGGTTTCTTTAACTATATAGTGTTAGTAAACAACATTTTTCTATATTTTTGTCTTCAAAGCATGTTATTTGCAAACACCTTCAAGCAACAGCTTAGAATTGTTCTTTTGTCTCCTTTTTAGCTCCTTCACCACCTACTATAAAGAATAAAAAGATCCGAAGCTGTGAAAATGCAGCACTGGTGTGCTGGGAATCCAGAGACATTAATCCTGTTGATTCCTATACAGTTGAATTGTCCAAGCTGACAGATGAAGAAAATGATGATATTATTACTGAGTGAGTTACTCTTCTGTTGAGCCCATGATGTGTAGAGATGAAACCACTTCAATCGTGTGGCATCAGACAGAACTAAGAAAGGACCTGGTGAATTTACATTTACAACCAATCCTCTTAGTAAAATTAGTCATAAAATGTTAATCAAAAATTACTATATGAGAATTGTGGGTATGGGAAAAGGGCAGAAGCAAATGTAAAAATCTGCAGTCTGTCAGTGTCTCTCTCTTGCCCTGCTACTGAAAACTGTACAAGGTAAAATGTTGTTGATTGGTTACAGGACAAGATGAAGTGTAATTTCTTCTTTGTTGCTCAGAAAAAATAATTTCAAAGGCCTACCTTTGCTTTCTACCCTATCATTTTCTATGGATCTGTTTTCTCTAGATCTATTGTTGGGATCCCTAACTGTGAAGTCCTAATTCACCTCCAGCCAACACAAAAGTATCGTGTCTGTGTCAGAGCCCAAAACCTGGGTGGCTCCAGTGAAAGAAGTGAACCTGTCCTGATACACACCACAGGTACTGTACAGCTTGGAACAACTCCAGCAGCCTATTGTAGCATCTATTGTCTTAACAGAAAGATTCCTGCTGGTTTCAATGGCCTCTGGACCAGGTCCTAATCTCTTACATCTAATTACACACCTGGTAACCTTTTAGGAATGAAAAAAAACAACTTATTGTAACAATAAGTGCATTGCTTTAGCTCTGTAATTTATATTATTGCTGTCTGGTACATTTGATACTTGAAAGTTACTAATTTCTGAACATTTTAAAAGACAGTGTCAACTCAACACCCACATATTGCCAGCCTGCAAAGTACTGACACACCAGTGAGGAAAGCTGTAGTGTGATTTTACTTGAGAGATTATCATATAATGAAGCTGCAGCTGGAAATTTTGACTGAGACAGCACTTTCTAGAGCCATTTAGCAGACATGAGTGCTCACCTTCATCACTGCTGCAATCACACTGCAACTTCACTGCTCTTCTCAAATCTCCCACACCACTCATGGGTGTGTTCACACCTTACCTACGTCTCTTCTGCCCTTACCTTCTGTGAGACATTTGAAAATTGTATTTATTCAGCAAGATGACCACACAAACTTATGTTTCATTACAAAACCTGTCTGCAACACAACAGTGACACCACACTGAAAAGAAATGCTCATCCTTAAATCCCTGGAGAGGAAGACTGTCATTGTGTTACCATCATTTGTGTGTATTCCAACTGCTTAAATCAAACTCAGTATTTGAAATTGCCCATTCTGTTTGCACAGCATGTGTTTGTTTTCAGCAGCACATCAATGTAATTGCCCTGTCATTGTTTGTATTGTATTTGCAATGAAGTAACTTGCAGTTTGATTATAATGATTTCATTTGGGATTACCATGGGGAGATTCATCTTCTTGCAGTCTACATTATGCAAACAGCTGATGCAAATTGATCTGTCTGCTGCAAAAACCCACCTCCAACACTGTGAATGGCCTTGGATCCTTTCTGGGGTGGATAAACAAGCACCAACTACAAACAGCAGCTGTGCCAATAGTGTCTGCTCCTCAGGCCCCAGTGTGTCAGACCTGCTCTGTGAAGTGTCTGCAGGAAGAAAGGCAGAAGCACTTGTATCCTGGGCTGGACTTACCTCTCTGAGGGCTGGTCTGACAAGAGAGGTGCTGAAGTATGAGGGATCCTTTCTCTTCAAACTGTGCCCAGCATTTATGTGGATGAGTGAGGGCCATGGAGAGTCCTTAAGCCCCCTTTCTCATTTCAGTGATTAAAAATAGATTACTTGAAACCAGACAGTCCATTGCAGGGAGGATCCCTTATCTCTGAATAGCTACTTCCTATGCAATAGCTGCAGCTTTGAGCCCTGCTAGGGTTCAAAACCAGCCTAAGTCCCTTGCTTTTCACAAGGCTGAAACTAAAGACTGTTAAGCTATAAAAGAACCATTTATTAGAAAAACTTTAAAAATATGATCTTGTCCTCTCAATGTCAGCCACAGATTATTTCTAGAGCATTGGTGAATCTTTTTTTGGATCCAAACAACATTTCATCACAGCCTTGCTGCAAATTCTAATATTATAAAGTTACTGGAGTTATCCTCAGGCATTTTCTCTTGCAGGCACCTGCTTCTACCTTAATGAGGATACAGCCCATCCTTTACTGGCAATTCTAGATGATGGATTTACCATTTCATGTGATGAACTGGAAAACCCAGAGTGTGATCTGCCTGTCTATGATAACAGCTTTACAAGGTATTCAGGGGCATTTCAGTTTCTTCGGTTCTTTTAACAGATGCCAGGAAATGTCTAATGGGGCTTTCAGCAGCTCTGATTAATTTTTTGAGTTGAAATCTCTCTCTCCAGCTGCTCTTTGGAACTTGGAAATTACTGCAAGTTCTTAAATAGGATTACAGATGCAGCAGCCACAATTATGTACAAGCCTACTTACATGTCTGGCACACTGAGCTAAATTTGAACAGGTATTTAGGTTCCATAACAAATGCTAAGGAAAGGAGAGGGATCTGAAAACTTACCTCTTACTGAAATATATAACTTATACTATTTGGACCAACAGGTATTACTTTCAAAAAAGAATTAGGCCCTTTGCCATTGAAGCTTGCCAAAATGCATATTTCCAGTCAAAACCACAGAAACACCATATAACCAGGACATGCATCTGCAGATGCAGAATAATACAAGTCTACAATTTACTTCCTCCACAGAAATGCAGTGCTACTAGAGGGCTCAGTAGAAAAGAGTTGGGAGGCTGGTGATCCTTTTCATAAAAGCCATCATGGTAATCTTAAATGGGATTTCATCCCACTTCTGTGGGATGCTTTTATGTTTCACGTAAACAGCCAGAGCTGGCACTCATCTCATTCAAAGGCTGAGGTTTTGGTACCACTATGAACTTTCACAATCTCCTTCAAACCAAGATACTGAAAACAAAACAAAGCAAAGCAAAGCAAAGCAAGCAAGCAACAAAAACCAAAACAAAAAAAAACAAACCCAACAACAAAAAAAGCTCCCAAGGAAATTACATGGCAAACTCTTCTTTCAACCCTCCTTTCTCAAGTTTGTGTGGTCTCCTAAGTTTATGTTGCTGATGTATTTCCTAACTGCTTCTTCAGCATAGCTCAGGTTTGCCTTGGTAGCTTTGCAGCTCTCTCACGTTTTGTTCACAGATGTTTACCCATCCATTTTGTTCATCCCTTTTCAAGCTGTAGCAACACAGCCCCTCTGATTCCAGCAGCCTTTAAGTTGTTCCCAAGACATTTACATGCCCTTGCAATGAACTGTACACTTGCTCTAAGCAAGAGCAGCTGCAGAGGCAGAGTACAGCTATTGTGCTGTGCGTGCCCATCCTCACACGACAGGCCCTCCAAATGATGAGTGCAGCTCTCTCTCAGCATGGCCTAGAAGAGCTTAGTGTCTGCCAGCAACGTCTTTTTCCTTTGTAACTTGCAACTTTAGACACTACCATAGAAACATAAAAGTTGTGTGTGTTTGAAGCCTGCTGTCCCCCTTGACAGTGACAGCTAATACACTATGTACTTTTCCTGAGAAAAAGCTGAGGTGTAAGTGTACAGGACTCATGTTGCCTCCTACGAGTGTTTCAGAAGCATTGGGAGTGGGTTATTTTGCCCAATTTTCTTGCTTTAGAACCTGTAGTTTTGCAGACTTGTATCTTCAAAGCACCCAGTTCCTTTGACTCCAAGATTGTGCCAGTAAATTAAGCTGAAGGGTCTCTCTGTAGTATTGTCTTTGTCTGTCTCTGCTTACACAACTTTCAAAGGAGTTATTTTCTGCATGGTTCCTGTAACATATTTCATGGCCCAGGTACCTAGAATATTACAAGTTCTCCTACCGTGTTCAATTCTTCCTAATCTCTCCAAACACAGTGCAGACAGGTTCCCTCCTCCCCAGCTGCCCCAGGAGCTTCATGCTGTTACAGTGCTCAGTTCCTAATGGTGAGTGACGTTCAAAACCCTGAGCTCTTTGGAAAGAAAATGCAGAATCTGTAGACTGTTTCCCCCTGCTATGCTGGGGTTCACCAGAGGACTCTCTTTTCTAACAAGCATTAACTTGCCCAGAAAACCCAGGCACTATGGGATGCTGTTCTCCATCTTCCTGGAAGTGCCCAGGGCACTCATTCATACAAAGCCACCCACAAGTGAAAACAGCAGGTGTCACAAAGAAACCTGCAGGCTGGGTGTCAGCTCCTCAACGTGGGGATTTCACTGGAGTCAAAAATCCACACTGCACTGCTAAGGAGACAGCAGAAGTGGCTTTTGTTTATTGCTATGTAATGTTCCAGGTATATACATGAACATATCTAAACACTGTAAAGAGCATTATAGAGAGGCCCTGCCTAAACACATATTCCTGTCTGTCTCCCACAGATGTATTGCAATCCTGGGCAGTCTGATCCCATTTCCAGGAAAGCATTACTGGGAGGTGGAAGTTGAAGAAGATACAGAGTACAGAACTGGTGTGGCTTTTGAGAACACTCCAAGACATGGTCACCTGGGGGCAAACAACTCATCCTGGTGCATGAGGCACATCATCACACCCTCAAGGTAAGGGCTGTGGAGGCTGCAGGTCTCTGACAGGAACACCTCTTACACCTGCAGGCAGAGCAGCCAGAGATTTTGTATCAACTCAGACCAGGCACCAGGGCCTCTGACATTCCATCGCTGTCACTCTAAACTGCTCTTGGAAGGATACTGGAATGCTTAAGTAAATCCTCCTGCTTTTTTAGGGTGTTTCAGAGGCATTTGGAATGAGTTATTTTGCCCAACTTCCTTGCTTCAGAACTTGTGTTTTTGCAGATTTGCATCTTCAAAGCACCAGGTTCCCTTGACTCTTAGAGGATGCTAGTGAATCAAGCTGAATGGTCTCTCTGTGGTACACTGTCTCATTGTAATGAGAAGTTGTCACATTGAAAGAAGCAGTTGCAGGAACAAACCTGAATAAAGTCAGAGTTGCAGAATTTAGCTGTAATCATTACCAAAACCTCAGTGGGAAGACAGAGAATAATACATCTATGTAATCCAGAAACTATGTATCTGGTTAAACCCAGCTTTACCCAATTGGTTTTGATCTCTGTCCTGCCTGTGGATGTCATACCTGCCTACAGAAATGTCAGCTCCCCTCTTGCCTTAGCTGCACTGCTGGCACTGCCCTGAACACTGGTACATTAACATCACTGCCTTTGACTCTCATCAGCAACCTGGGCACCTGTGTGCACAAAGAGCACACAGACAGCAGCCAGGGTGCCTTCAGCTCTTTTGCTTGTTTTTCTTGCCTGCAGGCACAAGTATGAATTCCTGCACAGTGGGATGACACCTGACATCAGAATTACTATCCCCCCCAGAAGGATTGGCATCCTGCTGGACTACGAGAACTGCAGACTGTCATTCTTCAATGCAGATCTTGCCCAGCACCTTCACACATTCAACTCACACTTCCAGCATTATGTCCACCCCTGCTTTGCACTGGAAACACCTGGTATCTTAAGGATACATACTGGAATTACAGCACCTCCATGGACTGCCCTGCCGTAAGCTCTGTCCTGCAGCTACCACTCCTGTGTGTAGCCTGCCCTGAGCAATGCCCTCCTCCAGCACTAACTGCTCCATCATACTCCCTATAAACCAGCTGTTTCCCCTAGTAAGAGCAAAGTGACCCTGACCCAAACCAGCTGCCAAGCCTGAGCCCTCAGGAGTTTACATCCTCTTGCAAAAAGGATCTGAGCAAAAAGCCACCCATCAGCATCCCAGAATTCTCATTAGAAATGGATACTATCCTTCTCAGAGGTGACACTGTCACCACACAGCAGCAGCAGCTGGATCACAGGTTCCCCCAACACCCTCCTGAAGCCTAGGGAACTCCCCAGTTCCAAGGCAATCGCTAATTCTACTCCTGAGTCTACTCAAGAGCTAAAAACTCAAAGAAAAACAAAAATAGCAAAAGGCATAATCACTGTACAGCTGCTGGAGCTGAAAACACTCCAGCCATGAAGCTGATCTCCCAATCAAGTGTTCTTGTTGCTACATGAAGTCTGTGACACAAGACAATCAAATACGCCTCCTCTGGGTGCGAACTCTTAGTGCCTGCATACCCAGTGAAGCTTTCTGGAATACCCAAGCCTGCACTCCAGTCTCAAACATGAGCCATTTTTACAGAATGCTTCTCCCATTCATTTACCCAGGGAAAAAATGATAGGCTTTTTGCAGTGCTTGATTATAGAAAAACCTAAAGCAACATTTTTAGCTGCTTCTTTTTAGCTATGTTCACCTCCACTTGGGTGTATCCTCCCTCCACACTCACAGATCTATTCTCCCCCCAGCATTGAAGAATTCCACTCCAATGCTGTGCCCTTGAAGTTTTGGGTGTCCAGTGAGGCTGGAAGGACTCTGGCCCAGCAGGCAGTTGAGACATCCTTGTTTGGTTTCATTTCCAGACACCAATCAAGACAGGCCCTGCCTGTCAAGCAAGCTTGGCCAGCTCTGAACAGCCTCATCCATATATATATCAAAACTACCTGAACTCAATCAAGAGTCATGAACAGAGAAGGTTTTCCACAGATTCATTGTACATTCATTACAAAAATAGTTCAAATTTCCATTCTAGGGAATCAACAGGAACAAGCAGTGGCCTCTACAATATGCAGGGTCTCTACAAATAAATGCCGTTGGCAAAACTAAGGAGATTTTACATAGAACTGTGTGTCAAAAGCTTGTCTGTTCTTTCTCAAATAGCTTTTAAAAAGTCTTGCCAAAACAGGCCTTTAGAAACCACAAAAACAGGAGCTGAGTATGTTGCTACAGCAATGATTAGTACCATCTGCTCTTAGGTATCTGTTTCAAAAGCCTCAGAAGATGGATTTAGCAACACTGAGCTACACCAGCACAGGGTCATTTCTTAGCCTACCAGGAATTAAGATATTTTCAGGGCAGAAAAGGTTGTTATGGTCACTTCATCAGACCTGCTGTAAGCAGGCCACAGACTTTCAGTTGTTTTGTCTGCCAGTGAGCAGAGCAGCTTGTGGCTATGTGTGCCCTGCTGATGCTGGCATGACCATCCCAGGGAACAGCAGATCTAGGGTACAGCTGCTGTGCAGGGGACTGGAGTGGTGAGAAAGCAACATACTTTGCTTCAAAATGTACTCCTTGACTCTGGGTCCAGCTTCTACCAACTGGAACATGTTTTATCCCTATCAGCCAAAAAGTATGGGCCTCATTCTTATTTTCAAGTAGATACCTGAAAGAGTGTAACTCACAGCTATCAGAGCAGAGAGGTATGAGGACATCTGAACCTCCAAACAGAGCCTCTAATACACAAAGGCTGCTGGTGAACCCATGACTCCACTCCCCACCACCCGCTTTCACCTCAAGTGTTTAAACCATAGCTGTAACCTCGCAAAATACTTTCCAACTAGCGAACTGAACTGGCAAGTCCCCAGGACTTCACAACCCTCTCACTGGACTGTGCAAGGGCAGATTTCCTGAGCCAAATGTGAGGTGTTCAGACACCCTTGCAGTGGGACTCCACGGGGACCAAACAGCTCCGTTGTTATGCTGCCAGCTTGGTGAATCTACTGGAGAATGCTCAGTCTGCTCAGAATGACCCCACGGTCATCACCAGGCATGGCACAGGACAGCTAAGGCAGTGACAGAACTATCTGGAAGAAAGAACAAATATGCAATAATTAGCTTCTAGGTTAAAAACAGTAAGGGAAATGAGTTGGTAAGTTTCTGTTTAATAAAAACTTCACCTACTGGCATTTACCCAAGCTTTTCCTCCCTTAGGAATCCAAACCCCATCACTTAAATATTTACACGTTAAAGGAAACTTGACAGCATGTGTTTCTTAGAACCAGCTGTTGCTGTGAACAATCTCTACATAAATCCTTTACAGGGAGGACACCACTTCCACTGCAGAGGTCTACTAAGCTTTAAGTTCACACCAACCCTGCATGTCTCTGAATTCAGTTTATTCACCAGGTATATTCAGTGTATTGGAACTATGGGTATAGCACTCAACTTGGAGAGCTGTGTTGAGCTGTTGATCTGAGATCTACTTCTCTGCATTGAAAGGTATCTCAGATGAGGCAGAAACAGTTCTTACCTCTGGCCTGTATACAGGAACTCTGGCTGAACTACATCATGTGGTAGGGCAACAGTCTGTTAAAAATGAGCTGTCCTTTTCTCTAACACTATGTGCTGCAAGCTGCATTTTTCCTTGTACCTGTTGTGTCTTTTTCTTCTTGTTCCTTTTCCTTATGGGCATTTACTGGCACAGAGCAAAATCTGTCCTCTGCAAAGGACAGAAGCTCATGCCTGAAGCTCTGGTTTTGGTCAGCTGAAGCCCACAGGCAGTCCTCATGTGCAGCAGTGATCCATGCATCCCTGCAGGACTTGCAGCACCAGGAACTGCCAAAGGACAGGACACTCCCAACCATGTCTCTCCCAGCAGCTAACTGGGGACTTTGCCAGGGCTGCCAAACCCCTTCAGGGAAGGCCAGAAGGATCCCTTTTTCCAATTCCCTGCGATTTCAAATCCATGTTGTTGCCACTGGTGGGCATCAGGTGGAGGCCTTTCAGAAGGCCACACTGGTCTCACACACTCTTCTAAGGCTGCAAACAGTTTTCAAACCAGTTACCGTAATCGAAGGCATGTCCAGTGTCCCTCCTCACCCGGTGCTGGAGCCAGAAACAAAGGGCCTGTGAGCAATTACACAGGTGAGACATGTCAAAAGCACAGATACAAGAGACAACACAATAGCCCTGAAATACAGTTTGATGTAGATTTAAAACAAACACACACAACCTTTTCCTACAGAAACATGACTTTTAACTTTCTCTCACTGCCATTAAAATACTGTAGGTAGATCAAGTAGGTCCTGACTTTTATCTCACAGGCAGGCCTTGTTCTTCCACCATTTAATTTAGGAGGATAGTATCAGTGAAGTCAATATAGTGCCACTGGCTCCACTTTCTTAGTCCTCCAGATGAATCTCTGCAAGAAACTCCTGAGAAGTCTCAGAACAGACTAAGCCCTCCTAAAGTAGGCTGCAGAGCCTAACCACTCAGCCAGGAAGGCAATTCCCTGTTCCTGTCTTCAAACGCAGTTGAATCTTTTTACTGCCCACCTCTGTTTCCGGACAGTAACCAATATTACTCAATAGCAGCACACAGCAAAGCAACCAGGGACCATGGAAAGTGAGGCTTTGTTTCCTGTTCAGACTCTACTGCAGGCCTTGGCCAGTCCAAAACACAACACTGCCTTTTAACTGAATTTTCTCTCCATCACGTTTATGGTGGTGTGCACAGTTGCCAATATACACTGGGACTCAGCTGTCCTACCCCACCTTACTTACACCTTTTCCAACCAGGCTTATTTTTTAAGCTTTACTTGCTCTGATGGAAGATATACTGAGACCTAAATTGCTTCACAAAATGGCTGTAAGGGGCTGCGCCCTCTGTCAAAAGGATGCTCATCCCACAGTTGGAGCTAAATAAAATCCAGACGCAAAGATGTGGCTTAAAAAGCTCGAGAAAGGCTGCAGTAGTGGGTCCCGGGCTACCCCATGAAACCACGGGCAGCCCCACCGGGGCAGCAGCGGGCCCGGCGGGCAGCGCTTACCTGGGCCCGGGCCGGGAGCGCCTCTTCGCGGGCCCCTTGCCGGCCATGGCCGCGGGGCTCCCACGCGGGACGCGCATCGCGGCGGCAGTTCCTGCGAGGGACACGGGGCTCACGGGCACAGTCGCGGGCAGGNCTCTGTTCCCGCAGCCCTGGCCTCACTAGCGCAGGCTTTCCCCAAGACATTACGGACCAAGCCGAGCTCACCACGCTGGGCACCCACTTGAGCCCTGCCTGCCCTCGGCTGGGCATGGAGCGGCTTCCCCAGTGATGGCTCCATCCACGCACAGCTGAATTGTTGCCTCCAGCAGCCACCGTCCTGTGCAGCACCTGCTGTGCTTGTCCATCTCCGTTCCTTCCCATAATATGTACTTGATCCTGCAGGCTGCAGTAGGAGGATAACACCCGCTGCTAGCACAGCCCTGGCAACGCTGAGGGACAGCCACCAACTCTCAGCAGCTCCTGGGTCTCCACCAGCAGGATTAGGGCCGGACAAACCTGCTATTTCTCACCCCTGGGGTGGGTGTTCCACAGCTCCCAAATCACCTGCACGGCAGTCCTCATCCAGGCTGGGCTGGGCTAAAAGTAACACGTTAACTCCCTTGCCTTGGAGGTATTTTGCAGCCAGTTGAATACACTCAAGTTTTCTCTCAATCTCTAAACAAAATCCTTCCCTTTACATTCCCTCTCTGATACTGAAAAGTGAATCATTAGGTGATAGCTGGGGCCAACCCAACACCTGCCTTGTGCCCCTGTGCTGATAGGAAAGCTGCAGTCAGGCTGCTGTAATAGAACTGTGTATTGTGCCTGTGCAGCGAAAGTCAGATATATTTCATGGTGTGTGTAATAAAATGCTTAATGAAAGAAACATTTTGCCTCCCATACATGGAATCATGTAGTTTACAGAGAGGATTTATTAAGCCCAAAATTTCTGAGCATGCCCAAAGAGATGGCTTATAGTGACATACAGGAAAGGACATTTATGAATCAGTGAAACTTCCTCACAACCTGTCCAACAGGAAAAAAAAGCCTCTGTTTCTGGCGGAGAATTTAAAATTCAGCATCACCATGTTACAACCTGTTCTCTTGCTTTTTATTCCTCTGTGCACTAACCTTAGAGTTCATATCTGACTCCTAAAAGAGATAAACCAAAAGGTCAAAGGATAGACAAAAATACAAACACCTATATAAACAGCTTTAAATATAATTTATATAATCAGTTTAAATTAGGAACTGATGGTGGTTTTTTGTTGTTTGCTTGTTTGTTTGTTTTGCTCCAAATGGAAAAGCAGCCATTGGCTTTTTGTGATGTCTCAGTCCCTGTCCCTCCCCAGGAGTTTTGCACATTGCAAAATCTCATTACTGGGCCAGCACAGAGGCAAAGCAGTGAGAGCAGGCCTGTGTGTGGCTCTCTGGCTCTCTCTGCTTGCAGCACAAGAAGAAACTCTAAGTTCAGGGTGCATGTGATCAGAAGAGGTGGAAATAGGTCTGAACTTTGCTCAGCCACAGCACTGTGGCATTTCAGGTACACACTATAATAACATGACCGTATATTTGCAACTAGACTCTGGACAGATTTCCTTCAGAAAGACAAAATTATCTAAGAACTGGATCCATGGGTGAGAAGTAACACTCATGAGGCAGATTATGAACAGAGCTAAGCCAAGTAAGTATAATTTCACCAAATTCAATGCATTGGGAAGGAGTTTTACTTGTAAGTCCCAAAGCGGAGCTACTGGTAGGGAGATGGAAGACATGAAACCCCAGATCCAAAGTCCTTTTTTCAGACCACTTTCTACAAACAGGACTGACTCTTGTTAAAACAAAAGCAACACAAATACCACTTTGCTGATACCTACTGAGCCAGACTTAAATATGTCACAGATATTTACTTAACAAACATTATTATATATGTACTCTGCTGTGGTTCAAAGAACACTTGTTTATTTAAAACCGCTTATTTTAAAACAAGGCTTTGGGTTGTTTGTTTTGTTGTTGTTGTTGTTGTCAGAGTTTCTGTGTAGGCACCGGTTGGTTGGTCGGTTGGTGTTTTGGTTTTTTGTTTGTTTCTGGTAGGATAGAGCAGCTAAATTTTTGTGCCTTGTGACCTTGCCTTGTCAGAGATCTGTCGTAACAGGGGACAGCACATTGCCACTGAGTCAGCGTGGATTTTGAGGGGCTGGGAGAGGCTGCTCGCTTTTAGGGCTTGGTTGGCAGGTGAGGAGTATTTCGCTCTGCTCTCATGATGTCCTGAAAACTGTCTGTATTCAAGGGATTGGAGCCTTTCTCCCTCATTAACCCCAAAAGCTGTGTCTGATATTAAGCACGCCGTTCCCAGCCCAGTCCCAGAGGGGTGGCTGGGCGTTGTGCCTGTTCCTGAGCGCTCACATTCCCTCTGTATCCTTGCAGTCTGCCTTACGGTAAGCAGAGCCTGAAACAGCCGGCACCACCCATCGTGGGGACAGTGCTGGGACTCTGCGCCCGCCGATGGCGTTCAGCTCTCCCGGGAGTGTCACCAGGCTCGGCACACAGTGGGGTGGGAGGACAAAGCTCTGGCATCTCAGGAGCTCTCACCAGTATCTCTGAAAAACACCAGGGACAAACCCTTATGAAAGCACCTGCTTTCCACATTTCTCTTCCCATTTTTTGGCAGTGTGCAGGATCCTCACCAGAGCCCTCAGCAGAGTCCTCAGGCCCAGGACTAGGCCGGGGTTTGCCGTGGACGCCTACAAGCCCCTGTGCTTCCCTGCAGCTCATTTCACCCATCTGTGAAAGGGCTCTGTGGGTCTGCTTGTAAAGCTTAGGGATCTGTAAAGGAAAAATTTCATTTTCTGTGTAGAATAATATTAGCCACTGAGTAACTTTTTTTTTTTTCTTTTTTTCTTTTTTTCTTTAGGCAAAAAGGGACAGTTCTTGCTGGAGGTAAAAAACAATATTCCTCACACACATTTTACACAGCAAATACCAAGAAAATCTTATCAAACATATTCCATTTCACCTTTAGGCTGAAGACAAAGCCATACCTCATCCCCTGAGCTGGGGAGCTGCAGGATCACCCAGTTGACATCATTCTCCTTGGTGATAAAACATGCTGCATGCTGAACTTGGCACTCAGCATCCTCAGGTTGAGCTAAGAGCTAATGTAATGAACTGTAGGAAAGGATTTACATCAAATACCACTCTGGAATATTACATACAGACAGGACCAACTTCTCACTTGAATAATGATGCACTGGCTAATTTCCTTCTTTTGTTTCAAAGACAGGAATCACCTTTCTGACTTCCTCTTGAAAATTGTATGCATTGATGTACTATTTCACTACCTATGTAATAAAAGGATGAAGTAATTTCTGTTAATTACCATGGGCTGAACTAAGCTGAGTTTCAGCTCTAGCAGTGACTCTTGCCACTCGGCGGGGGGAGCAAGCAACCAAGAAAAGGCAGATTCAAATTTCATCAAGTGTCCCCAGCTGCTTGTGCTTGCTAACATAAATTCAAAGGCAGAGGTGCCTGGGAACACTCCTGAACTTCACTTTGCATGTGGGAGTACAGTACCAAAACCCTTGCACACATATTCCCACTGCCCCAGCAGCACTTCAGTGCTTACAAGCTATTTCAATTAACTGTGTTTGTATTCTCCTCTGCCTATGGATACCCATGTAAGGTTTTCAGCCATTAGAAGATATTTCTCCAGGCTCACTTTGGGTCAGAAAGAAAAAGATTTTCTTATGGCAAAAGCTGTAGTAAGCAGCAAGAGTCAGTTTGAAAGGCAGAGAGTCTTTACTCCCAGCATTATGGCTGTGTGTTTGAGGGAGATGTTCAGCCAGTGGGAGTTAAAGCAAAGACTCCTAGCAAATGAGCTAAGAAGAAAAATGGAAGCAGAGAAGCTGGAAGAGGCAGGGAAAAGGAGAACATGAGAAGACCAGAAGACTGTTTCCTGGCCTAACATTGTTAAACCACAGGCAGGGCTTGAAGATCAAATATTTAGAAGCTCAAAGCTACTTTGCTTAGTGGCTCTGGGTTCCCTAGCCTTTCCTAACTCAGTTGCCTTGCTTGCTGAAGAGCCAACTGCCATTGCTTCACAGGGTTTGCAGAGCTGAGTTCACTGAAGTTTGCATGGGAAGTGTGGGAGGAGAGTCTTAAAGATATTAAACAAGAGGAAAAAAGGAAAACATGAGGCACTTTGGCCAAGTGACATTCATAGCAGGCACCGAGAGAAAGCATTCAGTGGAGTTAAGCCACAGCCCTTTGCCACAGAGCCAAAGCTTCAGCAAAACACAGCTGAAACTCCTGGACATCCCCTTTGTTCTGAGCCATCAGCACAGGCTGCACAGGGACATGGCAGCAATTTGAAAGCTTGTTTTCTGCATCTAACCATCATGTCAGGACAAACTGCTCTCCATCCTGCTATCATTTAACAACACCCCTGGGACTCCTGTACCTTGGAGGCATGATGTCACACATCAGCAGAGAGATTATTTGTTTTGAAGCTTGTGAATAGCTCTGAGACTTCATTTCAAAACACTCCTTGCAGAATCATGACTCAAACCCTTCTGGTCTCACTGAAGGGTAGAATTGGCCACTGTTTGCCTGTGCTGTTTCTCAGCACTCAGCAAGTGATTATTAGATATCTATTATCCTTCTCTTTTATGCAGGAATGGCTTTGCCATTGCTCAATTCCTTCATGTTCAAGACACATTTTCTTAAGTTTTTTATCAATGATTCCTTTACTGACACGACCAGAAAAACCCAGAGGAAAAGGCACTGCAACAAAAAACAAGGCACTCATTTCACTTCAGGTGGTTTTTAATTTATATATAGCCACTGGGTAAACTGCAGTATGAAAGCCATCTTCAGACCTATGATAAGGTAGCTGTGCTTACCACCTGTCTAGTTTCTCCTTTTGTCAGAATAAGCAAGTGCTACTTTGAATTTTATACAAGGGAAAAAGATATTAATCTAGGACAATTTTCTGAGAATCCAACATTTTTTTTTACCAGATCATAATAGTTCAGATTCACTTGGAAGCATCTACAGTGATACCCAAGTTTAGAAGTAGGATTACCCTATAGAAAATATGCAACATGGAAAACAGAGCCATTCTGTCATTTAATGCTGAATTGTTGAACCTTAAGTTTTAAAACACAAAGCTTTATACTAAAGCCCTGGAGATACGTAAAGGACCTCTCCTTCATCATGTCTACATTGGAATTTACTCTTGTATTAGCGTTAAAGCAAGAACAAATGAAATGTGCAGACACTGCATAAGACTGCCAGCCTAACTGAAATTGGGAACATTTTAATCACACTCAGTTTATTCCAGTGTTCTCCCTTCCATGGTGAAGGACCATCAGTAAAGCCATTTCTGTCCCCAGGAAGTTCCATCACTGAGTGACCATTCAAAAAGCTGGAAAGGGTTCAGAGCACAGGGCACGTGATGTTGCTGTGTAATCTTGGAGAATAAAGGAAGGGGATCTGGAATGGCTGAAGCATTTGCAATGGGATCCAAAGAATCTGCATCCTGGAGCAGTGAATATCAGGTTAGAGCTAGTACTGCTCCACAGCAAGGCCCTTCATGCTGCATGGGCAGCAGCCTGGAATCACCCCCACAGAACAGGCACAGCCTCACAGTGCACAGAAGGCTTCAGAGCTGTGGCTTGGAGAGAAGGTCAGTGGGAAGAAAGTAAAGATCAGGCATCATGGTTCCAGATTTTAATTATAATCTGTCCTTGGCAAATTTAGATGGACAGGAGAGTGAACAAAGCTGCAGTGGCTGAAAATCAGTGTTTGATGTTAAGTGAAGTTATTGTACACCAATATGGACATAAATCTGACTTATAGAGAGAGTTAATTAGCACAGTTCTACAGTCCATGTAATGGAAATAAAGATGCAGTGTGAATTTCAGGGAATTAATCATATTGATCACATCTTTTCAATGATGATGCATCAGGCATTTTTATAGCAGATGAAATTAACTTCTTTTCACCATATATTAATATAACCCAGAATATTAACTATACTTATGAAGAAATATTTTTTCTGGGCAGTTCTGTTTAATATCTTTATTGAGGATCTGGATGAGGGGATCAAGTGCGCCCTCAGTCACTTTGCAGACGACACCAAGCTGGATGGGAGTGTTGCTCTGCAGCAGGGGAGGAAGGCTCTGCAGAGGGACCGGGACAGGCTGGATCCATGGAATGATGCCAGTGGTATAAGGTTCAACAAGGCCAAGGGTCGGGTGCTGCCCTTGGGTCACAACAGCCCCGCACGGCGTTACGGGCTGGGGCAGAGGGGCTGGAAAGTGCCCGTCGGGAAAGGAGCCGGGGAGCTGCTCAGCAGCAGCTGGACATGAGCCAGCTGTGCCCAGAATGCCAAAGGCACCGGGCCCGTGCCAGGAACAGCGACAGCGGGGCCGGGGCAGGGACTGTCCCCTGCACGGGGCACTGGTGAGGCCACACCTCGAGTGCCGTGTCCAGTTCTGGGCTTCTCAGTTCAGGATGGACACTGAGGTGCTGGAGCGTGTCCAGAGAAGGTAAACAGAGCTGGGCAAGGCTCTGAGCACAAGTCTTGTGAAAAGCAGCTGAGGCATCCAGGGGTGTTTAGCCGGAAGAAAAGGAGGCTCAGGGGACACCGTATCACCCTCTAGAACTACCTGAAAGGACACTGTAGCCAGGTGGGAGTCAGTCTCTCCTCCCATGAAACAAGAGACAGGACATGAGGAAGTGGCCTGAAGTTGCACCAGGGGAAGTTTATAGTAGATATTAGGAAAAAATTTTTCATTTGAAGGGTCGTCAAGCATTGGAACAGGCTGCCCAGGGCAGTGGTGGAATCACCATCCCTGAAGGGATTTAAAATGTGTAGATGTGGCACTTGGGAACAGGGTTTAGTGATGGATTTGGCAGTGCTGGAGGAACAGTTGGACTCCATAATCTTAAAGATCTTTTCCAGCCTAAACGATTCCATGATTTTTACCTGCAGGCAAGTCTCTGGGCCCACATGTTCATCCCCACACTTCCTCTCCCATCCTCATTGCAGCAGATAAGCAGAGGAGATACTGATGGTGTGATGCAATTTTCCTCTAAGGGAGACACAGGATCCTACAAGGAACAGAAGAGATTAATACCAGGTAGCAAATTATAGCTGGTTACAATAGATGCAGCATAGGGAAATACAATGTAATATTGCCAGGAAAACTGTCAGCCAACTCTCCCTGTCCCTGTGAAAACAGGATACTTGTTTTATTGTGCCTTCAATGAAAATATCTCTGCTCCTTCAGCATTGATTGTAGAACCTCTGGAAGACTGACCAGAGAAGCTCCTGTCCTACTGCTATCAGTGAGACAGTGGCACAGTCTGGGCACCCCTCACAGGGTCTGAGCCCCCTGGCTTTGGCAATATGCACACAACATATTGAAATGAACTAAATGGAATTACAAAAGAGAATTCCCTGCCCCAACAGCATATAACTGAATTCTGAGTAGGTAAAGAGACCACACAAGCAGGGTAAGGGCAGAAAGGCATGACACTAACAGGAACAAATGGTGGTAGCCCATCAGTCTCAGTGGCTTGGAGAGGAAGGAGAAACACAGAATTCAAGTCTTCCTTTCTTACCTTGAGGCTGCTACTGCTGCAGTCCCTGAACTGCTCCATCATCCACCACTTCCCGACTTCTGCTTCTTCAGGAATGGTTCAGAATGTCTCTAAAGTCAATTGCCTCTGCAGTAATGATAGTCAGCAGCTCTTTCACTGCCTTTAGATGCCTCTCTGTTGACTGGGAAGGCTGACAGGACACTCCTCGAGTCCTTCAGTGGAGCACAGCGTGACACTGTGTGAGGCTGTGAAGAGACTTCTCCAAGGGTACACAAGGGTTTGATGTGCTAAGGGCAGGCCACAAACAGGGGCTGGCCAGCTACACACCACCTTTCATCTCCCTTATGCCAGTTCAACCCCCTCAACTTTTCTCTTCCCCAGACAAAAAGTATCTTAGTTAAGAGAATTTCATGTGTTTGTTAGTCTGCATACTACAAAGTGCATTCACATTCCAAATGAAATGGGTAGGACTTGACGCTTCTTAAAATATACATTTTATTATTTTCTGGTCGTTGCTGTGAAGGTTTCATTCAAACTGTGAAGGTACATAGCCTTTACAAACTTCTTGAGTAAAGGGTTTTTGTTGGTGGTTTTATGTTCCTTTTCTTTTACTGCAGAGGAAAATACATTGGCTATAAAATGTTGAAATTCATTAGATGCTTAGCATCACCTCTTCATATATGCTGTGGAAAGCTTTGTAGAAATACTATATAAAATAAGGCAGACTTTAACAGGGAATTCAGTCATAAAATGTCATGGGAGAAAACAAAGAGCTCCAACACATTATTATTTTTGTAGCCAAGAGAAGGTGGTCCTCACTGGTTTGTGGGACAACTACTGCAGTTCTGATGCTCAGACAGTGTACAGTTCTTGTTTATTCTACTATTCTCAAGTGAGACCTTTTTAATAAAACTTATTTTAATTAACATAAATCAGACAATATTTAAACATACACATCTATCCTTACAGTGCAATAAAAATGTATCATTGTATAGTATTTTGTATTTGCATTATGAAAATAAAAGGTCTGTACATCAATTAAATGTATATTAATGAGTATGAATCATGTAAATTTATAATGCATCTAAAGTTGGCTTTGGCTTTTAAGTATTTATAAATTCATAGAAAATATTGAACATCTAACAAAATAAATAAAACATAACATTTTAATCATAGATGCTAACGATCAACCTCAAAAATTCTTGTGTTATTTTTTACATTTGCTACTAAATTTCATAAGGAGAACTCACTTTCAGTAGTGCTCAGAAGTGAATGATTGCACCTTCTGTGATGTGAAAAAATACAGTACATCTATTTTTCATAGATCAAAAATTCTTTCATAGACAGTTGCATTTTAAATGTCTGATTGTTCTACATAACTGTCTTAAGTGCTTATAAAAAGCATGTAGCTTTCTCAAAAAAGCTGTGAGTCTCTATTAATAGATAAACTTCTAGTGAATGTCCTTTTTATGAGGATTCTCTTCAAGGTCTTCCAGCTTCACGTGCTGGTATGAAGATATCGCAGAAGTATGTTCATAATAAACCCTCTTCAGTACAAGCACTGCAGCAATCCAGTGTAATTCCACTTGGTGGGCTTATTTCTTCTGAGTCCACACATGGTACTTTGTGGAAGTCAACTGCTGACCTCGTGTTCTCTTGAATGTGAAAGTTCCCCAAGTGCATGGGCTAGCTTTACTGTAATACTGAAGAGACCAAAACAAATCTGAATTCACACAGATAAAAGTGAGCTTGAATAAATATTCATCTGGCTAGTGAATGACACACCATGGTCTAACTGCTATTCTGGTGGTGGTCGAAGGACTCGCAGGTTCCTTCCGTCCAGTCCTTTCCAGTATTTAATGTTATTATTCAGATGCTCCATCAGATTTGGCAGGTCTGCAAATGCTAGGGAAGAAAGGGCAGAGAGTATTGAGTTTGCAGAACTGAAACAGTCACAGATTCTGTCTGCTTAAGTATCACTTGAAATGTCTGGGCAACTGTGTTAAGTAGAAAAGCTTGAATCTGTCATACTGATGCTTGAAATAGTTTTGGCTGTATGGCTCTCAGCACTCATGTAGCACTGAGAACTGTTCTGTAAATCTACTTAATACTGGTATTGCAAGTCCCAGCAAAGGAACACAATTTTCCAGGAGGGGCATAGCTAATTATGGTTGTAATTATCCTGCCCCATCAAACCTCAGTCACATGTCATGGTCTGGCTTTCAGGAGAGTCACATTTCTGACCACTTTTACCATGGAGGCAGCACTTGGAAGGAAACAGCTGCTCCCCCAAGCAGTTTCCAGCCTGTAGAAATGTGCCTTGAAGAATAACCAATATTAACATGGATGAAATGACTGTGCTCAAAGAGCTATCAAAGAGAATGTGTTCTGTTCTCCATTTACAGAGAAGCAAGTTTAAAAAGTTAATGATTGCCTGAATCTAGTATATTAAAGACAAGCCATGAGAATTGCTTGTAGCAATACTTATAAGTAATAAAGAAGTTATTAATCTTATTGAACTGCAGGAATCTTCCCTTTTCTCTTCCTTTATTTAGGAGCCATAAGAAAGAAATTTTGTATCACAGCAGTTTTAAATTTTCACAAAATATTCACATCAAGAAACAGCAGAGTTTTGCTTACCATCCCAGGCATCAAACATATCAATAATGAAGTAATCAATGAATGATAATTGGGATTTGGGGATGCTGCAAGTATTTCTGTCAAAAACTGGCATCACAACAGGTAAGCCTTGCCTCCTTTCTTCATCAGTCTGCAAAAAACATTAGTGATTATTCTTCTAAGACACATTCTGTTAATGGGCTTCTTTTAGCAGCAGATTGTTTGGCACTGCATCTGCTAAATCAGCGGAGGAACCTGAACAAATCTGAAGCAGCAGCGACTTAACCTAGTTGTTCAGTTTCAGCAAAACAGCAGACAAATAGTGCCTTCCAGTGTTTCCCACAAAGGGATATATTTACCTCCTGTATCTACACACAAGCTGAACCCAAGTAACTTCACTTACTAGCAAGTTATGACTGCTTTGGACCTCAGAGCTGCTCAACCATTTTCAATCTCTGATGGAAGCAGTGATCTGTCCCACTCAGACATGGCAAAGTACCTTTTCTATTCCCTTGCCCCTTGCTTGGAGTGCCAAGTTCCAACTTCAGTGTTTGGTCTATCATCTGTAATAATGACTGCCCTCTCCTTTTCCGCATCTTCCTAAAACCTTGGCTCAGCACAGTGTGCTAAAGGCTTACAGCATTTCTTGGAGTGATTGCTGCTCCCATCCAAATACTGGAACCATCCAAATACTATTCCCGAGGCAAAGCCAGCATGTGGGTACAGAAGGCATCCTTGCTCTGTCTCATGTGATGGGAACACATTTGCAGACAAGGCTCAGAAAGCCCCATTCCAAACCGAACAACTTGAAAGCTTCAATTTTTCAGAAGCTGCACAATAGAAGTTGTCAACTTCCATCTCTCTGAAGGCATCTAGTTGTGTATTGGCATGAGTAATGCCCATCATTTAAAATAAAAAGGTTATTATTTTTCACATTACCTAATGCAGCCTGAGATGTTCTGTGACACTGGCACCCTTCTCCTCCCTTTTAAAGAGAGCTCACCTGCAGTTTCAGCAGCTTGTTTTAGCTGCCTTACCTGTGCAAAGTACTCCTCAGAGATGCGCCCGGCCCACTCTATGCACTGTTCTCTGGGTCTGCATGGATTGGAGATGTCAGCACACTTTATCAGCATGCGTTTGATAAGGATACGGTTTTCAGGAGACCTGAGAACAGTTTTGATTGACTCTCCATCGCCATTATTCTGTAACGTTTAAGAATTAAAAACAATCCATTAGCAAGGTCTCCATGCACTAACTCAAAAGCTTTTGTGCTTTGGGATTGATTTCAGCACATGCTACAAGGATCAGTCCTGCTACTGGCTACCAGATTTGATGCCTAACTGAATTTATAGGTGGATTAGGAAAGTTTGCCACAGCTCTGAGCTAACACTGAACTCCAGTTTCTGGATTCAGTCACTCTCTTTGTGACGTATCTCTTGGGCATCTTTGGGCAAGTTATCTAATCCCTCTATTCCTTATCTCCCTGCTTAAAAGTGTGGAGAGGATCAATTCATCACACACATAGTGATGAGGACCACGTAGGCAGAAAAATGTAACTCTCTGCTGCAACCCCAGAATTAATAGACTTGTACATTGAGAATGGAATAGTTGGTTTGAGAAGAGGGACTGACCTGAGGTGCAGAGTCACCCTTGGCACACAAACCCCATCAGAGTATCAATCATTCTGACAGCACTGCTACTATTCAGAGTCAGATCCCACATTGCCTCCCAGGTGTGTTCCTCATTCCCTTCCCTTGTTGCTGGACTCTTTAAGGATGGATAGGTACAGGAGTTTACAATGCTGTCTACTCAGAATAGAGACTCTTTGAAGCAAGGAACATACAAGATTTCTCTGGCACCTAACAAGGTCTTGCTCCACAGTCAGAGCAGGGAACAATAATGATAATAATAATGTGCTACCAGTTCCTGCAGTGTTTTGTACAAAGAGGGAGATACAAAGCAGCAAAAACATTCTGACCTTTTATTAGGTCAGAATAACCATGACATTTTTCAGAAGAAAATTCTTGTGGGGAAGAAAGTTCTTCCTAAAGGAAGAAACTGACAGTAATAAAAAAATTATTTGGTAGTGTAGAAATGGCCCAGAAATACCAGCTCAAAAGTTCTCACCAAAATGAGATGCCCAAACCAATTATTTTCCCTCATCTTTAGGTATGCAGAAAGGAAAACAGAAGAAACAAAGTGAAACAGATACACCTCCAAATGCATGGAAAAATTATATATGGGAAAGCCAACATAAACGATGGAAGCTCCAGAAATACAAGTATGGAAATTAGGTATGGAAAATTAGAGATTGTTCAGTTATGGATAGTAGGGAATATCCTAGTAGGTAAACCACTAGGAATCAAGAAAGGATGTTCACCTCTGAGATCTGTTCAAACCAAAGGCACAGTTCTACTTGCTGGGTACAGATGTCTTGGGAATAAAATGTGTTAAGTGTGCTTAGTCCCAGCATCCTGCTCAGAGTGCAGAGGTGTCTCTGCATATCAGATGTTGGCTTCCTCTCACAGCTTAGGTGACATCATGAGGGGAAATGGGAGGATAAAGGATGCTGGAGCTGGAAAGGATTTTTTTTCAGTTTATGAAACAAAAGCAGAAAGGAAACAAACAGCAGCTTCTCAGCATGGTTCTCTGAACAAATTTGTATAAAAATAATAAATTAAAAAAACAAGTGGAACTGTCCCATTTGGAACAGGCAGTTGGCAACTCAGCCTGCAAACACTACACTGAGTCACCACCATGACTGGAAACAGGCCAGAAAACACACACTGCTGCAGCAGCCAGACGGACAACAGACTTGAAAGAGGGGCTGACAGCATTGTTCTGCTCAGCACAGTAAATAATTTGCTTTACCCACTCACACATTACTGGCCTTTTAATAGGAACTTACCAAAATGAAACTCCCAGCTGAAAGAAGGGAAACATTTTGCTTCTTGTTTTCAATAGAAATTATATATTCTTTTTCTTCCCATTCTTGGGCACAATTTAGTGTGAATCACAAATGCCTTGTGGGGCAGATAATTCTCCTTCAGTCTCTGGGGCTTAAGGGTAAAACTAAATTTTTGTTTCATTTTTCTATGTCCCTGTTTGTGTTTTTACTCTCTGATTGTACAGATCCAAGCCCTGTTCTTCATCAGCACCAGCTGTTCAGCTCTCTGTAACCGGCAAGAGGAGGAGTTTGGCTCTTTGGATGGATGCTGCTGCATCCCAACCCTTGGGGCTGGGAGGAAGGGCTCTGCACACCAAGCCAGGACAGTGCAGAGCCCTTCAGCAGGACCAGGAGCACTACAGAGTTACACACTCCACAGGGCCAGTGCAGTGACTACACCCAGCAGCAGCAGCTCCCTTGTCCTCCTACTGCACCGATGCTGCTGTGCTCATCCAGAGAGGCTGTCCAGCTGGGAACTTAACATCTTTTCTTCTAATTTATTCAGTACAACCAGTGTCCTACTGGGACTTTGGCTTCACACTCACAGAGCTCCCATTAGCATCGCTGGGTGCCAAGAACAAAGCTAATTCTAGCCTAAACTCCTGTGGACAAAGGTACAGTTCTCCAATTAAGCTCCAGTCTGCTTCTTGTGAGTGAAGGAACAAGACCTGTTTCTCTCCCACTCTCAGATAATAAAAAGACTGCCTTCTCCCATTACACACAGCAGTCAAAAATGTGGCTTTCTAAAAAACATGGTAAGAAAATACAGAAAACCATTACGGCTCCTACATGACGTTGCCACCGATGCAAACTTTATCATAACCATTTCTTGCAAAAATCATTCCAACAAAATTATACACTGCTCTTACTGGCAACAAAACTGCTGGTTGAAGCTGTTGTTGAAACTGGTGTGGTTTTTCAGAAAGAGTTCTTAACAGGCAATTTCTTTGTGTCCATGCGGTTCCAGATGGTTATTGATTATGCCTCTATTATACATAATGTCACCATCATCTATTTTAAAGATTAAAAAAGAAAGCAGACAGAAACCCCATGAATGCTGCCAGGCAGCACTGGGGGCTGAGGGCCCTTATTCCCAGAGAAGGCACCACACGGCAGCCCACAGACCTGCCCTTGTGCTGCACCCCCAGTGTGTCCCCTTGGGGGGGGGATGTAATTCAGCCTCTGCTTTGAAGCAAACCTTGTCTCCTTTGCAGAAACAGCCAACAATAATGCCCAGTCTTGCCACTCTGTCCATGGGAGTGACTGGGTTAATCCAAATGGCATCTTTACATGAAAATATACAGTCCAGGGCCCTGGTTCCAAGTACATCATAGCACTGTGGTATTAATAGGATCCAAGTGAGTCCCACTCACCCTCAAAATGAGTGACAACCATGTTAAGCAGAAGGAAATTCAAACCCAGAGGTGAAAGATAAATCTCCAGCCTCTCTTTCTCCACATTTCTGATAAACTTTCTCAGAACACCATGTGGGAATTTCCTACTGCCAAGGGTTCCCAGTCCCTGCCTAGGCATTTTAAGGAGGACTTGCAGTGTTGCTTACCCCATTTTCTTCTAGCGCTGCCAAGGGTTTATTAATGCTGTTGACAAACTTGTTGACATGCTCAAAGTGCTTTGTCATTTCTGTTGCTAAGACCATGTCAATAATGACTTGGCGAAGGGTTCGGTACTCATTCCTGTTTAAAGAAGGAAACAATTAAGAATGCTGGCTGGGTCACAAAGGGCTGGTTGCTAAAACAAGTCTAACAAAAATGCAACAGACCACTGCTGTTTGAGAGAAGTGCTAGGGGAAGAAAGAATAGTAATAAAGGCTTGGGCAGCTGCATCTCCACTAGATGGAGTACCTTTGGTGTGTAAAGACTTTGTACACTTCTACACTGGCTCACATTAAGATTTATACTAAATTCCTGAAGTAGGGTCTGCTGCCTTTTTGTGGACAGGAGATACTGGCAGTGGGGAATTACTCAGCAATCTCTGCAGGAGAGACAGAAGCATTCTACTCTTTTAGAAGCAAATTTCACACGGGCCATGGACAGTTATCCACCAGGCATTGCCCTCCTCTAGGATGCTTGTTTGCCTTATGTTACACAGAAGGGAGTGAGAGATGTTAGTGGGCAGATGAGGACCCTGGGGGTTAAGCTTACCTCTCCATGTTTTTAAATATATTGCATTTGCCATCCCTGGTGGTGAGCTGGAAAGCCAGGGCAGCATGATGGCTCTCCAGCACAGCTGTGTCGTTGTAGAGAATCGCGAGCTCGCTGCCAGCATTGCACAGGAAGGAATTTGTTCTTCCTGGGTGATCCACATCGTGGACTGTGGCAGCAATGAGCGCGGCAACCTCATCAATCGGATCCAGAGTTTGCTGAAAATAGAAGGGTGCTTAGTTTTCCTGGCAGAGTCATTAGAAACCCTGTTCTGTCCATAAGATTAAGCCAAGTTGCTGAGGAATAAAAGCCAAAACCCCAGAGATCAGTAAGGGTCAGATGTTCTACACAGAGCAATGGAAAATTCATTATAAGCTTCATTGAACATTGCGTGACTTTTTTGGCCGTTTTGTACCTCTTAATTTTTGCCTTAACCACACCTTTGTCACAGCACATCACATTAAACAAATGTAAAGTAATAAATTAGTTTGTGTTTTCTAGTAACCTTGAAACCACCTTCACTTGCAGTTAAGGCGCTTGGCTTGGAAAAAAACCAATACTGCTAAAAATTATTCTATTACCACCAGGCCCCTTAATTTCCTCTGGCAATTTAATGTGTCCTAATCATGTTCCATTTACGTGGTGGCCAGGTTTACAATTTGAAAGGAATGTTATCCATACATGCAGTTCTTTAATAACAATGTCCTGGGGTTACAGCTAATGCATATTATATGAAGAATATTTGATAGTTTGCATCCATGGATAAATTACATGACACATGTTCTGTACTTTGTCTATCACATTGTGATTCTGGTAACAGGCTGCACTCCATGCTTTATGTCTCCTTGCAATGGGCATTGCTTCATGTCTATTTTTATCTACCCTGTCATGAAATGCAGAATTATTTGACTTAAGATTTTACACTTAAGTGTTAATATTTCATTAATAGCATAAAGGAGAAGAAGAACTAAGCATCTCAGAAATATTTCATATACAATTGGAAACTAGCCTTTGTGCTGTGTTTATGCTGGCATTTGTGAAGGACCACAGGTACAAAACAATTATATTAAAAATTTTAATAAAATGAAAATGACACAAGAGCGGAAAGATTCCCACTTGAATCTGGGAGCATGGCAGACAATTTTCATTCCAGTTCGCTTTAATTTGAGGTCCAAATTCTCTAAGGGCCCTCTACTACCATTCAGAATAGTTACACTTGATAGGTGAAAAGACAAACCCTACCCTTCTTTACACTTCCTGAAACCAATGATGACTTTGCAGGAGCAGGGATATTATTCATTGTGGTCTGTCAAGACAGTCTCGTGGAGAACAAGAGAAGGCAAATAATTCTGCCCTAGTCCATAGTTAGTATTGTCTGAAATACTCTCTGCTGTGTGATAGCTTCTTCCTTCTTTCTTTCAGCTGCTGCTCATGGGATTCTATTTTTGTGGTATGAAGTTAGGAGAGAGGGATTTGAGAACAGGCTCTCCTCAGAGGGACACACTGACCAGCATTCAGTCTGGCTGAGAAAGACCCATGCAGATGTCCAGAAATGGCCAGAAACATGAGAATACCTGACCTGGAGGACCACAGCAGTCCCTGACACTTATGTCACAGGGATTTACAGCAGTTTTATACCCAACATCAAGTCAAGGATTCTGACTTTGTTATCGTAACTACCATGGCACAGAAGTGGGAACAATTCTGAGAATATGGCTTCAATTTGGGAGCCAGAAAATTTTCCTAGGCAAGTNAAAAAAATAAAAAATAAAAAATCTCAGCATGAATTTCAGTAGCATAATTGGGCTTTCTGTGTTTAGATTAAGTTGAACTCTGGACAATACAAAAACAGCTGGGCTATGACTTTTAAAAGATAAAGAGAGAATTCCGAACTTTGATTCTGCTCCTTCTGCTGCTGCAAAATTTTCATCTCTTCCTATGCCTACGGAGGAATGGAAATAACATTCTGGAAAAAGAGGAGGCAGTCGTGCTTCTGTGGCATTGAAATGGATCCAGATCTTGTCTGTTTTTCATAGATATTCTTGGGAAGACCAGCTAAACCTCTGGCAAATCAGGGGCTGAAAAAATCCCATGACGTTCTATCCCCACTTGACATACAGTATTTGTAAATCACCCTCTGGAAAGCACACTAATGAGCTGCAGCTCCAGGTGAACGGAATTACTACAGTTTAATGAGCTGTCAGAAGCTTGGTTACAGTCACAAATTTCTCAGCCAGGTGCCCATCACTGGCTCTATCCTTAGGCAGGCCAGTTCAGAATTTCTACCCAAGACTGACTCAGAAATATGTCCCACTACTCTGCTGCACACACATCGAGCACTGCTTTATTCTCCTTCTCCAGTCTGGGCATGGGAGAGCAAAAGTTGCTCTGATTTCTTCTGGCTATCAGTGGCTCTAATACCCAGTGAGCATTATGCTACTTACTTATGTTTTTTCAATACTCCCCTCCAATGCAGTCTCTATAAGCCTCAGGGCATCTTCTCCAGTGGGTGATACAGCCTACTTTATGGCCTGTATTGTCCTGGGAGTCTTTTGCAAAATGACCCTCACAAAGCATAAGAGGTGGTAATTTATCACATTAAATCTGTACTTGGCATGTACCATCACAAAAGTAATTATGTCATTAGCTCACCTATCTGAGAAGGTTTAACTATCCGAAGGTGTACTTGAAAAGAAAGTTTTCTTAGTGTCCCATCAAGAACTGTTTAATTCTGTAATATTATTATCCATCCTTCTACATATACCATAAGAGAGATCCTAGAATTCACGTAAAGCAGCCCAGTTCTTTGACCACAGAGTTACCAAACTGGTTGGCACTAGGCAGACGTTTGGCTTTTGATCTGTTTCTGAGAGATCCTTCTTTGATTGCATCTGTATTTCCCACCTACACTGTTTCTCAAAAACGTGGGCTCACCTTTACTCTTTCTTTAGACAAGAAGTAAGCAGTAGCATGTAGTACATCTGCTGAATGAGTAGAATTATGGTAGGAGTTGGAGGAATGGTAGTTAGCCTCAATAACTTGTAACCATGACCTCAGAGTGGATTCTGAACAGTTTAGGAATTCACAGATTCCAAAGCGAGCAAATATTTTGAGACCCAGATAAACCAATGGCCTGTGGAGAAAAATAAACAGAAAGTTTTAAAATGAGTGCAGCTGAAAGAATATTACGTAGCATAAACATTAGGGATCCACACAGCATTTTTAGCTAATGACATATGAAATGATGTATAAGGACTTGTTACAGAATTACTGTGTCATATACTAGAATTGTAACATACATGAAGTCAAATCCCCTTTAATCCCCCCCAGTGTCAGACAAAGGTGTCTCTAGGTTTCTCTGTCAGGGAGCTGTAATGCACTAAAATATAATTAATTATCCTGGCATTATTACCATATGTCTGCTTGGACTTAAGGCAATACTAGTAATGTCTTCATACTTGTGAGTCATTGAAAATCACTTTTCTTCTCTTAATGAATGAACTGCCATTATTTAAACACAGTAGGGAGCAATCATAATTGTACTACCTTTAATAAGAGTGCAGGCACAAAGTGCTTCCTTTGTCCCTCTGTGGTCCCTTCAGATCAGTAAGAACAGAGAAACCTACTTGGTGATCTCATGCATATTGGCTGGGATAATTAATTAAGTTACTGCAAAGTACCCATTAAATGTTGTAAATCACACAGACTGACAATATTTTTACATTTTTCTTTATCTGTATTACTTCATTAGAAATCAAAATGCAGCAAAGAAAAAAAACCTAAAGCAAGTGGATGGAAATACCTTCATTTTAAAGAAGAATAAAACTCTACAGGGTTTTGCACCTTTTTGGCTCATAAAACCACAGTATAAAAATGAAGTACATATTTTTAAACTAAGTGCTGGATATCTTTCTTAGACTTTGGTTTTGAATAACTTTTAAAGCTCTTACAGATCTGGGATTTTGACAAAGGATTTTGACAATTTTGATAGTCAATTCATTGCAGGATCCCAAATTTTTGTCTCACAAAAGATTTTACCTGAGACAAAGCATGATACATGAAACTAGACCCAAAAGGGGAACTTTTGATAAGCATCAGAAAAAAACCCAAGGATTTAAACAGAAAGAACAATTTACAGTCTTAGGGGGAGCCTTTGCTACTAATGAAGTACAGTCTATAAAACTGCTGATTTGCTTTTGGAAACTCCTATGATGGAAATTTGTACCCCCTGCTTTTATCAGTAAATGTTCTTCAGTTAAGCTTTTAATAAAATAAGCATTTTATGTAAAATGTAACCTGCCAAGATTTTAGAATGAAAACCTTCCTCTAATCCCAGAGAAATGTAATGGGAATTCTGCTGAAAAGCTGCATTGGAACTGTTCAGGAATAAAACCTGGCCAATCAAATGGAAAGAAAATAAAACCTGATCTGTATCAACTGATCAAATCAAGACCAGCATGTTGACTCTGTGGGTAGTTTTCCATAATAGGAATTTGAATCCCCACAAGGAAATAATTTGATTCGTATAACTTTTCTATTACTGAATAAAGGCTTTAAAAATTATGCTGTATTGTCATTATACTATACCAAAGATATATAATCTTCACTTATATGCACTGTGAATTTGCAGGAAATGGTGAAACAGAAGATATTTAAGATGCATACACAACTAGAAATGACAATGAGAAAATTTCAAACATCTGGCATTGAAAATAAAATTAATTCAGCTTTAAAAGCACAGGCAGAAAACTTAAGGATCTGATTACAAGATGACATTTAAGTCACTTTTCAGCAACTTCAGTTTATGAACTCTTGCATTTACTGACCTTTTATGGGTGGCAGCCTCAAGTTCAAAGATATCAAAATCCCACTGTTCCTCATTTTCCATTGCCTGTGTTATCCGTGGGGGTATGTCATTGAGGGAGATTGGAGAGCTCAGACTGCCAGCCACCTGATGAGTTTCTTTTGAGGAATACAGTTATTACTATATGTGTTTATTAACAGTATATGAAGTAGTATATTTAATAGTGAGTTACAATTTTACTGAATGACCTTGTTTTCTCTTCTGTAGTAACACCCAGCTCAGTAATGCTGCAGAAAAACGCTTATAGATAAAAAAACCCAGGCAAAAGGAAAAAAAAAAAAAAGCTCATAAAAAAGGACATCTAATCACATTTCCCCTGTTTCTTAAATTTCTGAACATGTTTTAGTGTCTCAGCAGCTGCCAAATTAAAACTTACGTTTTGCTGACAATATGTACTCGTTCCCTGATAATCTTCGTAAGCCATCCTGTTGAACAAAAGTTGCAAGTTAAATGGAGGGTATTGCACAACAGGTCTAGGAGGTGACACCAACAACTTCAGAGAAGCCTGACTGCAGCCTGTCAGAGTCATCAGAGCTGCCTCTGCCTTATTTGTTTGTACTGTTCAGATTCTCCTGGTTTACATACAGCTCGTAACATGGAGAGCTGCAGGCTAGGGGATGCAATATGGACTCAGACAGGTAAAAACTCGACTTTCTCAGGTGCAGATGGAGGTCTAGAATTGCAGCCTCACACGTGTCTTTGTCTGGCCAACATGCACACCAGCTGTGGGTCTGTGCCTCAAAGCAGACACGGTGTGTGCACACACTTCCCACCAACAAGCCAAGGTGGGAGGGAGTGGATGGAGACATTTCCCTGCTCTCCTGCCCTGGTATTGGCAGTTCCAGTCACCTCAGCAGCACAAGAATCTCACGACTGCAGAGGAACAAATTACTCTGAGGCTTCCTTTCCAGCACACAGAGCGTATGCTTGTTTATTCTTCAGTTCAGTGCCTCCTAGGCTTAATTCTGGCACGATGCCTAGATGTGAACACTGAGATGATGGATTAAAACTAACAGAATTATGTATTTAATATTTACTTTTCATTTCATAATTCTAAATGCTATGGCCCAAATCCTGCTTGCTCTTTTGAGGTTACAGCTGTTAGCTCATGTTTAGCCCATGATGTAAAAAAGCCACAGTGTTTAAAAAAAATATTTATGAATGCACCTTACTAAAAATGTTATTCACACAAAGTATAGAGAAGTAAATGTGGATGCTGTATCTGAACATGGGATATCTGCTCTTAAAAGAACTACTATATCTAATTTTTATTTTCACATTTGTAAGTAAATGAGTCTGGAGTTTTGTGATTTATAAGGGAAGGGAGTACAACAGTGGCTGTTCAATAGAACTGCTATGACACAAATATTTAGGTCACCAGATGCTGCCTATCATTTAGAATCAAAGATTAGTTTTTAAGAGTTGAAATAGCAGGTGTAATTGTATCTGGTAAATCCATCTTTGAACTCCAAATGCCCTTCCTGCTTGAGAGTTCAAATCCAATAACATATTCCTTGTTTCCTTCTCAGACATAACTTCTGAATGCAAATGGGACAATATAGTTCTGTTTTCAGCAGACCCTTTGATGGAAAAATGTTTCCCTCCAATAACTTTAAAACTCATACCATGCCATATGCTCTGAAATTAATTTTCTCAGCTTTTCTTATTGCTCCATAAAAAAAGCCTTGTGTTTATTTTTAGTAAGGATTTTATATTTTGCAATACTGGTATCTTCATGTTCATGGACCAAATAAAATCAGAATGCACGTAAGAATTAACAATCCACAAAAAGAAGAAAACATTGGAGTTTATGGACTGTTATGTATTCAGCAGGAGAAAAGATTCAATTCAATATTAATGATTGTATGTACCAATATTCTTCCTATATTTTTATAGTTAAGGTAACAATAAATTTTGTCAACTCAGTTAGTAAATGCAACCCAATATGAACCATTCAGGTCTTCTCCTGGAATTCTTGGAGTCTCCCACCTGTTTCTCCTGAATAGATATTTGGTAAAGGTAAAAATACACATAAACTATTTGAAGATTCTGATAGATACTGCAAAGGCATCATGATAGTTCCAATACAAAATTATAATAGCCCAGAGACATCTCTGAAAATCTCACATTTTGTGAGCCTTTTTGCATCCAGCACACTGTATTTTTTTTTCCCCCCAATCTAGCCTTTCATATGCAACCTACAGACTAATGAGAACACATATCCTTAGGGCACAGGTAACATTCATCTAAACTCATCTTGTTACCATCAGGAGGGTCAGACTCCAGGCTCTGAAGGTTTGGGTTCAGTTCTTGCTTTTCTATGTGCCCTTTGTTTAACTTTGGGTACTATGCTATAGGTACAAATATAATCCAAGAGACAGCAACAAAAATATGTATTTTGCATTCTTTTGAAGACACATTCTTTTGATAGACTGAAAAGCCCCCCAAAGGATGTCATTCTAATTCTCATTAATAAATGCAAGTATCTGGTTCTCTTTCTTTCTTCCTCTCCCATCTATACCTTATTCAAATGAATCACATTGAAAAAAAAAAATTACTTTCCATTTCCATTTTTAGCTAAACTAATATTTTAAAGGGGTTGGTCAATTTTCTTCCCATTTTCAAAGCTGCATTATTCAAGTAAGGGGAGAAAGTCCACAAAAAGAGATGTCTGCAGTTTTTCCTGAAAATTTGGCATTGTAGAGGCAAAGCACATGGCAGATGATAAAGATCAAGTAACTGGGAAAATCAGGCAGCAGACATTAATCAGGAGCTGTTTGTGGCAGTAAGTACTTACTGTCATTAACCCTCCAACAAGGTCACTTGTATGTGGATCCTCATCTTTTGTCCCCAGTTGTGGAGAGTACAATTCAGTGGTTCTTAAAATCTCCAAAGCCCGGTCTAAAGCTTCTGCAACTGGCATGGGACTGCTCTCTTGTGCAGCATTGATGATGTTTATTACCTAATGTAGCATCAGACATATTGTGAACTTAGAAGTATTTTTTTTAAAAAAACAGACACTTTAATTACTATGGAAAACTCAGGAAAATAACAAGATCTAAAACTATAATCGACATGGGGCAAAATCAAAATGAAAGGGATGTTACTGAAATGCTGATGTTTGCTACTGACTCTGGGAATAAGATCATGGCCTTAAAGACAGCAATCTTATTAATCACTTTCCCCTCCAAGGCACAGCCTCAAAATGTCTCTGAATGGATTTAATGTGACTTTGTCCCACTTGCCTCTCGCAATTTGTTGAAGAGCTGATTTTTGACAAATCCTTGAAGGGTTTCAGAAAGCAGTTGACAATGCATAAGTAAGAAGGAGTAACTCCAGTCCTCCCTCCTTAAAAAGGATCCTGTGATGGCTGACCCCATGGATGACGCTACCAAGCAGGTTTGGGAGAGCTTTGTTCAAAAATGCCTTTTTGAAGCAGTGGGTAGGTGGAGCAGGGGAAGGAGCTGCACCAGAGGCTGGTGCTGTGCTGGAGCCTCATGCCCCAGTGCTGCAGCACAGCCCAGCTGTGACATTACCTTGGTGATGGGAGCCTCGATAGTCATGGAATGCACCCTGGCCATGGAGGAGCGGCGCCGCTGGGAGCTGCCTGTGTGCGGAACAGAGCAGAATTTGTACCCTGGTGGCAGAGACAGGAGGATCAGCCAGGAGCTCCTGAGGCCTTTTCTGCACTGCTTACCCTGCTGTGCCTTTCAGAGGCAATCTACTGCAGAATGCACAAGTGCAAAGAGATGCTGGCTGAACCACTGATGTCCCTGATTAGAGATAAGTGGCTGTAACAGCCTGGCAAAATCAGGGCTTTGCTTTATTATTTTAACTGATTAAAATATTCAGTTACAAACTCTGTTAAAAGACTATACAGATGTGTGTGTATAAACTGGCAGGCACAGGTAGGTAGCCACTGAATTTAGATTATTACAGGATGTATCTACTCTTGTTGCCTGATGCAATCTGGCAAGTCATAATGAGTCAGCTTCCAAACTGAGGTAAATCACTGAAGCTCTTCTGAAGTGGCTACATATGCCAAATAAAACCAGCAGAGGTTCTGGCCTATTATAAATTGGAAATTTAAAAACAAATGTTTTATATCAGCAATTTTGGTTCTGCAGAGAAAAGATCAAGACGAGATTTTTCTGGATATTGTGCTACCTATAAAATGCAGACACTGTTATTTATTGTGCTGAGCAGTTCTTAAGAAGAAGAGTCAATGCTATTTTTGCTATACTGGAACGTGACTGTGTTCTCACTGCCACAGACATGCTTCACTAGTGTATGCACCAGAGACTGTGATGAGGTATTTATTTATTTGATTTAACAAAAGCATGTAAGTGTCAGCAACAGTTTTGAGTATGTGACTCATCTATCAAGTTTGGGGTGATCTAACAGAGCAAAATAAAACAGAGTGCAAGAAAACAAAATTAAGAAAAGAATACCTTCATATCTTTATCAAGGGAAGAGGTAAGAAATATAATAATTTGTGTATTGGGTTTGCATAACAACTCCAACTCAGCCAGACCAAACATGATGAGTTGTTTCACATACCATCACTCCCACGTGATGTTGTGGATCTGACATCCAGGGATCCTTTCCTCATGTCTTTGTGTCTGCAAGTCTGAGTATCTGTGAAGACAATTATATTGCATAATGACACAAAGTTTTGCCTGAGATGTATGTTAAAGGAGCTGAAGCTCAGAAAAGCCTGGCAGCAGCTGAGTGACATTGACCTCAATGCTTCAGCAGATGAGAGCTGATCAAAGTGCCTTTTAAAGCTCTTGTCCTATTACACTATCCTGAACCCAGTCAAGTTCTCAGGCAGAACACGCCTAAATGTCTATGCAGAAGGAAAGAGAGTGGAGAGAAAAGCTCCTCTCTCACCCCTGTGACACAGTTGCAGTTGTGAACACAACTTGTGCAGCACACCTGAGTTCCCTCTAGTAACCACTGCCACCAGTTCCTGGTGGGCCAAAGCAGAGCACATGCCAGCAAATGGGGCAGTGTATCCCAGGTTCTCTATGGACTCCAGGATTCAGCCTGTGCTAAGACCACAGTTAACAAGTACCTACAGCATGGATGCCAAAGATGTCCTAACTGGAGTGCTGGTATGTGGGATGAGGGTGAATGGTAGTGTTGATCATCCTCATTTCCACACACATGCAAATTCCCTCCAGTGCAGCTCAAGGCAATGCAGGCACAGGTGCCTTGTGCTACAGAGCAGCCACAGCAACACCAGAGCACCCTTCTCATTTCTAATTCTGTCACAGGGATCCACCACCCACAACTGAACTGTGGTACTGAATCCAGCAATAACATGGCACCAACCTGGGGCCCTGTGACAGCCTTTTCAAAGGTGGGTTGCTTTATGTCACCTCTAAAGTAAGGGAGGCAGGTAGAGAGGGGGCTTGTATTTACTTTCCTGCCTTTTGACTTGGATTCCCAGCTTATCACTAGGTAAATAGGACTGTTCTGTGAAACTGTGTTTTCAGTCAAATCACTAACAATGGCCTTTATTCTCTCCCCAGGTATGTTTTCCACTTCTTGGGACAGAAGAGACATGTCGTACCTGTCTGAGATTCAGCCTGAATACATTCACATGTCTTCTCCACCTACAAATCAGTATAAGAAATCCAGTTAGTCAGAATTTTGCTATTAAATTGTTATACTTAGGACTCAAACTGAAGTGAGCATAGCACTATTTTCACTTACCTTATTGTTGTCATTGCACAGTCTACTAATTGACACATAGTGTCTAATCTTTCTGCAGGCAAAAAACAGTGTGTTAATTCCCATCCAAACCTCAGCTGTAATTCACTGCTGATACTTGGGTCCTCCAAATGCTCAGTTTGGGGACCAAGTAGAAGTTGCATAAAAATCTAGACATGCTTGAATCTTGCCCATGATCAAAGCACACAATGACCTCATCCCATGACAACCCTTGGCAACAGCCATGAAAGGAGCACAGAAAAGTGAGCATGGAAGGACAGACACAGTACAAATTCTCAGTGAAAAAGGATGTAGGTCCTGGTGACAACAACACAAAGCACAGAAAGACAGGAGGATGCACTTGCACTTCAGGGAGAATTAGAAGAGTCAGAGTCACAAGTGAGCACATCTGCATATTTGGCTCCTTTTGGGGGAGAATTAGGAGAATTTCACTTTCCCTGCACACAGCATATAAAGTTGATTTTGCCCCAAGGAATTAAGCACAGAGGTCTGAAGCACCCTTCCTTGCATAAGCTTCCATTATACTCAGTAGCAGGATAATCCAATGTCTGCTGAAGGCAACTGAACTCTAAACTGAGCCTTGATCCAGACACAAATTATGACTTTAGGTTTCACACTTACCCTCCTTGTCCAATGACAGGTAGTATCTTCACATTTTGTTGTATGCTATCTCCATTTTTCTTTTTCGCATAGTACATTCCTTGCCATTCCTGAAAAAATAATTCAAGTGGAAGGAAGTTCAGCTAAAATAGGAAGAGGAGCTGTAGCTTCATACCTTCTTTCACTGAAAGCTGTCTCACAATACAAAACCAGGCAGAACTGGTTAAACTGTGCTCAAACCCTCAAATTTCTCCCTTGTAGGTCACTGTGTCGCTGCCAGTGCATGGACAACTTCCAGAGGAGCAGCCTGGGAATACTCTGATTGCCATATATATACTCATAATACTCAGCTGGACCTCAGGAGCTGTGGGAATGAGCTGTGTTCTCTTCCCCATCCTACCGCAGTGGTGTTGTGGATCATTTTGGGGAGAGCTCAGAGCAGCCTCTGCCTGGAGCAGAGTCCCCCCGGGGCTGCAGGCATGTGTCCCCTCAGGGACCCAGGACAGGAATGTCACTGCAAAGCTGTTACACCACCTGATCACCTTCCTGCTGGATACACCACCTCTCCTGCGTGGCTGGGATGTTTTATCACTGCCTAACATTAAATGTATCTGTGGCTAAAAGTGCTTTGGTATCCCTGCACATTTACTTTCCATACTGTCAGTAAACTACCAAATGCAGCAGAGATTTATTGTTGCTTTTAAAGCAGAAGAGAGCCCAGTAGAATAGCTCCTGGATTCTGCCTCCCCTCTAAAAGCACTCTGGTTTTAGGATTGCCTATGTGTTTCCATCCATAGAATAGCTGTTGGTGGTCTTTTTTAACAGATGCATATTTTGAGCTGGGCATTTACTAAATACCGAGTGATTAATGAATAATTTAATCCATCCTGCATATTCACTTAACACAAACTGCTCAGGCCAATTGCTGTATTTCAGCTGACTTCAACAAAATGTAGATCAGATCTTATGTATGTGAAAATACCCTCATGAGGGACACAATATGTATTTATTTATGTGAGACTGACAGATTTCACAGTCAAGCAGGTCAGAACATGAGTACAGAGAGAATAGTTTTACATTTATGTTGATGGAGCCAGCAAATAAAGACTCCAGCCCACAGAGAACTGCATGGTGACAGGCTGTACAGAAAAAATATGAAAGGCTTTTCTGAGGATCTGTCAAAGAGAACTGTGCACAACAAACTCTGTAGCGAGCATAATGTCTTCTGTGAGCTGCTTGAGGAATACAAATGAAGATAAAGCAAGCAGCACAAAATTCATTGCTCTCATAATTAAAAGTATGCACATCAATAGTTTCCTGACAACCAGGATAAGGCAGAGATGAGTAATTGATCTCTAACCCAGGTAATAAACCCAGGATGTGCACAAAGGGATGAAGTCATAAACTCCAGATTGGATAATTCCCTCATTGAAAGCACATCTTTTTCAAGGCAGGTTATTCACTAATGTGTTCTTCTTAGTCAACAGATTGATTTTTCAACTTGTGAATTTCTAAAACCTGTGAAACTGTGGAAGGAAATGTGTTAGGGAAAAGGTCAGTGCAATTCTGAGAAACAGGAGGTCCAAGCCAAACTCCTGCTGGTAGGTGAAGTTCTCCCAGGGGTGTCACTTAAATGTATTTTAAGAACACCATATGCTCTCTCCCAGAGCCCCTGTCAGCAATCCAGCAGAGAAGAGCTATTCCCAAGATGTGCTGCCAGTCAAACCCATGGTTATGTCTGCACTGGAGCCACACAAGCACCGTGACCAGTTCCTGCTGGGGGGAGTGCTGGGATCAAACAAGAGCCAACACCACACACAGCAAACCCCACAGTGTCACTCCTCACAGAGTGAACCAATGCTGAGCTTTCAAACTCCATGAAGAAGGCCAAGGCACACGTCTATCCACTGGGCACTCTCACAGGCACAGTGAGGAACCCCCCAGTTCAGCCTTCCTTCTAGACTGGGGCTTCTTGCACTAGACAGCAAAGTTCAGCAAACTGCTTGCAGACAGCAGAGCAAACCAAAATAAACACAGGATGTCGTCAACACAATCTCACAGAAGTGAAGGCTGAGCTAGGAAGGTGCTGCCACAGACCTTTATCACAGAGTGTGATTGCTCTCCCACCCCCTCTGGAAAGACCTTGCTAACAGCTCCCAAAAAGTGAGAGGAATTACATCTCTTGTCTGCTTTATCAGGAGCTGTTCATCTCACTTCAGAAAAAGCAAAACTAAGAGCAAACTGCAGAGATCACAGGCAGCAAGAGTTCTAATCAGAACTACACATTTCATCTTAATGGATGCAATTTGAATCATGAAACAGAACAGTGAGGAAAAGCACAACTCTTTTTTAACTCTTTAAGAATGTATGGATGGACATTTCAATAACATTGGTTTCTGGCCAATTACAGCCAGCTGTAGTAACAAAAAATTAACTTCCAGAGATATGGTTTTTGCTAAGAGAAACAACATCCCAAGAATCTCTATGTACCTTGCAATTTTCAATTTTTGAGCATAACACCTATGAACTTCTGTTTGAATATACTGAACTTGCTTACAGCACTATGCTTGTTCCTAAATTCTATTTAAAGACAAGATAAATTTCATGCAGCTTAGATTTTTCCAAAGATCAGAAAAACTTGAAAACTTGCTTTGTATTATTTTTATTTCTATGTTAGTATAGTACCACATTTGTTCAAAACAGAAAAGTCAAACCTGTTGACAGAAGATTACCACAGCAGCAGACAGTTTCCTCTTTTTTGATATGCTGTAACCTACAGTAGCCAAAATATGACCTACTGTAGTGAGAAGCAGTCTTTTCCATTTAGGATATAAAGAAATCACAAGCCTGGAAACTACACACAGACCGTGTCAGAATGATCCAGGTAACTCAGGCACCTCTGAAAATGCTGTAATATCTTGACACAAATGATTTCAAAACTTCAAGTATTTCAGAGGTTGTTGCTCACAGTTAACTTCTCCTTGCAAATGATTCCTGTAATAATTTAATTGGCAATTCATTTTTATATAAATATATTAAATGTAAGGTTGCACAGATTACATGTTATAGAATGTTCCAGAGGGAAATGCAGAACACCTGCAAACAGAATATATCCACCTAAAACAGCTTAAGCTGTTCCAGACAGACAGGTTTAAGTAGGCAGTATTTTATTAGCCTTCACTCTTGAAGCCACACAGTCAGGAGTAAAATTAGTACACAGTAGGAGATGAACTAGATTTAGATTTCTATCATTCATAGAGTAAAATATATTGCCATTATTAATTAAATTTTTATCAGGTCACTAAAATATTAAAAATGTTATCACTTTGTATCTTGAGAATTGATGATGTGGATTTAAAGCCTGACACATTTAATGTATTTGAGTTACAGCTTCATAAATACTCCCTCCTAACATCAGTTTTGTATTGCACACATTTAGTGAAATAACTTCAGTCAGGCAACAGAGGTGTGAAGCACTGTAATCCAAACTACTGTCTGTTGCTGGGATCCCTTCCAGCAGGCCAGCACACGTGGAAATGAGCGACACAATCTCCTTGAAATGCACATGGAATCTGCACCCACCTTTGGCCACTGAGTGCTGTGTCAGCTCCCTGACCTGCAGAGCCTGACTCACCACAAGTCTGAATTTGTGCTTTTGCATCCCTGTCTAGATCCAGAGTGCCATGGTTCACTTTGGCATCTCCCTGCTCTGTGCCAAAGCTGTGCTGCTTCCCACGGACAGTCCCCATGGCCCGGGCAGCTCTCCTAAGCCTGGGCCATGGAGCACCAGCAAACACACCCCTTCCCAAATCTCTCTGTGCAGCCTCCATGACCTTCTCCCTATAGGGCACTGTGTCATGTTCAGTGACATCAGAAACCAGCTCATCTCGGTGCAATGAACATTTCTAATGGAAATCCATTAGACAGCTCCCATGCCATTAGGGAATTAAACAGATTGGCAGCTGGCAGCTGACACTGCCTATCACTTTCAAGTGATATTGCAAATGTCTCCTTGGTATTTTTACATCATGAACTTGCAAATCAGCTTCCACATTTCATGGTGAAATCCTTCAATATGGTACTTTTCTCATTTACATAGCACCAGATAACATGTGCATCCATCTCATTTTTCTTCAGTACTCCCACACCATTTGCTATGAACAGCATAAATTGTAAAGAAATGCAGGAAGTCACTTATTTTTGTAAAACAAGTACCTCTACCAAGCCAGAAAAGAGAAAGAAGCCCTTAAAAATGAAGAATTTTTTACTTCCTGTTCTTGTTTTAAGTAAGTTGCAAATGCTATGTGTCAGTAAAGGTGCAAGTCACAATGTGAATCACTGCTGGACTACAATAACTTTTACAGGTAGCAAATAAAAGTCATAAAATGCCATTACTCACCTTTCCTATCTTTATGCAGGAATTAATAGTATCTAGGAAATCAGCTTTTTTTTCATTTATAGGCACTTCTGTTAATTCCTTTTCTATTAGTTCACCTATTTGATAGCCCATCATTGTTTCAAAAGCAGGATTGACGTACTGTGAAATTAAAAAAAAAACCACAAATACCCATTCAACAGTATACTTAAAGCACAACAAAATCTCTTGATTTGTTTGCTTAACCAGGAGATCATTTTGCTAGCCTGAAATAAATGTCTGCATGTACTACTCCTGAGAGAGATGTTCACATCTTATTCTTTGTGAAGCAAACCAGGAATTCCCATGCTTAGAGTAGTTGTGCAGTGTGTGTGCATGTCAGCAAAGAGAGGGAAATTATGCAAACAGCTGAGTATCACATATCCACAGGGTTTAGCCAGACAACATAAATTCCTGAAAAATGGGCTCTGTCAGTTCCCAAACCAATAAACCTCAAACCTACCTCAGTGCTCCTAAAAATCACAAACTGGATGGTGGATTACCGTAGGAATATTATCCATATCTATTGGCAAATTCATCATCTTATTCCATGTAAGGGCCAACCACTATTCTCCTGTCCAGGCAAAGCCCAGCCAAGCAGAGTGGAAGAAGAGGGATTTAACAAAGAAGGTTTCTCCCTGAAGTGAATGTTGCATTTGAGTGCAGTTTTTGGCCCTTGCCCAGTGATGCTGAAGGCTGGTACTGACAGCCCACCCTTCATGGCCCTCTCACTCGCTGGGTTACAGGCACAGTCCTGTCAAAGCAGCATCTGAACACCTTTACAACTTACAGTGTTTTAATATGAGAGAAAGGAGAAGGTGCCACTCTACTTCTAATGGTTTTCCACTAAGAGCTCCTTCCCAAAGGAACCCCTTCCTTCCCCTCCCTGTGCAAAAGCTGTGCCTGCTGGAACTCCAGGACTTCTGCAAGTGTCAGTTCTCCCATACTCTGGGGCTGTCAGCAGAGGGACATGAAAAAATCTGGCCTGAAAAAAGTGTATTTGAAACAACTTCAGGATGTGTTCCGTTATTTTTGTAAAAGGGATGAAGGCGGCACATCCTTCAGTGAAGTTTCCATTGTCAAGATTTGGCTCAAGAAGGTACAATTTGTATGCATGTTATAATTCCCAGAGGCTTACACTCAAGCTCTTTACTGATAATAAAATCACTCATCACTGCTTCACAGCTAGGGATGGAACTAACTCCTTTAAAAAGATGATGGTTTTCAGAACTGCAAAACTAAGCACAATTTCTTTTCCCTGTCGTAAAGAAATTTCTAAGAGAGGATTGCATTCAAAAACAGTTGGCCCAAAAATTCTGATACATCACACAACATCAGATTTTAGGAAAAAAGTTACAATTATTTGAACACAATATCCATTAGATTTTGAAGAGCATCAAATTAATATAAAACATTTTTGGAAAAGAATACACATAAGCCAGTGGCTGCATTCATTCTTGATATAGGGAAGGAATGAATAATTGAGATAAAGAATCAATACAAAAAAATAGAAACAAGAGAGTAAATCCTTATTCATTCAGAAACAATAATCTCCCTTAAAATTTATTTGACTTATGCCAGACACTTATATGGAGAAAATTCTAAACTCACTTCAGTCTTTTAGAACCATTAAGTTAGATTAGATTCTTGTGGTGTAAGAAAGACTAAGTGTAATCACAGACAAAACAAAATACAATTTTCTGTACTTATGACTTGAACAAACCTGAATTACATGGTCTTCACTTGTGATCTCAATGGCTTCTTGACTTTTCTCTAATGCTGTAAATAATGAATTACATGCCCTGGAGAAAAAAGAAAAAGGCATCAAAATTTTTATCCCCTCAATTATTTTTATATATAATAATAAAATATTACAACTCCATACTGAATAATGTAGTTTAACAATTAATGTATTTTCTTCAGGTAACTGGCATTCTATAATTAACTACTGCACATTAAAATAAATACTTTATAAAGGATCTGGCTAAATTGGAAATTCTTTGTTGATAATGTTTTTGGTAAAATTACCTTAGTTTGAATTGTGCCTGCACCTGTCCAAATTCCAGCTGAATCAACTCATTGTAACAGGCCATTCTACTAGAATTTTCTATGTATCTCTGCAAATAAAAGGTTAGAAATATTTCATTAATACACATTCCTGTCGGCAAGGATTTGAAGCTCTGATTTCTTTTGCTTGCTAAAGAACCAGAAAAGGAGTAGATATTCCAAAAATAATCATGCTGGGACACGAGCCATGAGAGAAGATTATTTTTTGGTACTAGCAAAACTTTTCAAATTACTGCATTTGAAAAGGTGTCAGATCCTCATGGCAATGAGGTTCAACCAATCTGTTTATTCTCTGTGATTATCAGCAGGATCAAATGTATTTATAAAAAAATCTACTTTCAGCTTTCATGTTACTTATTTAAAATAACAATGAAAATTTTGTTTGGTCTCAAGTACTTAAAATTTGACATTATGATGAGTTTCCAATTGTTAATATCCCAACTTGTCTAGATAGATAAAAATAAATGTTCCTGTGAAATATACCTTTATTGACTTTGAGGGGTTTATGGCAATGATCTCAGTACCTTTCACTTTTTAAGAAACATGTCATATTTACCAGGTATGAGCCTGAATGTTAAATCTTTGTTCACACTAAACTCCCACGGACAGGGTAGTTTGGGTAGGAGGATTGATTATCACAGGTAAGCCACCACAATCAAAGCTGCTAAACAAAATTTTCTGTGCTTTGCCATTAGCCCCATCTCCAAGGCTCTGATCCATAAATAATTCAGAACCTGTGTTGAATTACTTATGTGCCCACTGGAAAGACTCTGTTCATATAAATACCATTATCTTCAGGCTGTAGCATTTCCTGGATTGGGACTTTACTAGAAATAAGCAGATGGATGCAAATGGAATGTGATGGGACAGCAGAAATCTGGTGAGCACGCAACCAAATCTTTGGAACTGTGCTGTAAATCAGGCTCATTCTTGTTCCATTGTTGAGCTGAAGGCAATAAGGTACCCACTTAACTGATGCACTAATAAGCACCTTCTCTGCTCATCTGGAGCAGTTGCCAAGGAACAGATTCAATGCAATACTTCTCAGGTGCCTCCAAACAATAGCTAATAGCACTTGACAGTGTGTGAAGCCTGTTTACAATGGGAATTGGCATTTGATAGAAGACATTTCCCATAGCACATTCTGTTGTTCTTTGCAAGCTGCTCTCTGGCTCTGCCACAGCCACTAATCAATTTGTCAATGTCAACTTTTCAAGGAAAAGATGATGAATTTAATCTGAAATAAATGTATGAAGGAGAGAAGTCTCAGACCCACTTCTTACATCCCCAAGAGTGTCATGTCAACATTCAGAACTGAGACACAGAAGAATGAGCAGCACGAAAAAGATCTACAGGTTGGATCCCTGACACAAATGGTGACTGACAGCCAAACTTCTGAAGAGGTCTTTGCATGACAATTTTGAAAAAGTCAGAGCAAGCCAGCTGAGTATAGCACATACCCTTGTGAAGCCAGCAGAGATCAGGGGCAATATTGATGACTCTTCACGATCAGTGTGCCTTTGAAACAAGGAGGATAAATCAGAGATTATTTTTGTAATTAACTCAGACCAAATTTCATAATCCATTCCTCTACTTGTACCCCAGATGTCACACTGAGGCTAATACTGCTAGATCCTTACAGGATATAGGAATAAAACATATTTTTTGCATTTTTATAAGCTTTCATCTTCGGCATGGATGAGCCAAAATGTTATTTTCCTTCATGCATGTAATGAGCTGCTTACATCAAAAAAACTCTAATGCTTCAAGGATACCAATTATTGAGCTAGATCATTGGACTTTTTCTGTACTGGATCCTTGCTGTTTATGCTGGCATCAGTCAGAAATGCACCTGAAAGTCTGTACAGCCAAAGTTTTAAGAAATTACTTGTTATCTGAATGTACCAAATCTTAGATGGGCAACTCAGGGTGTCTGCATGAAGATGGATTTTCTAGTGTCACCTACCCACTCCCTTCTAGTAAGTGACATTTGGGACACATTCCCAAATGAAGTATCTGAAAATAATCTGGCCATACTAACTGTTGAAAGAGCCTTCAACATAGGTGAGTGTATGGCTGGAATCTGGAGAAAGGCCATTATGTGAAGTTTCTGTCAATAGGCAAGGTGAAGCTGGTCATGTTTAGCAGATGGCACAATAGCTTTTATTTATGTGGGAAGTTTTGAAGTGTTTAATTAGGGTCTCTTTTTTTTGGTAGAGATGGTAGTGTATTTTTAATGGGAAATTTCAACACCAGAATTGGTTTGCAGAATTAATATGTTCTGAGGAATGGCCATTTCTAAATTATACGTTGAGGAAATTATCTTCCAGTTATTTCCTTACATTAAATATACAGAATTTCTTTATTTTTTACTTTTACATTATTTTATAAGTAATATTTTGAAAGGACAGGGAAGGAGATAGCATACGTAGTGCTTTACTGAGATGTCATAATCTCTTCTAAAACTTCTGTGGTCAGACAATATTTTGTACTGACCAAATTGCTCTATTTCACTTTTCATACTCAGCAGATCTCTGGTTTTCGCTGAGATTAATCATATTGAAAGGCAGATTAAGAAAGGTTCAAAACACAGATCTGTGAGATAGTTTTGTACAGGATGTTGCAGAAGTTCTTTGAAAGCCTGCAGTGATAGGGGGGAGTGCAAGGAGGAGCCCAAAACAAAACTCAAAGTGAGATTCTTTAGTAAAAAACCAATTTCTGTCCCAATCCTATGGTCAAGGATAGTAAAAACTCTGGTACAGCACATTATTGATTGCACAGTAGGAAGTTCTAATTCAGGTTTTTTTAATGTAGTGTTTACTTTTACCATGCTAAGATTTACAGTTTTGATCACAGGTGAAAATAAATATATGAGTATTTACCTTTGTACTACACAAATAATGACTGTATTTTCTGAGGCTTTCGTTGTTCTGATAGACCTTTAAATAAAAAGCAAACCATTTAAATTCTTTTTAAGTTCACATTTCAGAAAACATGATTTTACAGAACCTTCAGACAGCACTTTTCTTAAAATATGTCTTTTAAATCATTTAACAACAAAACAAAAGTCAAATCCCGAGCCTGCTGCTAAGAAAGGAGAATAAATGATATCTGAGACTCCATGAACACAGATGAATCTATAACTCAAATACTCTCAGTGGGGGAATAGCAAAAAATATCCTCTCTGAAACAGCATATAATGGACTTTCTTGAAGGGCTTGGCATCACTCATTTAAGGTGGATTTTATTGAACTCTGGGACAGATTGGTAAAAATGGGACAAGGGGAGCAGCACTGCTACCTAGTCTTGGCCTGGCAAAGATCTTATCTACTTCCCTCAGTCCAGCAAGAAGAGCCTTTGCCCCACCACAGTCCCCCAGGGCACACGCTCTGACCCTGCCACCCCACCCCACAGACTTGTTCTAGACACATTCCCAAGGGCAAAGTCACCGGAGCAAGGCACTGCTGCCTGTCATCTCTTTGTAGAGAGACTCACAAAGGCAAATCCTTTCCTCCATTTTCCACACTTTACAGCAGTTTCTGAAATTATTTTTGAAACCTGTATGCAATTTTGTTTTTCATAACTTATTTTCAAATGTTGTATATATGGAAATGTGCACACCAAATATTGTCTGTTGGCATTGGGAGTTATTCAACAGGAAGTGACATTGAAAAAAATTAGAACATTAATAAAGTGAATTAATTAATTAAGGTGCTTGGTGGCACATGTTATCTTTGCAGTTGATTTAGTGGGAAAACAAGGAACCAGGTATTTGAAAAAAAAAACCCAAACAACCAAACAACAAAAGAAAACCAAAAAAATACCCAACAGTTCATTATGGCAACAAATTTTTATGCTGTAGCTCCAAGCCAGATGGAGCTTCAGAGACCCTAGGACACATCCAAAAATGCTGCTGCTATCAGATGTAAAGCACTGAAGTAACAGTATTTGATGCTGCCACTGCACACCTGTCTAAAATCAAAAAATCAATGTGGGATGGAGTTTATAAAAGCATCACATAATAGCAAAAAACCTTTGATGATGTGTTAACTATACTGTTAAGCATTAATTACACTGAAGCTGTGCTTACCTGCATAATGCTTCTGCATCGAAGTATCTGGAATGTCTGTGGTCAATGATGATGATGTCATGGTGTTTATCTAGGAAACATTCGAGCGCAGACTGAGGTGTCCTGGCAATATGACATCGAAATCCAGCCTTGTCACACGCCCAGCGGAACCCGTGACTCTGCTCGTCTTCCTCAGCAAACACTAAAAGTACCTGAGGCAAAGACAGGCAGTGGATCATCACAAACAAATCTTACACCTACAGTAGATTCTGTGACTTTTCCCAGTTCTTAACATGGTTTTTAAAGCCACTTTTGAGGCTTAATCCATTGATTTTAATGGAATTGCTTTCTACAGACCACTGCTTTTTTTGTAGTTGTCTGTATACAGAGGTGTTTCAAGTGGGTGAAACAGTCTGCCAGAGCCATGTAATCCACATGGGAAGAACAAGTTTTGGAACTGTCTCTCTTGTCATTATCTACAAAGAGAGCTTAGGCAATCAGCTGAGACAAATTGCCTGTGTTTCAGACAGTGTGCATGAACCAACAGTGAGTCCACTTCTCCAAAACAGTCTCACATGCAAACGTTTTCTTGGGGTTTATTTTTCTTGCCAGGATCATATTCCGGAAAAGAGGAAAAGAAATAAAAAATTAAAATAAACAAACAAACAAAAACAAGAACCAAAACCAACCAAACAAAAACAAAACCAAAAAAACCCCACAGCCATAGTTCTTCTCGTGTGAATCAGTATTTAATGCTGCTTCAATGGCATGACAAAAAGTCTGCTTTCCTTTCCATCTCATCCTAATTCCCCAAAGCACTGGATGCTGCCCACTCTGGGGGGTTCTGGAAATTCTGGACAGGCTGGTCAAAAGGAACTCATGCCAGACTGAAATCATAAGCAGTGCCACTGTATATGGAGTATGTCCCCGTGTGACTCCTACACAGAGCCTGCCATGGGATTTATATCACAGAAGGAGATTATCATAGCTGAAATCCAGAACTGGAGGTCAGACCTGTGAGCCACTATTTGCTCTGTCCTAACTTGCCGTGTAATTGCCAGTAACTAATCTCTCTAAGCCTTTTTAAAATCAACACAATGCCTACAGACTAAAAGTATGATAAGGCCCAATTCCTTTAAAATATATTTCCAGTTCCAGGATTTAATACAGTACAGAAGATGAACAAAGCCTGCTAAGGAAGACTCACTGATGTGATTGTGTTTCACGTTGGGGTAATGTTTTGCAGAAGAAAATTCCTCTTGCCTGAAAGAATACAGCATGGCAGACTACAGATGGGTGTTGTGTTGATTTGGGGGATGGCTCAGCACATGCAGCCTTTTGGGAAAGGTGGGTAACTCAGCCAGCATTTGGTCTATTGTCCCAAGACACCAATCTCTCAGTAGTTGGCTCAAACCACACTCAGATACGTTTTGGTCAGGCAAAGTGAAGCATGTGTAACTCACATCACATCCCACTGCTGTTTATCCTCTGCGTGATTTTAGGAACTCCAGTGCTGTTACACTTTGGACCAGGATGGTGAAACCAGTAAATCTTAACATTTCCATGCACTGCATATTTTTGTAAGAATGAAGGATTTTGCACACATTCAGTTCAGGTTCCTTTTATATTGCAAAACTGTTTGCAAAAACACGTCATAGTTTGGGTTATATTTAGTGAATTTAATCTAGAACACTCCTTAAGAGGGGAAGAATGGGTTTCAGCAATAGCACAGAAAGTCAGTAGATCTGAGTTGTATGGTTGACTCTGGCAAAAATGTGGTGTTGCCTACCTTCTCCTTCCCTCACACCTGGCAGCTTTATTACCAGGATAAACCAGTAGCATTTCAGAGTGGTCTATGACTGGACAAAACTGATACAATCATTAAAACCAATACAGGTGGCAGAACTACTCAAGGACTATTCAGATTTTAGGGAACAGCTGGATGAGGATGTCCTAAGATCTGACTTTTGATTATATTACTGTTCTGACAATGGCTCAAGAAGATGTCAAACTGCAGTTCTTTAGACAGACATTTTCAGAGTATTAGGTGCACCTTGCCTCTCCTGAGGAGTTTTGCAATTACTGACTGAGGAACATCTTGGATGATTAATGGTTAGTATGCCTTGGTCTCGTGTGGAATTTCCAAAGGAAATCCAAAGGATTCATATATTTCCAAACCTCATGTCCATCCCAGGCAAAGCAAGGGCACAAATGACATAAACCCTTTATTAATGAAGGGACAAAAGAGTATTAATTATTGCCAGCCAGTAATGAATTATAAAAAAAAATATATTTTGCCAAGCTTGCTTCATCTCTTTTGTAATGATATTGCAAGTTTGGTTGGCTTGGTATCAGTTTGATGAGATTTTGGTTAAGAATTTGACTACCAGTAAAATACAAAATGAGGCACAAATGAGATTGATTACAAGGTAACTGATAGCAGAAAAAATAGATAGCTCTATTTGTATGAGCTGAGAAATGGTTGGAGAAAACAGGCGGGGTTTTTAGGATATGACATTGGCAGAATGTCAGGATAAAAATCTGTTATGTGCACATTATCTCCTGAGCAAAATACTCTGTAAAGATCTCTATAATCCAAAAAAATCCAGTAATAAATTTTAAGCTAACATCTGTGATACTTTAGAAATCAACACTTCAGTTTGAAGGGCTGTGTTACCTGAAGTTGATCTTGATGAAGTCTCATAGGGCCAAACTGCACATCTGTTACTGGTGCCTAGAAGAAATAAGAAGGGAACTTATTAATGAATAATAGCTCAGGAAGAAGAAAAATATCTCTGTTATCTCTATTAACTACCATTATTTGAGGGATATATTGCTATCATTATGAGGCTGCATCTTCATAAGGGTCTTATTCTGGGTTTGTAAATTTATATGGTAAGCTGCATTAACAGTTAGAAGGAGAAAATAAAAGAGCTGTTGAGCACAAAGGTGGCATTTTTACATTGTTCTTTTACAAAATTAAAACTCCACTTGAAAACCAGATTTATTGCTTTGCAATTTTTCCAATAAGTAGTTTTAAAGAATCATCAGCACGTCCCACAGAAAAATCTTTTAGAACTGCATGCTCTACTCTTTCTATGACCTTAATGCTCCATTGCTCAGCCCTAAGAGTATGCCATTTGTGATTTTATTTATTTGTCAATTGGGAAGTCATCACTGCCACATTAAGTAAGCAACGAACACGAGTCAAGGAAAAATGGCAACATAGTGCCTATAAAAGCATGCCAGGAGCCAGTGTTTGCCTGTCTTGCTTTAGGGGGCCTTTAAGAGCTGATGTTAAAATGACATGGAGGGCTTCCAGATTTACTCAGTCATACTGGTCAGATTGGCTTAGTTTAAATACGCTCCAGTAATTTCATTGTTTCTGATTTTGAGACCAAAAATCTCTCTTCAGTTGGAAAACTCAAGCTGCTTTACTCTCCCCTGTGGTACATCATCCAATTATTCAAATCTGTGCTACAAAAAAGCAAAGACTTTTGCTGATAACGCACACAGCAGGAGAGAATCCAGCTCTTCGCACCAGTGTTACTGGTTTTGCAGCACGAACAGTAGTAACTACTCGTCCTGAATCAGCAGTAAGATCAGCAGAAATACCTGAAGGGCATGGAGAGACCATGTCAATTGAGGAAAAGAGACCTAAAAGATACCTTTTCACAGCTACTTCTCTGTCCAGAACTGTACTTCAAATCAAACCTTGGACTTCTTGTACACTCTACCTGCCAGCATAAACCACTGAGTGTTCTGTGTCACTGAGCAATGGCCTGAGCTGAAAGGTTCAGATCCAGAGCTGAACTCCACTGGCATCAGGGGGGATGCAAAACTCCATCTACCACACCAGTGTACCCTTGGACTAGCAGTCCCAGCCCAAGGTGAATTTTAACAAATGAGATAGACACAGTATTGCCAGTTACTGCTTTTCAGATGCTTCCTTCTTTTAAGAAGTTTGTGAATGAATAGCCACCAAAGTATTTAAAGGACTGAGCCTGAAAAACACTTTTCTGCCAGAAATCTGTGGCTATTGCTGCAATGAGAATACCTGCCTATGCACCATTTACGCCTAAGTCACAAGAAGTGACCAGATGAGATGGCCTGTCTTGTTACACATTAACTTGCTGTCCTGAGTAGAATCAAAGCCTTGGTCTGCATCTCAGCTGGAAAATTTTGGTGAACTCGAGTTAATTCTTAATCCTGTTGAAATCTGTTTGAATAACTTGATTAATCATTTAAACTTTTTGTGTGCTGCAGGTAGCACTGAGAAGTAACATGCTGATTAACTATTGTGTCAAAAATCAAGGCTTCAGCAAGGATTAGCAGAAACTCTCAACTACTTCTGAACTAAATGAGCTTTAAAAATACCTCTAATGCTGCAAGCTTATAACAAAACCAAAGCAGCCAAAGGTCACACGTATAGTAACTGCACAAACACATCTTTATTCACTCACACCTTCTTCTACTTCTACCTTGGAATTTCTTTCCTAGTTGAAAAGCTCGAGTGCATTTTCGGGTTGGCAGACAACTTAGGCATGTGACAGCCTTCCAGGCAGGCACAGATTGAGAAGAGTGTCTGAGAAGGCAGAGGTAGAACTAGTTGTGGGTTCCTGGAACTGACTGTGATAGAGCTGGGTCTGCTGCCAAAGAGCTGCTGACGCAAAGTCTGTAGGTGCAGCGTGTGTGACTGCGGCTCTTCAAACACACACAGCAACTGCAGCCATTTCACATCCTCTGGTCCCTGGACTACTGCTGGTGGCACTTATTTCCCCTCAAATTTGCCTTTATTATTTGAACATTGTATTTTCTGTCTTGTGGAACCAGCCCTGGCCCTGGCACAAGGTGGGATTCATCCCAAGGCAATAGCATAAGCCATAAGTGATTGACAGCTGTCAATGGGAAGGGTCATCCACTGACGGCTGTGAGCAGCTCAGCACTCGCCAGAAATTATCTCTGTGTTGTGGCAGCTGCATTGCAAACATTGAAATTGCTGATAGAAATAGTCCATGTTTCCAGTGCCCTGAGAAAAGTGAATGCTGGGTAAATAAAAACAAGTGAAATAAGCTTTAAAAACACAGACCTACACAACTGACTGATCTGATTAAAGTACAACGCACTCAGTGTTGACCTGATGTAACCTGGTAAAGTACTTCTTTCTATGAGTCATTCTTCATATTTTAGCAGAACAGAATCTACAGGAATGGCCTGTTCATCACTGCTGGATTGTTTTTTTCTTTCTTCATACAGCTAGAAAAACTTCAGATAAACTTGCTCAATGAATAAATGCAGAAAGGAATAAAGGATGGACATAAAGCCACCTTGATTCACATGTCCCCTTTTGTGACAAAGTGCCTGGCTGGTGACAGGGACAGATCTATGCAGCCTGTAGGTGTCCTATTTGATAGAAGTGGTGTATCCTGACTTTCTCCAAAATATCTCTTACCACTACCCATTGGAGAGGAGAGCATACCTAAAATTTTGGGCAGAATCAGCTCCCAAAAAATCCTTAGGCTATTAACTTCCATGAAATAATCCCGCTATGGAGGTGCAAATGCATTCCTTCTGGAGGCTGATTTTCTTAAGACACCTCTTTGCTGAAGTTTTTGTGGGATGTTCTAAAGCAGAGCCCCGCGCAGCACAAGGCAACGCTCAGCAGAGCAGCTGCAGCAGCACTTCCCACCCATGAGAGGGGCTGGTGGGGAGCTGCTGGTGCCTGGGGGAGCAGGAATGCTCCCCTGACATCCACAGTGCTCCATCCCTTCCTTTCTGCCACAGCAGGAGCTGTGCTGGTGACAGGAATGACTCCCACGCTGACCATTCCACGCACAGCCCTGGCCTCCTGACAGTGCTTCTCCCTGAAGGGCAGCTGGCAGCACTTCTGCTCCTGCTGCTCTTGCCTTTTCCAGGTGAGCACAGCTTCTCCTTCCTGCAGCTCACTTGAACAAAGAGGTGCCATGAACTTTTGCTGAATGGATTGCAGATGGAAGCTGCTGCTGGAGGGCAACATCTGCGTTCAGTGGGCAGACAGTCAGAATCTCTGACTCATTGTAATATATGACAAATAACTGCAGTGATTAGACATATGACTTCCCTGCTGGTCCTAATGGAATACAGCCAGCAAAATTCATCATTTTCATCAGACCAATGTTTTAAGATATCACCAAAAATTTTTATCTGATTTTAAAATACATACTTGTATTTTCTACATATACTAGGTACATGATATGAATCTGCATGAGTTGACTCATCACCGTAAGAATTAACAGTCTTCATTATCAAGATATGCTGGAAGCCACAGGACTGTTAACTTGAACTTAGTTTTTGTAATTCTAAGAAAAACAGAGATTCATTTTACAAAGGAAAAAAATCCTTTCTCTTAACCTACCATTTCAGGCATAGGTTTATCACCCCAGAAAACAAAAGCTCAAATGAACTGATAGATTTATACCAACTCTTAAACTTCTATTGATTCAGGTTCTATTTGTTGCAGAAATTTGAATTCTGCATGATAATATACTTCCTCAGAAAACTTAGCCAAATCTTCCTGGATGCTGAAAGCTGGGAAATAAACAATTACCTACAAACTGGCATGACAAGGTACAGGATCTTGGTCCAGCCAGGTCATACCAGCATGGTTCCTTTTTCTCAACAGAGAGAAGCTTTTGTGGCTCATTGTAGCTCATATTTCTGAGCAAGAAATTCTCCATGTTCAGGATCAAATTTTCACAATTCACATTTTTCTTTGCTTATCATAACATTCATCACTTTTTGAAGTATATGGATACTAATCCAATCCATGTTAATTTACTTATTTCTTTCTCCAAGGAAATGTAGATGACTTAAGACTCAGCTTCCTATTTTCCATGTGCTTTCTGCTAGACACTGAACATCACTGTTCATGTCTTCCTTGCAGACTTCGACAGCACTCTTTTGTTACCCACTCAACATCAGTGCAAGTAACATTAAATGCTGTCTAAGCAGACCTTCCTAACAGGCACAACTGTTCAGAGCATAAAAAGGATTTTATAGTCCACAGACTGAATTCCGACCTGGTTAGCAAATCCAGAGAAATCCAAAGCAATTCCATTAAATACAAGGAAAATATACTGGATTTACTTTGGTGTAAATTAAGTGGGAGTCTGGCCCTGTGCAGCTTTCTTTTGTTGTTTGGAGGCCACAACAGTTTGAATAATGAATAAGAGAGAACAAAATGTCCAAGGTTTCTGCCTTTGCTCAACAGATTCAAGGATAAAGGTAAACTTGGCCTTCAAAGACCCTGTGCTGTACAGAGTCAGTTTATGCTTTGCTGAAATACAAAGACATGAGTTCTGAAAGGCGATTAAAATTTACCAAAACTGCTCTTAAACCTGGATGAAACCAGTTACTCCAGCCCTTGATATTTTTTCCTGTATCTGCTTCATAAAAGATGTAGACAAATGTCACAGACTCTGAGTTCATAATCTAGCATCCTGACTCAGTGCATTGATAAAATCTAGCATTTAGAGTAATCTAAATCGTGTTCTCACTGATGCATCTCTGTTAACAAAACAATACAGATTAATATCTACAACATGAGGCCTGCAGATCACTTAAGGTTTTGTTCTGGCATGGTTTTCCTTTTATCTATTTCCTGTTTTAAATTGATTCCTAGAAGAATTATCTACAATGCTGCCATGTAACAATACATCAGACAGGGGGTAACATGCCCTCTGCTTTCTTAATCTGTTTCTCGAGTTTCAGTTCCCATTTTTGAACCTGTTTTACATAGATGAGCTCTTGAGAACCCAACTCTGGCCTCCAATCCACATCATTAGCAACACACAATTCTGACAGTTTGCAGTTTTTGTGAGAAGAAAATCTTTATTGAGTGTAATGACTTGCCAGAGCTCTTATATCAGGATGCTGGCCCTTCTCTCTGGGTGTGTAGCCAGCCACAGGACTCACTTTCTTATTCCCAATGAACTGGCAACACCTTTACTCCTCCCAAAATCCAGCAACTCTTCCATTACTCTGCCTGGGGGCAATTTTTGTTAAACCAGGTCCTGTGGAAGCCTCCAGGAAATTTACACCCTGGTGGGACTGGGACTGCTTTATGGGAGTGCCAGCACACAGCACTGAACACAAGGACTATCCGAGCTCCACCAGAGTTCTCCCTGGCACAGCTGAGTTTTGGCTATATGTTCAGCTTGCCACACATGCCAACCACTATTATATATGTTTGTTTGTTTGTATTTTGGGCCTGGTTACCCACTGCATTTCCTCAGTGCAATAAGTGAAGCCCAGTTAGACCAGAACTGCAGCAATGCCGTTGGGAAATCACATTTGCTGCCTTCTTGCACACTTCAGACAAGAACTCCCACTTTCTACTGTTTGTAAGTTCTCCCCTTATGCTTTACAGGAAACTTGGGTTGTCAAACTGCAAGCGTAGCACATGCAAAAGTGAATCATTCTGTTTGGCTGGGAATAATTAACAAGGCTGTCCCAAAGTGACTTGTATTATCATCTGCACTGTGGTAAGGCCTGGATGGCCTCTGGCCCAGATGAGTGGCCCACTGTGGTCACGTTCTACAGTGACAGCAGAAAAAGCCAGCCAGCAGTCCCTGCCACGGGTAAAGGTCTGAACTTTTACACAGAACAGGCTGACATATTGAGGGACTTTTTTAGCTCCTGATAGGATATTGAAGTGATAAAATAAATGTCATTATCACTTAGTGCACCCATGGAAAAATTGCACAGATCTCCAAACTTCAAAGGGGAGGTTGCTGGTTTCATTTTGACACTCAGAGGAACTGGGGCACTGAGGGAAAGAGACAACTCTCCTTGTGCTGAGCCCTGGCATCCCTGGGCAGGGTGTTCAGTGCCTCTGCTTGCTGGCCAACTTACAGCAGCAGGCACTGGTAATACTGGGACCATGAGGCTTGATACCTGGGAAACACCCACTTACTTCTGAAATTCAAAGCTGTGTTGGTGATAATTCAAACAAGTTATGTCACATCTTGGTAATCACAGCAGTACTGTAGGTTTCTAAGCAGATGCAAGTCCTGCAAAGCAACTCTGCAAATCTCACACTGTATACTTACACAAGAGTCCTCACTCTCAATGAATCACACAGCAAAAAGGGATGGAATACATCAGCCAAGTCAGAAAAAGAGAGCCATTTACTCATTAATCCACACTGACTTTTCTGTCCAGCGAGAACAAAGTTGAATGGAAACCAGTCGTCATATCAAAAACCATTCAAATCCAGCAAGTTATATTTGCTGCAGCATCTACCTGATTTAAAGACTCCTTTTAGACCTGCATTTTATGCACAAGTACACTGGACTTGAAATTTCATCTATTTTTCTTTAGAGAAAGAAATTTCATCTATGTCTCTTCAGAAGAGAAAAAAAATTGTGAATCATACACTCCACAACAAATGTGAATAACCTTAACACTGGTCTGTGCCTCATGGTTGTCATTTTGCCAAACCCTATTCTGACCAACCAGCACAGAATTTAAAGTGCCTTAAGTCTTCATAATCTTAAGATTTGAGATGGCTCACTGGGGTCTTCATTAAGATCCCACTTTCTGACTGAAAGTGCTGGCAAGAACTTCTCCATTCAGGCCAAATACGCACAGAACTTTGTCTGGAGGCTGTGAGGTCTCCCCATATTGAATCCCTGAGCTGCCCACTAAAGTATTTCTGTGTGGTGAGGGCATGCTGTGGAGCATCTCTAGTTATATCCTGCACTAAGAGAAAACCAGCAGCTTAAATGATCTGGCCTGTATTTTAGAAGAATTTTTTAAACCCTATAATAATGGTTTTCTATACATAGGTTGCAGAAATGGATGCCTTTATCAATGAAAAAAAAAATAGTATGAACATTTTCAGCTGTTCAAACAGGAACAGAATGTGCAACACACAGAAACTGAATTGCTTCAGATGAAGAAAAAAGAAAGAGGTCATCTTTAAGGTACTAGCACCTAATTCCGTGCTTTATCAGTTTCTTACAAAATCCAAGGGTCAGATAGAATACCCTGCACTTCAGAGCAAATGTCCTGTGACATCAGGCATCCCTGGTATTCTGGGCTTACGTGCAAGTAAGGGTTGTGATTGCCTCTGTGAGATGGGACCTCATGGCCAGCTGAACAGCACACCTGGGTGGATATTGCAACTTGCTGAGTTTCAGCAGCTCTTCCCTTGTACTCCAGCAACTCTGAGACTCCTCTGTTTTCCCCTCTGCAATCAGCACCAGCCACACTCTATCTCACAAAATGCTTTAACAGCAGACACATAAAATCTGTGCACCTAGCAACTCCCAGAAGGCTGAGAGATTTGTTTCCTCTTCCCTCTTACCCTCAGCTCACACAAGTCTGGTTATTCCACTGGCTGGGAGAGCTGAAACCGAGCTCTGGGGACCAACTCCCTCCTCGCACGCCGGCGCTGCTGTAAAAGTTTCAGTGTGCTTTCCTCTCTCATCTCTTGGCAGCAGTAACTTTTACCCAGATGCAAAGGCTAGCCAAGTCAACAGAGAAGAAATTGGTCTGTAAGCCTTGCAGGTCATCAGCCAAGACATGTTCAAAATCAGAGTATTAAATATATTGGGGTTCACATAACTGCAAACAAACAAATGCAGCCTTTGGCTTTACCAACATCTTTGTCTAATGGGAAAGGAACTTCTCACTCCTCTGCTGTTGCCTCAGGTGTATTAATTTTACAGGCAGGCTGTGGCTGACTTTCCATCCCCCCCTGCTTGAGCAGACACTTTAGTACAAATACGACATTCTTCTGGCCCTGAGGGAAATTCTTCCTGCCTGCATTTTAACAGTTGAACTGCACAGCACTCTGGGAGACTTAAATATGGCACAGTAGTTCTATTGTTTAATATTATTAAAACTGCTTGCTCTCGTGATTCTGCAAGATCCTGAAGTATAGCAGTAAGTGCTAATCTGTTTCTTATCTATCAGCTAGGTCTCTTTTTTCTGGTGGATGCCACTTACTAGTTTTATTTTAGAGATGATTACAGATGCATCAAAATACAACAGAATTCCATCATCAGTTTTCATTTTTTCCTTATGAATATGAATTTCAGTGACAGTTTTCTTTGAACCATCTGGATTTGAACAGACTCATTGGACAAAAAGGAAGTTCCAGTCTACCAGGAAGTTTTCCAGCTACTTTATGCCAGACAAACTTTTCATGGCTTGATCTACCAATTCTGCAATCGTCACAAACAGATCAAACAAAGCATGAGAGTACAGCCCAAAACCAGCATAATTCAGTCAGTGCTGGGCTTCCTAGAAGATCTCTGTTTTGTCCTAAACCTCTATTTCTTAAGGAATAAACTTGCTTTTTTATTGTCACTAGTAACACATTTTTGTGCTGACACAGTTCAGGCTTTACTGACCATACTAATTTTTTCTACCTGCTGCCATCTGTTATCTTAATCTTACAGCTCTCCAGCCTCTGCCAGTGGAGAGCTGGATGTGCCAGTTTAGTCCTCCAAGACTGGATGTCTGTATGAAGCTGCCTTCTTCTCCTCCTCCTTCCCTGTTCTCCCAGCCATCTGCCACACACACCACCTTCACACAGCTTGCTCAGGTGTCTGTGAACCTGCTGGACATCTCTAGAATTCTTTAGTGCCCAAGGGGTGCACTCTGCCCAGGATGCACAGACTCACCTGGGCTGTATCCAGTACCCTGCCTGGGAACTGCTCTGAGCAACAAAGGTGCTGTCTCTGAGATGGGATTTTGCAAGTGGAATAAATGCAAAGACAGTGGGACAGCAGCCATTAGAGCAAAGGAGAAATGTTCAATACTGATAATAAACATAACTGTATTTTTGTCTATTGAGTACATGTTTCTCAGACTGAGTGGAACTGTCAACTGACACTTGAGAAAACCAAGAGGAGTTCTTGGCAGTCAAACCTTTTCTAAATAGGGAACTTTGCCTCCAACAAATCAAGACTTGAGACTGCAGGCATATTCAAGATGTCTTTTTAAAAAAAACTGAGGAAATTCACAGTAGTACATTCTTTTTTTTTCACTCTGAAGTTTAGCATTAATTTTGCTTGTTCTCAGCTATAACCAGTCCAACAGACTAACTTCAGGTTTTATGATAAGGAGGAAAACAGACAAAAAGATTTAAGGGTGCTGGGAATCCCTTTCTTTTGACCATTAGGAACTCCACTGGCAGAGGGGATGAGTGACTGCCTTCCTCTAATACAGATGCCTCTTCATTCCTGAGGACCTACAGGGTAGTTTGAAACCTGACACTGGTTTTCTGCCTGACTCTGCTTCAGTAACACACAGTACTTCTGCCAGCCCACAGGGCTCGTTAAATATCACACGCCTGGGATGGGATCACGTTTTTTTTCCTAAGGAAAGTAGAACCTTTTTACAGTTATGCCAATCTCCCTAACTCTGCATGTCTTTAATAAAGTGGGATTTTCATTATAATCACAACTGCAATTACGTAGAACTTATTGCAACAAAGCAGTTTTGCACTCTAGTTTTCTTGTAAATATAATTTCACTCTATCTGGATTTGTGGTAGGCACGCTCCATTTTATTTCATTTAAATGAAAAAATCTGTGTAATTATGCTATTATCTCTGATACAAAGCAATCTCTGCATCTTCTGCCTACGAGTATCATTTCTTTTACAAAAGAACTGCTGGATATGCCAAAGGAGATGCTGCTGGTACAAAGTAAATTATTATTTTGTACCAGCTGCATGATTTTCTTTGTAGAAACGCACAAGCAATCAATATGTTACCAACTTCTAGCAAAGTTTAGCAGGAATAAAGCTGTGGCAGGCAAGGCCTCAGCACAGGAGTCTCCCACAAGGCAGCTCTTTAATAAACAACCCATCATCAAGGAAGCCCATAAAGCACTCTGACATTGTAGTCCTTAACTGGGAAACAAATCCAGCTGGGTATCAAATATCCACTTAAGATCCTGCCCTAGCGTCCAAATAGGCTCTCTCCAGGTACCATGTTAGCATTTCTCAAATTAAGTACATGGGCCATGATTATCCAGATAATAATCTATAGATGTTGAATAGCCTCATATAAATTATTTAACCTTGAGATTTCCAGGAAAGAGAGATAACATCTGGAGATACTTGCATCAAATACTTTTACAAGTTGTATGGCATCAGTGAAGCTTTGTCACAGAGAGCTGCTGCAGTCACAAAGTTTGAAAGATTTGCAAAGATCTGTGGTGTGTGGGGGTAAGAAGAGAAGATGCAAAAACACGGAGTAAATTTTTAATGTAAACGTGTTCACCTGCAAACTGCCTAGCATAAGTGCTGTATAAACCATGAAGGCTTATAAGCACACAGCCAGCAGGGGTTGAAAGGTGCATTTGGTCAAGCAGATGTGGATTTTTCATGTGTCATTTGAAGAGGCATTACAGAACAGTGCTTGTCTTCCCTACAATGAGAGTGGGTGTCAGAAAATTTTTTTCTCAGAGGCTTTATCAGACTCTTCAGGTTACCAGTCCTCAGACCCTTGAGTGGGCCCTTCCACAGGGCATGTCTGAACACCAGCCCCATGTGCTGCCTCTGAAAGGAGCAGATTCTCTGCTCCTCCTTGCAAGGACTGCAAAATTTGGGCCAAGCTGAGCCAGGACTAGAGCAGCAAAAACTTCTCAAATATTTGGATCAGCAGGTGCCCATCACATTCTGCACAATTTTATTGATACCTAAATTTATCTGTCTCATCTAAAAAGGTCTGATATTGCAACTGAGAGTGGCACAAATGTTTTACAATAGGAACCAGTGCTGGAGCTGTGCACAGGTGGCTCTTCTGTCACATGGAACAGAGCTCCTTTCAGTCAGGCAGTGACATCCCCATTCCACTTGGATAACAGAGAGTAACTAAAAGAAGAAGCAATATGAAACAAGAGAGGCTCCACTTACTCATTAAATAACGTAATAGTGTCCACCTATGCAAAACCCCCATAGCTGGCTGCAAGGAAAACTGGCCTCTATCCAAAATCAATCTCCGTCAGGTTCCAAGTTCTGGCATTAAACATGCCTGTCTAATCTGTTTTGCAGCTATCCAGAATATGTTTCTCACTCTGCTGGTTTTTCTAAGGAAAGGATGCAACAGCCCTGGGCCTTCTGTTGAGAGTGTGAAAGCTTTATGCCAAAGAACAAACAAGAGAAAATAGACATTAAAGTCCTGTCTGGCGACACCATTAATAAATTCACAGTCACCATTTCCTTCTTCCTCCCCTGCACCAAGTGCTTCTTCCCAGACAGTGATCCAGACTGCTGATAGCTCTGGCTGGGAGCTTTTACCAGAAGTTTTAGCAGGAAATGTTAATTTGCAGGCCTCAGTGTCCTCCCTTGGGGAGGATGGACGCTGTATCTGCATGACCAAACTGAGGGGACTTAGAGTTCCTCAGACCTGCCTGCAACAGGCAGAAGAGAAACTCCTCTGTATCTCCAGCAAAGCTGAGTAAAAAACCGACTGTACTCATTTATTTTCTTTTGCCTTTTCCCCCAAGCTATGAAATACTAGGAAGACTGTCCAAAGCAAACAGAAAAATTCTATTAATGAAATATGCAATTTAGTGCAGTTTCATGGCCTGACTCTGAGCTCAGCCAGACTTCTAGGACACAAAACATAGCTGGAAATCTGTAGAACTAGAATAAAACAAATCTATTGCTTTGTGTAAAAATTATACTGCATTTCCATAAACCAGTTTAATTGGAAAGATAGCTTGTGTGAATCAGTAAATATAATCCATTACAAATAGATCAGTTTTTTAGTATAAAGTCTAATGTCTCATATGTAACAACAGAAAGGAAAAACCAGACTCACTTATTACAGTTCCAATAAAATTACAGTAAAACGATAGGTGGCTTTGATAATTAAAAAATAAAAGTAAACCTATAAACTCGTTAAAGAATGATGTAGATCTGACTATTTAAAAATTTAATATATCACCTGACTTCTTTTTCTCCCTCTATGAACATTGAGCATAAGGCTGTCATTACTTACTATAGATGCAGGAGAGAACTGTGTCCTTGATTATGTAAGCTTTTCTCAATCCTGGGAAATTTCATTTGGCTTGTTTTATGTGTTTGCATGTTCCTTTAAGCCGTGACAAATGTTCTTACCACATTCATATTTGTGTGGTTAGCAGCTTTTTCTGCATCTCTTTTGTCCTCATCCTCTAAAGACAAAACAAATGGTGTGTTGCTCAGGGTTGAACTTTATAATTTTAGTAATAGTTTGCAGCAGGAATATATTTTGACTAACTCTACCACGTACAGTCTAAGCACCTACCATGGAACACCACAGCTCTAATGGTTTTCTTCACTGCTTAATTTGAACCAATATGTCGTACTCTGGACGACTTCAGAATATACGAGACACATAATTTAATCCAGTTACATTCTGTAATCTAATTTTGCTAAGAACCTTCAAATATATTCCAACGAGAAAACCACCCCTTATGCGAAGCAGCAGGAAGACATTAGAGGTGGCATCAAACCACTGCTCCATTAGACATAAATTGCTCACAGTATGTTCCCCACCAAAACAGAATAACAAAATTTGCAGGCCACACTATGAGGTTGTACCCAGAAATACTTTCCAGATGAAACAAGCAAGATCTGCAGTGGTTTTGTGACACAACTGACAATTTCCTGCAAGTCGAGGAGGTTATCTGGTGCCTTTGCTGCTCGGATTCCATGTCCTTGCACATCTTTCCTGAGTTCCACAGAGAGCTGAGGAGGGTACTTGTACAAACCAAGGTCCATCGTGCTCTCTGTGTCCTTCCCTCTCTGCCCAGCTGGCCCTGAATGCTGAGTAATTGATCACCTGGGAGTTTCTTTGTCAGGCAAATCCAACAAATCCATTGCCAACTGGCTGCGGTATTCCAGCCTCGTGCCCTTCTTTATTCTTAAATAACACAGCCCTGCCATTGCTGCCCGTGTGCTCTTCAGGAAGGAAGTGCAGCATGGCTTGTTTGTACCATAAGTGAATACTGCTTACAACATTTAAGACTAATTTAAAATTTTTACAAGAGAAGCATGCCTATGTTGGGCAAAATATTTTTCTGATACTGTAAATAACATGGGTGTCACAACTCACACTGAATATATTACATTTTTACTTCAGACCAAGTTGCAAGACAGATTTTTATGTTTATGACAATTTAATTGCTTAACTGATGATTCTGCTTTGCAATTCTGCTCTGTGTTTTTAGGCCATTCTTTTCTTTTCAAATCTGCAAGGCACATAGGGCATATAGACTTACCAGGACTACCATTGGACTGCCTTTCTGATTTTTTTTTCTAGAGTAAGAATAATCTCTTGACTCTGCCAGTCAAAGAAAAGCGCTTCCTCCCCCAAGTTCAACATTGAGAACTAAGCTACAGCCTTTGCCAGCAGCACTATGCAGATCAATGTTTCCTACATAAGAAGCTTTTCACAGAGTCTGCAGCAAGAAACACCTTGCGATAAGTATAGAACTATTTTTTTTTTTGCAGTACATGATAGCAAACTTTCTTTCTGAAATGTTCCATTATTTCTACCTTTTCTGTCATACAATATTATTTTCATTTTCTTTTAAATCTAGTTACTAGTGTTCCATCATTGCAGTGCCAGCCAATTGTTTTCTCAACTCAAACCTCCCAATCTCATCTGGAACTCTCAGTTTCATCTTGCTAGAAAAACTTGTGTCCCTTTGACTGCAAACCACTGGCAATGGTGAGCATTCATTTCACTCTCTGTTCTGTCATCTAACACAAGACTGAACAACTGGAGCCCCAAGCTGATCATATCAGCACTCCGGGAGTTTGAGGCAAACATCTGGAATTTATTTGTTAGAAATAAAATGAATGACATCTTTTCAGGAGTTTTAGCTTGCACCTGTACTTACAAATCTCCATGAGGGCAAAAAGTTATGAATAAATTTAGCCAGCAGCAGGAGGCAGAGGCTCAGGTTTTGAGCCCTTTGGCTCAGTCCCTGTCAAGGGCCCCAGGAAGAAGGCTGGTACTCGGATGCCCTGGAGACACAATTTGTTGAGCTCTCCTCTTCCACTGCAGGATAAGGAACAGACTGTCTTAGCCCTGCTGGGCCCCCCACGCTGGCAGAGCCCGTGTGCAGACAGCTCTGCAGAGACATGGGGGGCACAGCCCCCCTGGTGCCCTCTCCCCAGTAATCCAGGGGACATCCAGCCCTACAGGCCACACAGGCAGCTGGGAGCTTTGTCCACCTTTGCCACGGAGGAAACGTAACCCTGCAGGTTATTTTTGTTGGCTGTAACACCATTAGAGATTCAAACTTTGGCAGAAGCTGTGATGGGGAATGGAAAAAAGCACAGAAGAAATTTAAGGGCACAGTTCTGCGAACAGAATAGTAATGGAGGGGGGCAGAGATCAAAAGAATCAAAGACCATGACTGTTATCTGATGGGAAGGCACAAAGATACAGCACGAACCTTAGAAAACATGGAGAGGAGGGGACAGGGAATACACAGAGAGGAAGAAGGGCAGAGGAGAAACAAAGAGATAGAAATCCCTGCCAATTGTTTGGATGCAGAGTTACCTTTGCTTAGGCACTGAACTTATTGTCTGCAGCCATCTCCTTCCTGCTTCTTTCCTGAGCCCCCCTCATCACACAGTGCTTGCTCCAAATCAGAAGGTGACTGAGGTGGGTCCTGCACTATGGGCAGGCCTATACCAGGGACTAGATCAACTTCTGTATTTTCATTTGTGCACAGTGCAAGGTTTGCACCACAAGGGTTTAACTGACTGAAGTGCAAGTCAACCACATCTTATGCAGCCTTGGAGCCTGTCTTGGAAAATGGTCATATTTAGGCATTGGTATGATTTTACTGGGACAAGGCAATTCAAAATGCATGCCCACACCTGGAGATGTAAGGCAGATTCACACAGGTACCTGCAGCTGGGTACTGCATCCAGTCCATTTCTCTGCGTACTGACTATGGGCCCCATTATGGATGCAAGAACAGGAACTTGGTATTGCAAAGGAACCCTCTTATATTCCTTTCTCATTATAATAGAAGATACTCTGAAGCAAACAGCATTTTTGTCTCTGCAGAGATCCAAGCATGAAGATGTCAGACATTATGACAAGAACTCAGTATTTCAGTGAGGTGACAGCCCACATGCTCCACACAGTACTTCACACACTCAGACTATTTCCAGTTACTGCAAGCATCAGTGAGACAGTGCAACAAAACTGAATTTAGCAGAGAAAGAAAGTAAGCAAAATGTTCTGGCTGTACCTTAATAAAAGCCTTTAAAAAATAAAGAAAAACTCAATGCCCCCAGTGGAGGAATAGTTCCTATAAATCACTCCAGGATACCCTGTAGTTCTGTCTGGCATCAGATTACTCCTGCATTTTTTCAGTGCTCTGCAAGTTGACTCCAAATGTTCTATGTTGTGGGGTTTTTATTTTTCTGGTATTTTTTTTGGTGTGGGTTGTTGTTGGTTTTGTTTGGTTTTGGTTTGGGGGTTTGTTTTTGTTTCTTTGGCGGGTATTGTTTTGCTTTGTTTTAATAAAGGATCTTAGAAAAATCTTTACATGAGTAAAGATGAAGTGATCAAATGCTCTTTGGAGAAAGGTAAAATAGAATTCCAATACAGACCAACACTAAGTTGGGGGGATCTTGGAGCATGACAGACCTACAGAAGAGAGGGGAGCACAAGACTCAGGTACCATAAAGCACAGAGCATGCCCTATTTTACAAATGTTGGGTGAGTTTTCTAACAATAGATGCTCCCTCTTGCTATGGGTGACAGGAGACCAATACAACAATGTTGGTGTTATCAATGAAAGCAGCCCAACCTTTGTCTGGAAGACCTGTTGAGCAAAGGTCTGCTCTGGTAATCGCTGGTGCTTTGCCCAAGGGGATGTTAATGACCCTGTGGCACTGGCCAGAAGACAAGCAAACCAAAAACGTCGGGGGATCAGCCCCTTGGCAGAGTGTCAGCACTCCTGGGCTCAGCACCAGGCTGCTGCTCTGCTAGCAGAGGAGTTATTGATGAACACATTGCTGGCAGCCCCTCTGCCTGCAGAGCTACAGCACCAGCAGCAGAATGCTGTGAATACCTGACAGAGGTGTTTTCACACATACATCACACAGCACCACATTTTAAACTATTTCAGGCTGCTTCAGGAAGCTGCTAACATAAACTCACAGAAAAAAAAAAAAGTCCAAAACCATTAAAAATCTCCACAACCTGAAACAAGTATTTTATCACTGCTCAATGTTTGAACTGTCAGATTTATCCCCCTGGCAAGTAGGCAGCTCTAGTTCACAACTGAACACCTACTTTATTTATTTAGCTCTGCTGCATTTAACCCTACATCCTGTCTGCTGGGTGCATCCGGCTCCACGCAGCAAAGCCCGAGCATAAGGTGGGGGAGCTACTTTCCACAAGCCAAAAAACAGGAAATTTGATGACATTGTTCAGTGAGCAGACGTCAGCAGAGGGTGATACAAAAGAGTAAACAACTTCCTAGCAGCAGCAGACAAATGGGCCGGAACTACTGGAATCCTGTGATGTCTGGTGTGTTTTGCATGAAAATTACTGTTTCAATGAAAGAAGGAGACATCTTTGGCTGATGCAAGTTGGAGCTGCTCCTTAGAAATCTAGGAACTACACCAGTTTTGTCTGTTTAATATCTGACTCCAAGTCCTTACCTCTGATCCTGAAAACATAGTTTTTAAGAATTCATATTGTTGATATTCTACATATTTTGCAAATATTGTCATTATTTTGGAACACACAAAAAGTTGATTTGAGTAGAAAGTAGAAACTTCAGTGAAAGCAGGGAAGACAGTACCAGTAATGCAGGTCCCACTTCATGATGAACATACTACCATCAGTCTTATATATACAATGAATATATAGATATATGACCTATAACCTTGTTTAAATGCTTTGATATGAAGGAAGCATTTTGCTGGTGGAACCACACAGTCGGTGTGACATCTCTCTTTTGGATTTCAGTGTTTGCTTTGTGGAATCTTCTCTCCTATTTTCCAGCTATGGGAAAATGTCAAATGTGATCCAAAAAATTAACCTCTCAGGTAGGCATACAATGAAGGTTCTTCAAAGCCAGGTTGCAGCAGACAGGAAGGGAATGTAAGGGAGAAAATTTTTGCTCCAACAGAATGTCATTCTGCCCATCTCTGTCCAGTCTCTTAACTGCAAGAAGTAATATTTGACCAGTGACCACAAACATGGATCTTCACTAATGAATTCCAACTGTGTCGAGGAAGATGGTAACCCCTGGAAAAGCTCTCTTGCCTACACATCTACATGCAAAGAGACCACCAAGGCATGTAATTTTGCCTTTTGTACTATCCCTTTGAAAGGGATGTAGAGAAATTAAGTCCTAATCTGAACTAGTTCTCAAACTGTTGACACACAAGTCAGGCCAGGACTTCTCTGGGGCTTTACAACCTGGAAACATCTGGGCATCTTACGGAAAATGCACAGGGACATTCCCAGCGGGATGCAATTCAGTAGGTACCAAACCCAGGACTCTCATCTCATCCAGGTATCCCCTCTAGCCAAAATCTAAGCAGAGCTGACTCCTAACACAAAAATTAGCAGCTAAATTTAGAGCTGTCCATGAGACTGCCCTACTCTCAGTAACAGAGAGGGAAAACAACAGGAAAGAGCCAGATGCTTCTTGGCTCTCCTTGCCAAATTCTCCTCTCTTTGGAGACAGAAAATGTACTATGTAATCGTGGGGAGGAAGACACACCAATAACCATGTCAACGCTGCAGTCAAATGACAAGGCAAACACACTGGGCCAAATCTATCTGCAATATAACCAGTGATTTGAGCAAACTTTGTTCTTCCTAAATCCTGGCAAGTAGCTACAGGCTAACAAACAGCTAAAATAAATAAATACATGCACCCAAAGAGCAACAAATGCCAATAAAACCCAGCAGGTCTACAAACAAAAGAAAACTGCTTTTCACTCATCACTCTACCTACATCAGAATCTTCCTGGCTTCAATTAATTTGTTCTTTCAGCAGAGTATGAGTTTGCACCAGTTCTGTCATTCTTCCATGATTCCTCCATTTGAATGTAAGAATTAAGAGCTTTGGAAACAAACTCCCCTCTGAAGCTAATCATTCCCAATCCTCCCCTATCTTTGCTTACATGGTGAAATGAGAAGCATATACGTCACTAGCAAAAACTTCCAAGAATAAGCAAATCAACCTGGAGGAACTCCGAAGTGTTTATCAGAGAATGATATTCACCTGGGTGTGCCAACAATGTCAAAAAATCAGTCATGTCAGAAGATAGGTTTTCTGTGAACCCCACATGGCTTCAGGACGAAATCATTACTTTGCTACAACTCCCTTCCCAAGGTTTCATTGCACTAAGGCTTATGGCTAGGGGAAAAGACCTTGCTCTGACATGCAGGAACAGTGAGGATGGTGCTGTGACACGACCCAAGTGGAGATACAAGGCTGTACAAGCCTGTGAACCACATGGCCCTTTTCCTTAGGGCCTTCCATTGTTAGGTGCTGATTTATGCCAACAGTGGTGACCAAAGGCAGACAGCATGTGGTTTTCAATATAAATGAAACCATGGAACCCCATTGTGTGCAAGCACAGAAGTAAGCACAGCATAGGAAGGGTGGGTGGCTGTAGTGAACGTTCTGCAAATAGAGGTTGGTTTCTAACTCTTGGTGATAGGATCTTTCAGAAAGGACAGCAATTTCTCCAGAAATTCCCTCCCCCTTTCAATGGTCTGGGGCTCCAGACTAGCAGGTATGCCACAAAACACAAAATGCTTTCCAGTTATCTCTACAATGCCATACTGCTAAGATTGATTCAGCAACCAGGCCACAGTTTCCTGCTTGTTCCTGTGCACCTAAGCAGAGAACTCCTTTTAACTTTCTGTGCCTGGGATCTGTCATTATCCTCCATGTTCAATATGATTTTATTTCATGGAGGTGTATTTTGAGATTTTACTTCTTCTGTGTAATGTAAAAGCACCTTTTAGTAAGATTAAATTAGTAATAAAAACCCAGCCTAGGTTTAGAGAGTAGTGAACCTGAAGACCACTAAGTATGGTATTTCCCCAATTTCCCCTATTTCAGGTCACTTTACATTAAATTAGCAAATGGACTAAACTGAAATATGTTCTGATATAAAAAGAGTTCTTGTCAGGAAAAACAAGAGCTCCAACAGTTTGATGCACCTACCATGTGCCCATCCACAAAGGGGAATGTGTTTCTTACAGGATCACTGCACACTGGTAAGCTTTGTTTCTGTAGAGATTTTGACATATGGCTGAAGTTAGACTTAAATTAGAATATTCCTCTTTGAATTGAGAAATGATCTTTCTGTGCAAATGAATAGTGTATTCAGTGTGAATAAAGCTTCTGCTATTGCACAGTTCATCTTATCTACTGATGTCATTTCCTCTTAGCTGCTTCTGTAATATTAATAATCACCATACAGCCAAAGAGGTCATACACTAGGAATGTATACTTAAAAATTCTTCAACATTGCAGAAGAGTTGGAACAAAAACATCTATGTTTCTGGCTACATGAGCACACTGCATGACTTGCAAGAACATGACGTTATGCCATTTAAAGGTGGGGATAAAGAAACCTGTCTGCTCAGGGAAAAAGGCTCCAGACTGCAAGAGAAACACAGCAATTGAACTTAGGAAGGAAGACCACGAATGAACAGCGAACCTAAGCTTCCTAAAAAAAGGGCCATAAATAAAGTAATAATGCTGATACAGGCAACAGATCACACACAAAACATCATGATTTGATTTATGGATTCATGACATTTCTTATTTGATCCTTGATAAGGTAATTCTCATTCTAAACCTGATTTCCAGCAGTGACTTCTCTTTCCCTGAACACAACAGAAGCAGCATCCTGAACATTTTCAGGACTCAATGATGCACAGACACTCCAAGCACCCCCACTTACCTACCCAGCTAAAGAGCAGAAAAAGGAAAACCTGCAGGTGCAGAAAAAATTGATGAATTTAAGGTACACTGGCACCTTTTAAGGTAAAAAGCTGGAGCAATTTTTTTGCCATGAGTCCTCTGGTTGGTGGGACTGTGGCTACTTCCTGGTGTTATGAAGTTCAGCTTTATGTACATGAATGGGAGCAAGAGAGGATAATGAACCTCGACCATGTCACAGTCACACAGTTAACAGGACAGAACTAAAAAACTGGAAATTTCCATCACCTCTTTAACTCATGGAGGAATGCAGGAGTCTGTGTTTCAGATCCAAAGGAGCTCAGGAGACAGGAGAGCTCCAAGAACTGGCTACCTGCTGGAAGTGGGGTGGGATTTGGGGGGATCTGTCCCTTGAGCTTCAGCAGGATACCCACACTTACATACCAAGGGAAATCAGTGTATGTGGAAAATGAAGTTAGTGTTTAAAAAAGAGAATTAAGATGCTCTTAGAGAATTAAGATGCTGTTTAACACCTTTGTTTATAAAAGCCCCCCATGTCACTATATATAATTTTGAATTAATTTTTTCTCCTTGAAAACAATGAAGATTACTTTCCATGTTTCTACATGGAAAATTTAAAAACTGCATCAAATGAATAAAAAAAATCTAAATTTAAGAAGGTGACAAGGTCTAGGGCATTTGGAGTGAAGAGACATTAGAGACAAATAATTAACTCTCAAGAAATAGCCTCAGAACACAGTAACTAGAAGCTCTCAAGATGGGCTGATGAAAAAAAACCTAGGAGTGGATCTAGTAAAAATAGCAACGATTCCTCAGAACACCAATTTCTCACAAATATGTCCTTTTTATTCTTTTACTTTGGGTGAATATAGGTCTGTGGCAGACACTGCTGTTTTATGCACTGGAGATCATTCTTTTATGTAATTTGAAGCATACTGTTCTGAAAAATTTATTACTCCCTCCTCAGATTTGAAGGTTGGTTAGGTCATGGACGTAAAGGACTTGTTATTTTCCTTTAAGTCAAGGCATTTGAAAGCATTTTAAAAACTACAAAGAAAGCTTGTTAACCCTGTTATGGTAGCTGTATAAGCTACAACAGCTTTAGCTACCATACAATTGCTATTGCTGAGCAATAGTCCAAAATAGAGCAGAACTTGTGGGAGGGATTGCAGAGGGATGCAGGCACACACAGCTGGACACAGAAGGTGGATCTGACAATCCTAACCAGCTGAATCCCAGTTTATAGGAAATGACTAGGGAGAACACAGGCACTGGCTTCCATGGAATTTATTTCATTGAAAACCAAGGCTCTGCATGTCCAGCACACAAATCTATCTTACTAAAATCAAGAAAAATTTAAGTTAAGCTTGTGCTTAAGTTCTTGCTGAAACACAGCTTGGTGTTGTACACAAGCAAGTTTATGATAGACATTAATTTTCAATCAGACAAACTAGACATTGTAGGAATTACATCTTACTCTTAGGATTGCACTTGGACTGATTTTGTCAGTCCCCAAAGAGAGAATTCTGCTGTTTATTAAAAGAGCTGGGATTAACTGTGTACTCTAGTAAAGACACTAGATATCCTAGCAGGATGTAACTGGATAATTACATTTCTTACAGATATCTCAGAACAAAATACAAATCTCAGTTAGCGCTTACTGACACCCCCAGAGCATACAAACTCATAAATTAAGTTTTTGTAGATTTATAAACAGATAGAGAAAAGCTTATTGGAAAACAACAAACTAGCCACACTTACCATACTTAAACTCAGTGAGGTTCTGGCAAACTAGAAAATGTAAAGGAAATGGTTGCATAATGCCTAATGACTGCTTAAAATGGAAAAAATGTTTCTTTTATCTGGCTTGTTTTAAGGGGATGGTCAGAGAATACAACACTGCTTCAATATGAAATCATGCTTATGATCAGCTGAAGCTTTTAAAAGCTGTGTGCATATATTGTACAGTACCAGGTTAGCTGTGAACCATGTTGAAAAGAGAATAATTTCTATTTGCTAAGAAACTGTAGTTTTAACTTAATAGTTCAAAAGCAATATATTTGCTTTCCTGCAACTAAGCCAAGAAGGATGGCGTAAGTATTCTCAGGAGACTAGGAAATAAATCTATGCATACATTTATAAATCTATTTGATACTGATAAAATCTGTATTCCAATTCTTTGTTCTCTGACTCCCCAAACATTAAACAGCTATTGCAAATTACCAGGAAACTGTCATTAGTGTATACTTCCAAAGCCAAACTGTCATTATTGTATACTTCCCACTTTCATATATCCCAGCTTCTGGAAGTGCTATCATTGGAGCACCAAGAAGGCAATAAACAAGGCCTTTTTTATTCTCCAAGGGGAATCTTTGTGGAGAACGTTCCTTGGTATTGGCCCTGCTCAGGAGACATGAGACACGTGCTGCTCCTCAGCACAGCTGCCCTGAGAGTTACAATGGACCTGTTTCAGCAGATGCATCAGAAACAAAAAGTAAATGTAGTCCTGCCCTACACAGCCCCAGCTCTCTCAGTCCTGTCTCTGAGCTGTCCCAGCAGAAAACTATGTTTTATACCATATAAATAGGCTTTGAGTGTCTACAAACAATATGTTCATTTTTTTGCATTGTAATATTATGCCTTATATTACACATGCCAACCATAAAATTCAGGCTAACATATACCAAGATTTTCAACTTTCATGCTAAGAAAAACACCTCCAGTACTTCTGGTCTTGAACCTTGCATTTCTTGTTAACTTCAACTCCATTTCTTCTGAGGCAAAAATCCTTTTAGTGCACCAACCATTTATTGTTGTTACCATCACTCAAAGAGGCCTAACTAAGGGGCATCAGAAAATTACATTAATAAATGTAAGTAGTGGTAATAGCAAAGATGCCCCCAGGTGAGGACCTGACCTTTTTGACTATTATTTTGTAAGCTGCACTTTTCTCAGCTGCAGGTAACTATGTTTCATGCCCAACAGCTTCCTACAAGTACTATAAAGCTCAAGACTCCCTAACAGATGATATTAAAATTAACAGTCCTTAAAAATAAGAAAGGCAACAATGGCAACACACAGGCTCAGCATCCATCTTGTCATCTGTTTACACTGAAAAGCTGTAAATTCACTAGTCATTATTTCACTGCTTTTGCACTAATTAAGGCCTAGGTTTCAAATCAATTTTAACATGGATGGTAAGTTTTTAGTACTTTAGCTCCTGCTGTGCAGCACCTTACTCCTTGAAAAGTCTGGGCAAAATAAAAAATTTGGCAAACCTGACCTAAACTTGTAACCCACTGGAAAGATAAATTCTGAGTGCAACCATAGCAGAAATCTTTAACACATAGGTCTACACACCCTGCAGCATTTCTAACAGATATGAATGAGCAGTCAGCAAAGAACCTGCTTGAGGGATGCAGGAAAGCATCAGCAGCTGTCACTGCAGCACCCTCCAGAGAGCTGCACATTCACACCAGCAAGGGGCCATGCTTTGAGCACAACTTCCAGTTCTGCTGTGAGTGAACTGTTGTTTTTTCCTTACTAACTCCACACATGACTTAGCAATTACATTTTCTGGAGTGCCCCCAGACCAGCAGGTTGCAGTTCACTGGGTCAGGACTGTGCAAACCTGTGGCAAAGCCCATGTTGCAAAGTCCTCACTCTGCAGGGTCCCTGGGGATGTGTGAGATCCAAGAGGCCCCTGGTCACATCCAATCCTCCTCCAGCAGATCCAGTGGCACTGCCCTTCGTCCTGCTGAGTGGGGAGGAGCTGCTGAGAGCTGGCATCTCTCAGGAGGTGAAAAAATGTGAAGAGTTCAATCCAACCAACACTTCACAGATGACAATTAATCCCTACAGAAGCAGAGCTGCGGGGCAGTGTGACAGGCATGCCTGACCACAGGCTGAAATTTGGTTCATGCTGATGGAGGTGCAACAAGCCCCAGTCCCTGTGTGAGCACAGGGGACTGAAGATGCCTCAGAAGCAGACTTTGAAAGGTCATCTCAAAGCCCAAAAATGCAAGATAACCTAAGTAAACAGCAAGATATCAGAGCTAAACCAAAACCATGTATCTTTTCTATACTATTGACTAATAGCCAACTACTTCACTCTATAAATATTTCCCTCAGATCAGCCAGATTTCAGCTCTCCCTCAGCTGCAGTTGAACTGGAGCATCCATGAGTCTCCCCTTGAGCAGGGATGCCTCTGCAGGTTTGAGATTCCCTACCTAAGAGAGCCTTCCCTGCCCAAGGCAGAGAGATCCCCTCAGTAAGTGACTGGTAGTGCACTGAATTAATTCCAATGAAACATTATTAACCTATGTAGCTAGTCAATATGAATTAGCATAAGCTTAATAGAGATAATTTCATCAAACTTATACCTTTGTCCAAGTCTGAGACTAAGACTGGCCCAGTTGCACCAAGGCTCCAGAAGGAGGTCAGAAAGCAAGGGGTGCACTCTGAACCTCGTGACTCGAGAAGAAGGTCTGTGGTCTCTGTGTGAATCATACTAACCAAATTCTAATCCAATTTTCCTTTGTATGTTTCTTCCATGCAGTAATTAAAAAGGGGAACCTTGCCATCAAACTTACTGACCCAGAGCAAACCCCCGTTTAATTTCATTAAATACCATCAAATTTATTGAATGCTGTCAAATTATTATTTCACCTTAATAAAACATACTGCTGCTCCTGTCTTTTGCATGAGGTGCATTCTACCCATCCCCAACAACCTGAATAGCTCACATTCCAAGACAGAATAAAAGCAACTAATTCTGTGTCTTCATTCCAACATTTCTGGACAACTTTTTGGACCCCAGAGCTTTGTCACAGGTACCAGAGGTTTAAGGCTGTCCTGAAGTTAATGCACCCCTTCTCAACTCAGCATATTCTCTACCTGGATGCTGTCCCTATGATAGATGAAATCCATCCTTTTCCTTTGTTATTTGTCCTCAGACAACAAAGAAATCTCACAAAGGGTCAAAATGTATCATCTCTGTTGCCAGCTAACAATTCCTTATCGCCATTACTCATTTATTCTGTTTATGTTTTCTTATTTCCATAGTAACAACACCACTACAAAGAGCTTGCATGAAATCAATCAATGGAGTCTGCAGATGTGAAAGCTGCTCAGTTAAACAGTGGTTCATCTCAAGGGGAGAGGGTGAAGCACAAAACCTGCAGCACATTATACTGGACAGTTTTTTATCATGCTCTGGTAACTGACAAACTGTGTCTAAAGAAAGCTTCTTTTTATTAAAATCTAATAGCGAATGCAATACAAGGAGGAAGACTTGAATGAGTATCCACCACTGTTGTAACATATTAATTAAGTGTTGATGTTACACGCAAACATCAGAAATTTGGCCCTAGCCTGACCCTGCAGTCTACGAGATACAGCCCTCAATTCTTCCTTACACTAGTGTCCTTTTTATATGAATAGCCTCACCACATGAGATGGAAGATTTCCACAATCCAAACTTCACAACAGACAACACATACCGAGAAAAACAATCTATTAATGAAGATCTGCTAAATACTTTAGGAAAAGCATGGAGAGAGGCTGTTGTATAAAGGGCAGGTAGGCAAGTTCTGTTCAGTTTGAGTTTTGAACCTGCTCTCCCTGGTTTTCACTTTACTACAAGTCTCAAAATATATTTACTGTTAGTCTTTGGTGTAAGTGCATCACAGTGCTGATACACTAACAAAAATGCCCAGAAAGAGAACTTCTAAGATCCACAGACATTTTCATCTGAACACAGACATTTTGCCCCATTTGAGACGTCCTGGTGTCTCCCACATGATCTTCCCAACTGGTGCAGAAGGCTGTTTGTCAGTCGTGTGCTGTGTGCACTGTGTGGCACCCCGGGAGGATCAGCTCAGGTACAGCAGGACCAGGTGACCTAAGGATCACAGTCTTAGATGAGGAGATGTACATCAAGCCTCTCTTTGCTGGATCTGCTCCTTGTAACAATCTTTACCACTGCTGCTACAACAGGAAAGCCTCAAGTGCCTTTTAAGCACTGAGGTCCCATCAGCTCCTCTGTTTGTGTTTATTTCTATCATCAGTATAATCCAACAGCCCTGGGATGCTGTTTTGCTGGATCACACAGCGATGGGCAACATCTTACAGATCAAGTACATGACACAGAGGGAACAAGGGGATAGGTGGATGGGGTGTAACACAGGGGGAAAAAGCACTGCCAGAGTAGAAGGCAGTGCTTTCCACAGACTGGAGACAGCCATAGTTAAGCCGTCTAATAGAAACAGGGAAATGCTGAAAAGTAATTAGCTTTGAGACAGTACAGGATGCATTTATGAAAGACATTTAAGGCTGTGGCTGCCTATAATAGCAGAGGACTGCCCTTCATGACCCAGGTCATCCTCCTACTCCAATAACAGTGTATGTCCCCAGAACACAAAAAAGGCCAAATGCCTTTTTTCAAAGCCCTTTTGCTTCTATGTGCTTGTTGTGTGCTTAATCCACTTCTACGGTGGCCAGTGAAATAGTGAACAAGTGGTATGAAAAAAGATTTTAAATCCAAGAAAATGCATTAAGCAGAAACAGAGTAAGTCACTATGCCAAACCCCCAAATGTGTTCTATTTGAAATTTAACTTTTAAATCTTCCATCCCAAACTCCAAAGCACAAGAGCACAAAAGTGATTGGGGAACCAAATCTGGTTTTATGGTTGTCATTACACAGGTCATAAAAATTACTGACTCTGGCTCTTTATGCCTTTAATACATTAAACATTATTACAACCATGCCCTGACTGAAAAGTAATCTCACCAAAGAGCATGTGATTTTAGGGTTTTGAAGAAAAGCAACTGCTCAGCAGCAGACAGAGCTCACTCATCCCAGAGAAGAGGAGCAGGCAGCTGCACAGCCACGTGATTGTGAGTGCATCTTACAACACAGTTTGTTAGTCCTCTGCCTTCTTCATTACCATCATTTCCTCAACAGGTACTGGAAACTACAAAAGAATTGCTTGAATTTTATAGAAAAAGGGAAGAAAGAAGGTTTTTCAGACAGTTGGGAGGAAAAGTGGTCCCAGAGACAGCACTCACAGTATAAAGAGAAGCTGAACTCCCTTCAAGAAGTACATTTATAGCATGCTGTAAGTGATCAATTCATTCCTGCTCCATACAGAATTCCCACAGCTACTGAAGGGAGAATGGGACTGAGTCAAACATTCAGACAAAACTTGAGAAATGACTTCCAGTTCCGGGTGCCTTCCATTTTGAGAACCTCAGGTGACACTCCTATGGCTGATACTTAAAAGGGCTGCACATCCACTATTTATTTTCTTACCTGCCCAGGCAATGTGACTCTCAGTTTGGCAGCTCTACACACAGTGAGTCTGTTAGATCTGGTCTGGCAAAGTAAAGTAGAATTCAGAGACCTCAAGTTCCCTTTCCACAGCAGAGGCTGCCTTACTTTACATCTGTTCAGCTCAGCTAACTCTCTTTAACACTACAATGACTACAGACAAAATTTATCTTAATTACCTCAAAAAACCCAAAGAATTTGGCCTCAGTCCTTGGAATGAAAAGCTTTATTTGTTTCTGTTTACAAGTTCTGCAAAGTCCAGCTCAAAGTCAGCTGCAAATTCATTGAAAGACACCCAAATGACATTTCAAAGCTAAAGCACAGCCATTGGTGCAGTCAGCATGTTCAGAGAAAATGGGATAACTCAACATCTATATAGAGTATTTCTACGTTTAAAAAAACCAAAGAAACAGAAAACCAACAGCAAAACCAAAAACCATTGATCTTTAAGTCCCTCTTCAAGATCATATCATCCACCCTTGGAGTTAATGCCACATGATAGTCTTATTTCCTCTAAACATTTCATTCAAACTGCTTAACTGCAGGCTTAAAAGCTCATCCATCAACACTTAGTTTTGAAAATTGTAGTAATTTACCCTCACCTGAAATCATATATAGTAATCTGCTTGTTACCTCCTTGTTACACTGTCCCACTGTGAATGCATCAGCTGCATGAGATATTGCTGCTCTCCATCCCATTTCAGGCATTTGCAATTTTATCAGCTTTTGAAGAGGTTGGGCTGGGCCTTGGCAGCGAAGCAGGAAAGAAACCGATTTTCAAGGACTTCCAGTGTGAAAACCTCAGCAGCTTTTTGTTCATAAAAGTCTATTCAAGGATGTGGATATTTAAGGTCTTCAAAAGATGTAGTTACAAAACCTCTCTGTTCACTTTTAGGCTCTTGTGGGGTTTTGTTTTCCACATGGTTCAGTATCTGGACCACAAAGCAGATAAGACTATTTGGCAAAAATATTAATCAATACTATGCCTTTTTTGTAAGTACATTGATATTATCATATTAACTTTATCAAACACAACCACATCAAAGGCTTACAGTTGCTCATAGCACAAAACTACCTGTGTCTCATTTTACTGTGGAACAAAGATGTCAGTGCTATATGCAGTAGAAACATTCTCCTTCACTTGCCATTTGAGGTTAAAGGGGGATGCCCATGGCATTGGCATCACTTAGGCTGTGGCAAATCAAGAGAGGAGGCTTTCTGTTCCTCATCCTCATTTTCTGGCTGCAGATGCTTCAAGACTGAAGCAGCAGGAGGCCCAGAAGCAGCATTCATCACCCTGGGACATGTCACCTGCTTCTCATGGGGGCCACTTTCAGACCCACAGCTGAGCAGCACTGGACCCCACTCCACTAGAACCTCAGCACCTTCTTTCCACCCTTCCTCTCGACAGATTAGTGTCTCCAACTACACAGATGGGAAGTCCTTCCCTTACTCTTTAATCCTCCTCAGCATTTCCCAGTTACTCATTCTTTTGTCCTTTGAAAAATGATTGCCTACCAGCTCCTGTAACCGGGTCATAACTTCCCATCTGGTAGGAGGGCAAAGCAGCTTTCCAGCACGAGTATAGGTAGTGCTGCTGTCTGGTGACTGCCCTGAAAATCAGTCTGCCTGGTTACCCTCAGCCTCTCCTGCCCTCTTGCACCAGAGAATTATTTCTTCCTATTTCTTCCCAGCATCAAGCAGCATGTCATCCACATGGCACATCCCTTCAGCAGATAAAACAGGTTTTCCAGTTAAAGGCTGAAAACTAAATTAGAGAAGAACATAAAAATTCACACATACCCAATTAATGATCTTTGGCAAAGTATTGCTTGAACGCCATGATGGGGTTTTACAAGATTATTGTTATTGTTTGGCAAAGCTTTTAACTGACTGTTACATTATTTTTAATGAGTAGTAATTAAGGGGGAGTTTGCTACTGAATTTTAATTTTAAAGACATTTTTCTTAACATTGGTATATTTAATTGGCACACAGCACTCCGTGTGAATGCATGCACACAGCAATGAGCACCTTTCCCACCAGCAACTGCAGTTATCCTAGTGCATACGGCCATAAATTTCCAGAAAAAAAAAAAAAAAAAAAAANAAAAAAAAAAAAAAAGGAGGCAAGCAGAACAGGAAGGAGACAGTCACAAGACTCACAGCCCAGCTCTGAGACTAGGCAGTAAGATGCATAGCTTAGTGAGGTCTGCCAAGAACAGGAAAGCAATAAGTAATGAATCACAAACAGCTGGGGGTAGGGGGGAGTTTTGGAATCGTTCCTTTCCAATCCAATCACAACCAAAGCAAAGTCCACATTGCCAGGCCAGAGGAACAACTGGAGGAGTCTGACACTACTTTGAGGCAGGAGCTCAAACATCCATGGACCTTGGAATGACTTGCAAAATCCTTTAGTGCTGCAAACCGTATTTATGTACTGAGAAACGTGGTCTTTGAACCCATTCTCACCTTGTCTTACCAGAGCCAGTGGTGCCTCAGTGTGAAACTGTGCATCTGCCAGCATGGATGTCCCCTTCCCCTCCCTCTGCCTGCACTGAATCAGCTCAGCTTGAACTGATCACACTGGGAAACAACAAAGACAGAAACCTAAACTTCCCTTGAAGGAGATGACCTTTTGTCTTCCTAGGGAGACCTGAGTATGCAATGGAAGGCACTGATGCTGTGAGGGATCAGTCCTTTCAGAATGCAGCAGAAGCAGGCAGACCTGGAGGGCTGTTCTCCCCACTCCTGCAGACCTTGCCCTCCACAAGGCAGGTGAGGGTCAGGCTCTGCTGTAGAACTGGGAACAGCTGGGCACTGTGCCCTGGGCAGGACAGTTCATGGGGAGGTGGAGATGCTTCAGGAGGGCTGGCACAGCAGGGTCAGGGCAGCACTCCCCCTGTTCACTCTTTGCCATACTTTTGTTTCCCTTTTTCCTCATTGTCCACCTCTTCTCTCCTCCCTACCTCATGTTTCAGTGGTTTTTCCTCTTTTTCCTCTTTTTTTCCCTGCCTTACTCTCACTGCCTTATCTTCTCCTCTCAGTCCTATTTATTTGATCCCCTTTTTAAGCATCCACTTGTTCTCTTGTTTCCATTAACCAGAGATGGGTGGAGGTCCCAGCCAGAGCAGTAACAGCCTCAGCAGTCAGTGGCAGAGAGCTGCAAGCCTGTCCAATGGCCACCACAGCCTGTGCCACCCAAATCCCCACCAGGCAATGCAGCTGCAGCCAGCAGCACAGCTGTTCTCACATAAATCTGTTGCATTTCACTGTTTCAACAGTTTGAATGCCTTTGCTTTTCAGCTCCATCACTATAGCCAGGGATCATCCTCAGTTACCCTGTTTTCCTTCACAGGGAATTTTTGCTACTCTGGGCAGAGCCCAGGAAAGAGGATCTATCACAAGCAGATTAAGTTGGGATTTCCCTCCCTTTTCAGCAGAGCCTGCTCTCCCTGACCTGTGGCTGGTGATGCTGGCAGACATGGCAGAGACTGTCACCCCTCCAGCACAGCTGCCCTGCAGCTCCTAATCCCTGTCCCTGACAGCACACAAAGCCTCCATCTCTGGCAGCAGCCCCAGTGCTGGGTTAGTTGCATGCACAGACCAGTTTAACACTTACAGTCTCTATGTCAGTAGCTGCAGTGGAGTGTGATACCTATAAGCTACAAAAGACTACCATGCCTGGGCCCTCTTGAAGCTCAAAACTGAAATCTCCCTCCATGAACCCTCCACAACTTGTTATCAAGATGCAGCTTTGATTTCTGGAAAACTATTCTCTACTTATTCCCAGACAGCACTAAAATCCTGAAAGATCTGGCTCTGAAGAAGTCTCCCTCTGGGAAACATGACCTTTGGATAGGGCAGAACAAAGACTTTTTCAGTTTCCTCCATGTGTACAAGGCATCTGCCCCACTGGACATCAAAGAAAGCCACCATGATGATAGGAATCTTTACTTTGGCAGAAAATGGCATGTAGCATGTAAACAACATGCAGAGTAAGATGAGAGCTGGCCTGCTGGGGTTATGTGTGCTGTCTGTGACTCCTGTGTGCTGGCTTACTTTTGATTTAGTACCTCTGCCTCATTTGTGTGGATTTATTTAGAAAATTCTATAAAGCAATAAATAACTAAATAGCTAAGGGACCCGAGGATAATTGGACACCGAATGCCTCATTTACACCACATAGTCATATTGCTGCTGACTACTGTATATGGTTTGTTGCTAAACCATAGAGATTCAGCAACTTCTGATCAAATTTAATTTGTCTGACAGTGCCTGTTTAGCTGACCTCTGAGGCTCCCCGCAAGGCCTGTTTTCCCAGACTCCCTGAGGGGTGGACTGAGCTGGCCTGAATGAGGAGTGTCACATTTTCTGCAGGGCTTTGCTTATGGCTGACATGTGTCAACTTTAAACCTGTAATAAGGGCACTTTTAGAAACACAATGGTCTGGGTGCTTTTGTCTAGAGCTGACTGTGCTGTGTCACCTGGGCAGAGGAGGCACATGAGGAGTGAGAGGTTACATAAAACTCGTTTGTGACAGAGATTCCATGGGGCATTAGGAATTGGCTAATTAGAATGGAAGAATCTGCATGTACACACACACATCTTGCTAATTGGTGATTATGGGAAAGAAAGGACCAAGGAAATACATGGCAGCTAAACAGGATTTTAACACAATACTAAAGAGACAGAAAGGCTCTTCCCTCAAGGCTCAATAAGCCTAAAAGTGGCAGATATTGTTGATAAGAGCAGCCCTGCCCCGCTGTGCTGCAGCTGCCCTTCCATGAGCAGCATGAACAACTCATCTGAAGTTCAGGGCAGAGGATGGACCTTAGCCACCTCGGACCCCAGGAACAGCCAACATCATGGCAAGAGCCCTCAAAAGTATGCTGATTTCTGTTTCAATTCCCACCAGAGGACAATGCCCCACTGCACAGTTGTGACTTCACATTCACATGGGATAATTCTTGGGGAGAGTTACGGAAGCATCAAAAGCTCCAGAGAGCCACTGGCACTGTGAATTCCTGAGTGGACCATGCTGACACAGTAAAGACAAAAAGAAAATGGGTTAGATCTCTGCACAAATATCCCAGTCAGGGAGCTTCACTCAGACTTCTCTGAAAGTCTTCTGACTTCCATGGTGTTTATACACTGACTGTGGCTTTTTCCACAATGCTACCAAGTTCTCCCTTCCTCAAGCAGAAAATGTCTTTGAAGTGGTGTGCAATAAACTGTGTAAAATTGTCCTCCTTTTTCATTGTTTAATCAAGGAGAACAATAGATCCTTAAAACACGGTATTAGACCTTGAAAAAAGAATTGTTCCATGATACAAAAGGAGACAGGTGCAACAGTCAGTTCCTGCACACAAAACCTGAAGCACAGGTAAAAAAGACAAAGCTAACATGCAAAATAATTAAGCAACAGTAAAGTGCAGCACAGGTGAAAGCAGTAGAAACTTTTAAGCTGACATCTAAGACTGAGTAGCTGAAGTTCCACCCCTCCCCAAGCTGAGTGTAGAAGGGTACAGGGCTCGTACTGCAATAACAAGAATTGTCCCAAGAGAAGATGCAGGGCCCTGGCTTTGCACCATTCACAAGCCACTTGTGCAGTGCTGTGCTGCTCACAGCATCAGCTGGGACCAGGAGCACACCCACCCCAGGGGCCATCTGTTATCCTCTGCTCAACAGCCACTATTAACTCATTGTTACTGCATTACTTATTAATAGACAGAGTTGGCTGTTCTTCCCTGCAAAAGAAAGCTATTCTATAAACATAAGGACTTATTTCCAACCCTCAGCATTCAACACTTGCCTGCTTGCCTACTCCAGAGTCTTCATTTTTAAAATCTCTTCTTGTGATACAGACTTTTAGGAAGAAACAATTTATTCAATAGTTTGCTTCTGATCTTGAACAGCCCGGATGAATAAAAAGATCAAATTAGTGCTCCCTAAGCTACTTGTCAAAGTGGAGGAGGAAAATGAAAAACATTGCTATTCTATGACAATGACTGTGTAGAACTGCCTCCATTTTAGTGGCAGAGATTTATTTACTCCTCACCTTCCTCTCTATTAGGTTATTTACTCATGGTATGTTTTTTTACAGATTGGGACCTTTGCTCATGCAAGCGCTTGTGCACAAGTAGCACACTTAATCTCACTAGGATTCATTCAGAGATGTAAGTCTGCAGAAATCAGGGCTGCAGCTGCATTTCTGAATGCTGCTGCAGTATAAAGACTGCAAAAACAGACACACTGTCAGCAAAATCTCCAGGTAGAGCAGCTCCCTGGCTGTTGACTGAACTGTGTATCTCTAAAGGACTGCAAATGATGCAATCATGGCATTGCCATTACTTTCCAGCAGCACTTATAACTGGAATGGCACTGGCAAAACTAGATTTAAGGTAAGTCATGCACCCCTTTAAAAAACGAAACAATTTGAGACAAAATAATAATCTGAGCTGACCTTGCAGTATTGGACATGCTTTTAAAACCATTTTGTGTTTTTAGAAAATACTGAGGGTTCTGTACTCTGTGGTGTTTCCAGAGGACACAGCTCTTCCTGTGGTATTAGACCTGGCACTGCCACAAGAACTTTGCCCCTGATTGTCTCAATGAAAACACCACAAAAAGGAACACTTTCCACCACTGACTGAAGGCATCTCAAATATACATCTGTACAGGGATACATTTATATAATCAGGCACGAAGAAAAAGGAGAAAAATCTGGGAAATAGATGAAAATGCAATGAACAATTTTACTAAAATCAAGTAAAGAGACAACAAGGATTTGGGGAAGGATTTTTGTTTGTTTGTTTGTTTTGGGAGATTCCAGTCAGGCTCAAAAGCTTTGCTCATTTTTAGCTGGTGGATTTGAGCCAGAGCCTTTCCTTGGCTCTGACTCAACTCTACTCTATAGCTTTGATTCACTGAAATCTCGGCTGCAGCTGGGGGAAGGGAGACAAGTTGGTGCTGCTCCTGCCAGGGGCAAGCAGGAATTGGAGGCAGCAGCTCACCCACCACTGTCCCCTTCCCTGCAGTGTGGTGTGGGGTCCCTTGCTCCTGGAACCCACTCATTGCCCTTCCAGACAGAGCTGCTGGATCATCCAGCCCCACCAGGTCTGTTTTGATGTGTGAAAGTGGAGTCAAAGGGAATCAGCCCAACTATGTACAGGTTACATTGGGTTCAAAGAGGTTCCAGTAATGTCACACCCCCCTGGGAGCTGGTGAGGACACCCTGCAGCCACAAGACAGACACCTTCCATGCACTGGCAGGGAGCAGGGGACTCACACACGTGTCCAGACTAGAGATTGGCTTCTTCTGTGAAGTGCAAAACAGCATTTGGCAGCACCACGTCCCCAGCACAGCCTGCCAAAATGCCCCAGCCCTCCCCAGGAGGGGCCAGCTCCATGGATGAGAGCGTTGTTTCTCCACCTCGTGTGTTCAGGTGTTTGGCTGTGGCCCTCTCCACCAAGGCTCCCAGCACAAGGGCAGCAGGGCAGTGGTGGGTACCCAGCAGAGCCACCCTGAGCCCTGCTCTGAGCCCATGGCTGTCACACATCAACAAGCCTGGAGAGGACAGTGACTGTGCAGCACAGCCAGATATAAACTGATGATATAAAGTCTACAGCTCATTCAACTGTTTATCCGCCTCACACATTTCCCTCTGTGAGCTCCAAAAAAATGCATTATAGAGAAAGAAAACTGTAAAGGGAAGTAAGTCAGGCTTAGACAGACACGAACAGTCCGGGGCACGTGGCAGGGAGGCAAGGAGAGACACACAGCTAATTGCAAATTGCTGCCATTGCCATATTAGTCATGCAACATAAATGCTGTCAAGTAACAAGCTTTATGGGAACAGACTCTGATTTCTCTAACAGTGCCAGAAAGGGGCATTGTGGCTAAAGGCTGTAAATTAAGCATTGTCAGGGTTGACAGAAATTTGCCAAGATCTGTTGACTAGCAGGGGAAATGGGCTGTATTTAAGACCAGGCTCTTTCTGCAAGCATGGCTGATTGCTGCTTGGGATGCCAGGCAGGGGAAAAGGCAGAAGGCAAAGAGACACAGCTCAAGGGCCAAAGCACACACAGAGTCTCAGACTGATTCTGCATGCAGAAGTCCTGGTGAACTCTTTCTCCAGGAAAAGTAACCAAAATCTAACACTGCTGGGCCAAATACTTTCCTCCATTTGGTGCAAACAGAATCCACAGTATTTACCCACATTTTTCTCTTCATTAAGCAAAAGTCTTGACTTCCCTTATGCCCCGGTGCTGTATCAAAATGGTAAAGGTGCAACTGTGAGCATTAGGCATGTCTTGCTTACTTCAAAAGAAATAATTTAGAGATTTTTTCAGATTCTTTTCTGACTGCATAAATAGTTGAGCTTGCTCCATTTTGCTGTTCTTTGCACTAATTAGTATCATGACTCCAAAATGCCAATTTGCAGCTTCTCACTCAGGAAGTCTTGAAGAAGGTAGGAGTTAGATATTTTGCTTTCTGGCATTTATCTTCATCCAAAATAAATCTATTCTTAACACAGAGCCATGTGGTAATGGCAAAGAAATACAGACCCTTTCACCCCCAGTGGGCGATTTCATCAGAATTAGTATCTCTGAACCTACAGCAAACTCGTTTTGTGCTGCTGTGAGATTCCTGGTTGTGGGACCTTTCCAAGACTCCCCAGCTAGGCTCCTTTCTGTAGTTTTAAGACAGTAGCACCCAGCCATCCCACTCCAGCAGATGAGAAAGTTCCAGAAGTGTCTGTATAAAACACCAGCCAGTAAAAATAACTTCTAACAAGCAGAAAATGCAACATAGAGATTAGAAAGTTGCAAAATGGTGAGAGAGACCATCACTCCAGAGGGGTAACTAAGCAACAACTGCTTTGTTTTGTAATCCATATGAGGAATAAAATACCACTAGCCCAGAAAAAAAATATTCTCTGTTCTGAAGAAGAGCTGGGGCAATGTCAACCAGTCCAGCTGATTTTCATGCACTGCATGAAAAAGAGTCATCTGTTTTAAACCTGCTATCTCAGATCTGCTATTGGCAACCTTGCATCTGACTGTTGCATGTGTCAGATAATGACAGGATGGCTTTATTGAAGTTTGTGGAGATTTTTTTTAAAACATTGTATTTAAGTTAGGTGTGCTATTCTTGAAAAACCTGATAGTAAGTCCAATAGCTTAGACTGCATTTACTGACAGAAAAAAACCAATTCCCTTAGAAAGGACATGCTTTGAGTGGGTTAATTAACCTAACAAGCACTACATTAAAACCCTATTAAACCAGGAAGATCCAAACACCCATCGAAGGAAACACTATCCTTTCCAAAGACAAATGTACTATTAAGTTCATTAAAAGCCAAAATAAGTGAGTACCCAGCTAAACTCTGCTGGATGAACTCTAAAACTCGGGCTGCCATAGGCTGAGACACCATGTACAACAAAGAAATGGAAAGTGCCAATTGTTTCAGACAGTGCTGAAACCTTTTAGCATTTCAAAGGACAGACTCTTCCCCACCAGTCAGCAAGTCCAGGATAAGACATTAGCATCAGAGCAAAAGTCCTTGCTCCTTCAGCTTTGGGAATGGCCACTTGACCAGCCAGGAGCCACAGCACATCTGCTGCCAGGCAGCACGGAGTTCTCTTACAGAGAAGAAAACTCTGAGAAAAAGGTAACAAAAGAAGATGTGTTTAGCCTGCTAAACTGAAATTCCTAGATCTTAGATGAACTACACAGTTTGTATCAAGGTAGCTTCCTAATTAAATCTTTACAAGGCTGAGTTTTTCTTAGTGAACAAATACAGGGATAATCTTTATGGGTGTTTAAGCACATAAAGACAGAGAGGTGACTCATAACTTCTTAAAGCATCCAAGAGAATTCATAAGATAAGTATTGCTGAAAATCCTAGCTGGTGCTCACATGCATTTCAGCAGCCTGTCAAAGCTTGTCCTTTAATCCCTAAACGAATAATCATAGAATAGTTTGAGTTTGAAGGGACCTTAAAGACCATGTGGTTCCAATGTTTGTTTTCAGGCATTTACTAAAATCTTTTTTACTGCTGGACCATTCTGAATATTGTGATCCAGTATAAGGCTGTCTGAAAACTGAATGAGCTTCTCTCACTTTTTCTACCTTTTACATGGGTGTAACTGTATCAGCACTAACTGAAGAAAAGAACTCACCCCAACATTTATAGGCAGTATTCTCCCTTTGTCATAGGAGCAGAAAAACACAATCACATATTATTTTAATATTTAGAAACACATTTTGTCCAAATCACAGAGTTGCCCAATCCCTGCTAAGTCCTGTGGTGTCCATGACATGCTTTCTGACACACCAGGACAGGCAGAGGTTGAGAACTCTCCAGAGAATGTGCTCTAGGGTCAGGAGGGGATTCTCTCTGAGGGGGAAGATTCTGAACAACCAGCTTCTGAGGAGAGTCCCTGGGGAGGCTGCACAGCCCTCTCCACACTCAAGCCCCTGGCAGTAACATACAGTGTGTGGAGTGGGATAGAAACTTCTTCTATTTCCAAGGCTCAGGTCTGTTCCTTCCTGAAGTCAGACAGGGATCACTCTGATTGGCACTGGATCCTAAGTAATTCATATCCCAAGTATTTTTAAGTACTTCAGCCTGTCTTTAAGAAGGTAGAATCTATGTATGAGCACCTTAAGAGGTCTTGCCACAATTGTTATTTTCCAGTGAAGACAAACTTTGGCCTCCATGGCAAAGCAGACCATCAAGTCACTGCTGTTGTTGGTTAAGGTGAACATAGTGGAAGAAGACAGTAAAATAAAATTATAATTTCCATGTGATGGGCCCAAACAAGCAGCCATTGGGGCTATGCCCTTCTCATTCCAACAGATGGAGACAGAGACCTTTGGGTTTAAGCACCATGCCTAACTCTCAAAATCTACGAATTTAGATATCACCCTAATTTATCCATGCACTCTCCCAAACTCTTTAGATTCTCTATAACTTTCCACCAAGGGGACAACAATAATAAGGAGAAAAAATCAGTTTACAGAACTATGTATAGAAATAAAACTTAGGCATTAAAAAAAAAAAAAAAAGAAGAAGAAGAAAATATATCTTTCTTTTCCTCTCCTATGCTGCATTACACCCAGCCACAGTCCAAAAAGCAGTGTTAAGATGAGAAGTAATAGGTTTGTTTAAATTGTATTTAACTAACTTAACTAAAAATGCTCGCAAGTTCTAGGAAACAGTCTCATAGTTAGAGGAAAAAACCCAAGTCAAACATTTTCCCTGTTCATTGTACTTTAAAAGTTTGGATACTCTTTGTACTTCATAGCTTCTGTTTAAGCAACTGAAGCCAGTGAGGGCTCTGAGGTGCTCAGTGCTTCAGGAGAGCATGTCACACCCCCACAATATTCTGGGCTCCCAAAAATAACCTTGGGAAGTTGTGTCTTTGCATTTCAGCCAACCATGGAAATGTTGCAGGAGGCCCTGCTGACAGTACCTTCTTATGGACTCCAAGGAGCCTGTCTTTCTCAGCCATGCAGAATTCAGAGGAAACTCCTTGTCTGGGCTATGTAAAGTTACTGAACTCAAGATACCTTTCAAAATACATTCATCTGATGCATTTTCTTATATAGCTCCCTTTGCTTTTTCTGGGAATGGTAGTGAATGTTCTGCCATTTGAACCACGACATCTCCCTCCTTTCTACAGTCATCTGTGTAAGTATTTTCTGAGATGTTACATTACATTTTCTGGCTGTTATTGCAACATGCACTTCCCCCTTTCCCCCCAGCATTCTATATTGCTTCCAGGTTGTGACATTCACTAGCAGTTTGAGCTCTTTCTTCCCTCCAAGCTCAAGTGTTTCACCTACAGGAAACGTCCCAGCTCCTCTGGCCAGTAGGCGAAAGAACACAAGCTGGTTTCTGTACTTGGTTTTAATGAAACAATCAACAACACTGCCAAGTTTTTAGGATGACCATTTGCAAATCAATCTAGTACTAGACATGCCACGTGCTTCTGACCTGTGCAACAACCCATACCACGAAGAAGCAAACAATAGAGACGGTTCTCCTTTGATATATGTTTTACTCTACTTTCTGAACATTTGCTGGATTCCATCTAAAAATGGCAGTGTTGACTAAAACACAGAAAAACTTGTTTTGACTATTTAAGGCAGGAGGACTCTACTTAAAAATCTTTGCCTTGAAGCTAAAAGCAAAACTTACTGCTGTTTACCATATCATTTTACAAACAATTTGCAAACCAGACAATAAATTCACTTTCTACGTATGTCCTGGGTTTCTCCTCTCCAGCAGCCCCAAGCTGTGTACTTTCCTTACTGCTAAAACTCACCATCTTGACTGTTCAGCTTTTATTTGTCCAGCTTCCCAACCTCTAGACTTTTCACTCCACCCTAAGCTGAACAGCTAAAATCTCTGAATTTCTCCAGTGGTTTCCTGTTACTGCTGCTAACTAAAGAAGCCTCTTCCTCACTTACAGTACTGTCAGTACTGTGGATGTTTTTCACACCATCTACATCCATCTTTGCTCCCCACCAGCTCCTCCCATACCATTGTCCCCACTATTATTAGCTCAGCTTTCTACCTTTCCCTCCAGAGTAGCTTTTCACTTCTCTTCAGACAGTTTATGCAAGACCTTTTTTTTTTCTTTTTACTCATTAACCACCAATACTCAGATTGTCCCCTAAAGTATTACTTCAGGCTTGATTTTGCCTCTCCCTACATTATCTTCTAACTTCTTCAACACCAGAATCCCATCCTGAGCGTAATTTCAACATTTCTTCCCAGGGAAGAAAAGGTTGAAACAAATAACCACCATGCTGTAGGAGTTTCTCAAAGATAAATGTACTGAATCCAAGTGAGAGTTCAAGTTTTACACTAGAACACAGAAGCAGCTCAAAATTAAGAATAGAATCTACTCCATAAAGGCAATCACTAATGTAGTTACACAGTTACAGGAAGAAACTGGGGAGGGGGGGAGATTTTACTTAACTGTAAGCAAATCAGAGATGCACATCTCATATATTTATTAGTCACCATGACTGTACTTTCATAGTTTTGCTCAAGTGGAAATGGCACATCTCTAGATGAACATACTCTTGTATGTTCCTTCCCAAAGTGTTGAAAAGGTGATCACATCACAGGGGAAAGGAAGAACATACGTTAATAGCTTCAGAGTAAAAGTAGTTCCTTCTTTTTGATTTCTAACATTTTTTTCACTTGTTATGAATGTGAATGTTAACTAATCTGATGCTTTTTTTTATGCAGTGACCACAGAATGCCAAAACAATGGAAAATTACTTGAGCAAGATTCATCAGTCGCAAAGAATGATACTTATTCTGGAAGCTGACTCTATTGTCTTTCTTCAGCAACCAGACTATGATTTCATTTGTAAGTCTTCCTTTTTTCTGAAGGCACAGTTGAAAACTGAAGGCGAAGAAGTTAATAAAAGGCAAGTTCTGTGCTTCACTAGGGACACTTCCAGCTGTCTAAACCTGCACTTGTTCTAGCAGAGTTGATTGAGTGTTGACAGTTCACCAAGGAAGGCTTTTGCCTTCAGAGATGTATAAGGCCCTTTTGTTTTTCACTTTATTTCATTCCAGAAGTAGTGCTGACTTTGGGAAAACATCCAAAGCACTGTTGTCCCCTTCTAAAACTCATGTAAACTGCTGAAAAGACAGGTCCAGCGGGAAGATGGTCAAAGCTGAGACTAAAACCATAGGACCAACTTCCCGTCAAACAGAACCAGTAAAGATGATGCACAGCAGGGTAAAATGTGCAAGGTAGTAAGCATGACACAGCTGTCTGAGGAACTTGCTGCAATGCCTGAATAGGATGTAATGTGGCATCTTCAAACACCCCTCTAAAAGAATGAATCATAATTGGTTCCATGTGATCATTCACGTAGAGACTGCATCAGTATTAAGCTTCTACAAATCCTCTGATTATATCCAGAAGGCAACTCAGGCAGTATTTGAGTAAGGCTATGAAATGAGGGATCAGTAAGTACTACCAAGGTGTCACACATGCACAATAAAAGACTCTAAAAGACTCAGAGACAACTTTCTAAAAAGATAACAGCGATCAAAATCAGCACTTCATTGTTTACTCTAGTAAAAAAGATAAATGGATATTGAATTGTATACATTGGGAACACAGATGTCCAAACGTGCCTTCTTTTCTAGTCATGAAATACCATGCTGTTTGTGCACAGGAGAGAATATATGGAAACAACCTCACACATGTCCAGAGGTCAAATGATGAAAAATGAAAGAGGAACCTCCACCCCTCCACTGCTCACTCTACAGACTGTCAGCCCCTGGCTTCTGGACAAACTTCACAGAGACACAAATGCAGAGACAGCTGCCACTCGTGCTGAAACACAGCCTGTCTCCCAGCCAGCAGGGAACGTGGGCACTGCTAACAACACACCACGGGCTGGAAACACCAGAGGTGAGGGCAGCCAGGCCCTGGGCAGGACCTGACTGTCCTGGCCCTGATGCCCCTTCAGCTTCCAAAGTGTTGATGGTCATACAAAGGTGTCCCACGGACACCAGGAGTACAGAACAGACCTCAGGTCCGTATGTGACACAGCCCATGACAACAACTAAGCAAGCATGAAGCAGAGCATGTTTGATTCTTGTGGCAAGAAAAGCGAGCACAAAAAAAGTAAGAAAAGGAGTTGACAGGCAGTTGAGGAAGGCAGGGTTCAAGTTCCTGACCTACCACAGAGTTTTTGTGTGACCCTGGTGGGGTTGTTTATTCCCTGCACGCCTGAGCAATAGCTCTGTGGGTGGTGCAGAGGAGAAATACATTAAAAACCAGGAGGTATCTGGATACAGGAGTACCCAAGAGCTCTAGGACTGGCATATTTATACATACAGGGAACATTCAGAGACAGTAACTCAGAAAACATAAATGCACTGGTGGCAAATGTTGAAGTAAGCATAAGCAGAGGAAACTAGGAGGGGACGCAAGAAGAGTGATGACTTCCCTCAGCTAATTACATGGTCCTAGAACTCCAGAAAAGGTCTTTTCTTACAAATCTGACTTTGGGGGTTTTTTGTAAGGGATTACAGCTGCCCATAAAGCCGATGAGCAGAAACACACCTGTGTGCTGTGTCCTGTCTGACCTGGAAGGAGTGGAAGTGGCTGCAGAATAAATCATGGTCACTCTGCAGCTGCAGCCAGAGCTGTGCAGACAGCCAAATGCCATTGTAAAGCCAGAGAGCACGAGTTTAACTCTCTTCCTCGTGGAAACACGGGCTGGCTCATAGAGCCTCTGCCCAGCAGCTAACAGGAAATCCTCATTACTCAGAGAGAACACAAGTCTCACCCAAGAGCTCACTGGCATTTCTTGGGACATGTCAGCTGAAAAACCAAGACAAATATATTTCACAAATACATACCAAGGGTTTTAATTTTTGACAGCTTTTCTCTTAAGTGGACAAAATACTTAACAATTACTTTTTAAATGTGAGAGAGATTTCAAGTTCAAATATTGTAATGTGCCATACCAAAAGCAAACCATAAATAACTTGTTTAAGAATTAAATTCTAATTGCAAAAGGGAACATTTGCTTTTCAAAGTGCACTTCTTTTCATTCCCTGTTGATAGGGTAGTTTTAAAAGAAAAATCACAACAGAGAAAAATAGTGCATGACTGCTTTTTGCACCTCACAAAACAGTTATGGGTTTTTCTGTGAAAATGTATTTCATGGTGTTAAAGGGGGGGATATTTTCCCAGTATCTTCATCTTTGTTTTTAAGCCAAAGGAACATGATGTTAAATTCTGTGCAAATATAGCACAAACCACAGTCCTTTGTGCATGTTCTTGAACTGTTTCAAGGAGCCCTAGAGATATCACACATTATCCCATGATTCAAACCTTTAACCTTGAGGGAAAATACACAAAGCAGCTTCAGATTTTTTCCAACTCAATACAGCATTGAAAGTACTGCAACAGCTATTTGATAAACACAATGGAAGGACTTTTAAAGTGAATACATCTCATTTGCCATGTTTATAGTAAATGTCTCAGTAAAGACTCTTTCAAAATGCAAAATATAATTAACTACTCCAATATTTTTACTGTACTGATTGTTCTGCTTTAAGAGAAATCCAAGTGTGTCTCCAGTTTGAGGAATGAAGTATCACTCATTTACTAAAAAGGTGATTAATAATTTTTAAAACTAAATAAACCTGGGTTTAATCAACGTTGCCTGATATAAGGAATATTTGAAACAAAATACATTTGTCCCAAGAACCTAAAATGATTCTAAGGGCTAATAGAGTGGAAAATCTCCTGCAGCATGAAGAGAGGGGCACACAAATGCACCCCCCTGGGCTCATGCAGCTTGTACTGCATGGAATGGATTTACATCAGTAGCCAATCTTCCATAACTCACAACCACTCACTAATATTTGTTTGTATTTAACAAAATATCTGATATTTTCAGAGTAAAACGATACTGAAATACCCGCAAGTAGAATATTAAAGTATTTCTACTCATGATGCCTCACTTCTTATAAACATGAATCTTTAAAATTGAAAAAGGTCCTATAATATTATGCTGCCCTTAAATTCCTTTCTATTGCTTAGGAAATATGTCTGATTCTTCAGGAATGCTAAGGAACTTAAATATATTAATTTTCATTTCATGATTCTTCACTCAGGCCAGAAACTACAAAATAGCAAACTCCCTTTTCCTGCCTTATTCTGCAAATTACCTTCCAAAAGAAGTGCAAAAATTATGGTAAAGTCACAACCATCATATATTTGAAAAAATAAAAAAAACAGTGGCAGTCTGAAATAATCATTGCCGTCCTATTTCTACAGAACTGTGAATTGTATTGAGTTACTGACATAGACACCTTGTAGAATATTTTTAGATGTCTGTTATGAAAAAGCTGAAAATCAACCTTAAGTTTTCATCTTTTTTTTTTGGCATGAGATATGGGAGCCAAAATATTGCAGCATGACAAGAACTTTTAAGAAACTCTTCCTCCTGCATCATTTTTTCACTACGCCAAATAAACATCTGTGATCCACATGAAGAGAAGCTGGTGGCCTCAAAGGAGAAAAAAAAAAAAGCTTCTATGAGTCCAAAGTCTGTCACTGCTGTCACTGCCAGCATAAAATCATTGTCTTTTGAGGCCACAGAGCACACACTCCATCCACACTTACCCATGTCCAGGCTGGGACAGGAGCAAATGCATTTGTTTTGTTGCAAATCTTTACCAGGGAAGAGATTCTCCTGCACGAGATACAGACCCTCCACTGCCAAGAAGGGGGGGCTGCCTACAGAACTGCTTCTCCTGAAAATACCAGTGCCCCACACCAGTGACATTCCAGCAAAACAAGGAACCTGCCAAGCTGTGTGTCAGAGCTGTGTCCTGGGGGCAGGAACCCAGCACAGCTCTGCTGTAACAACTTGGGCTCAACAGAACCAGAGAAGGCGGCTGCATAAATACATTGCATTTTAGAGCAAGCCAGACATTGCAGAATCACTACTGATTTGTTTCCTCCTAGAAGCATGAATAATTTACAGTCTCTTTTTAAAAAGCAGCACTGGAGCTGCATCACTGCATTCTGAGCAAATTCTAGGTATTCATACAGTTGTTTGTTTTCCTTTATCTCTTAGTTCGGTCCTGTGTTTCAGCCCCATTGGCCTTTTGTAAATCCCTGAAGATAGCTAGATGGAATGAAACCCAAGGTTTTATTAAGCTACAAAAGAAAATAAATTATGCTTAAGCTCATGTGAATATTTAGAATTTTTTCCAAACACGAGGGTAAATGTGCAGGATTTGTGATGAGATACAGGAAAAAACAATTCCATTAAAGGGCCACTTATGCCCAGAGAGAACATCCAGAAGGTTGATGGGAGGAAAAAAAAAGAAGCAGATGACAGTGTCAGGGCCTTAAATACCCGCTTGCCTGTCCACCAGGGACAGGACAGAGCTTTCCTGGGAAGTGCTCCCACCTTTTGCACCAATTGAGGTATTTCTGTCTCTCTCAGTTCCAGGCTGTGCCCTTCTGGGTTCTCAGCTGGCACAACCCTGAGGCACAAGGGGCAGCCAGATCAGTGCTGGCTCCTCGGGCACACCAGGACCCTCCTGCTGCTGTGCCCAGGCTGGGTGTGGAGGGCTCCTGGCTCTCAGGCCTTGGTGGGCACTGTGCAGGCTGCCCCCACCATCCTCTCCATGGTCCTACTGCTCCCTGGAAAGGTTCTCTGCAGCAGGAGAGGCACCTGCCCAGAGCTGAGGGTGCAGGTGCACGGGAGGGTGAGAGGCAGGACCTGCCATGGAGGGGAAGCAGCAAGGCAGGGTGCAGAGCCAGACAACTGCTTTCTGCCCCAGGGCAGCCCAGGAAAATGGGAGAAAATGAGGGTGGGAAGGGAGGAGACCTTAAAACATTTTATAGTCCAGGACTGTGTGTTTTTAAAGGGGCTGCTAGAAGAATACAGTCATCAGCTTAGCAGCCACCTGTACAAGCTTCTGACGTAACTACAAAGACTCTGGAGGTTCCTCTTGCACCTCACCAGGCTCCCTTTTCTGTTCACCCTGGGAGGCACTAATGCACCTCTTGTGATGAAAAGCCCGGAGATCTGCTCTGTGGCTTTACAGTCCTGATGTTTCTTCCCCACTGCTTTCCCAGGAATCCAGACCTTCCTGAAGCAAATGGAAAGCTCCCATTGGGCTCTGCTGGGGACAGAACCAGACCCTTCCATCCTGGCATGCAAAGGGGCCAGAGGAAATTTGTGCACCTCACTGCTCCCTCCCCACTGACTGTGGGCACGAGAGGGTGTTTGCAAGGCTGGGAACACAGCATAAAGCTTCTCTAGTGCAGACAGTGATTAAAAGTCTCAGCTGTGGAGGAGAGATTCTTCCAAACAAATCCTTTCCTGTTGTGAGATATTTATTTTTTTTCTTAGCAGACATCAGAACTCTCTCATTTGCAAATGCATGTACAAGTCTCCAGAGGGAAGTTTGAACTTATCCTTAAATTACTGAAAGTTTATTATTATTATTTTCTCATGGAAAAAGTCACGGATGTCTTGTAATCCCTCATGTTCCCATCTTTTATAATTAAATGCATCTTGACCCAGAGAAAAGTTTGGGAGCCCATTAGAATAGGAGGTGAAAGACAAATCTGAAACAATTTACAAGATGTTCTTTCCTTCCAGACTTCAATGTTATGACTCACAACTGGGTGCAGAAAATCCAACAAGAGCAGCCAGGAATCTATACATTCACTTTATGAAGTTTTTGGAGCAGCAATGGGCTTTTTTTGTGTTTTGTAACATGATGCACAATACTTTGTGTCAACAGAGCAAATCTGCCCAGTATCTTGATATGTCTGGGGTACAGACTGATAGCACACATTTGTATTTCAGAATCAGAATATCTATATACTTTTAGAGGATGGAAAGAGAAATGGTAGAGGCTGGAAGGCAAGCAGAGTGCCAAAAAGTCTTGGTCTCCTCTGAAAAATGTCTTATGTGTTTTCTTAGGTCCTTATCCAATGCTGGCTGAAAGTAATGGGAATCTCTCCAGGCCTGGGCTTTAGCTTTTACACTGATGTACGCATCTTTAGCACTTACTGCAATTATATTCTTGTCACATCTGTGGGCAAAATGGTGTGAGATGATCTGATACATAAAATACATCTATGAGAGTTCTGCTATAGGAGTTTGCTTTCCTGGCTTCTACATGGTGGTGTTCAATGCCTTGGTTAAGAAAGAAAATTCTTGCTTTCTGTCTCTTAGAAAGACTTGAGGGACAAACTATAAAACAGTGAGTAGCAGGACTGCAGTCAATCACCAAACATGCTCATGCCAAAGATATTCTGTCCCTGGATGGCAAATAATTTTGCTCACTCTATCACGGCTACCATAAAAATACAGTCACGTCAGCTACACTGGTGTCCTGCACCTATTGCATTGCCCTGGAATGTCAGGGCTGGTCACACATTGCCCTTCAGAGTAGGTGCCCCCTGCCCAAACGTGTGTGGGATGGCTGGCAGCAGCTATCAGGAGTCCAGATCCTTACAGAAAACAGGCAAAACCACCCAAGAACACAGGCTGTTCTACCTCAGTGTTCAAGGAACACCCTCTTCTTGGGGCAATCCACCAACCAGAACGTAATGCTAAGAAAGATTACCTCATCCTGTACACTGATTTAACAAAAAATGCATGATTTAATTATTTTGGAAATGCATGACAGACTCATGTAAGCTGGTTGTTTTGGATCTCAGCTGGTACAGCCTGTGGAAGAGCTCAGTATGGAGCTTCCACTGACCAGGTTCCAGTGAGTTCCAGCAGTGCCATGGCAATCATTCCTGCATTTTGTTGGGTTTGCTGTGGTTAAAGAAGCTTATGCAGAGGCTCAGAATTAGCATCAGAGATTATGGGTACTGTGTAGGTGAGATCTTATCTTTCTGATACGACATCTTGTAAATATATCAAGTTACAAGTGTACACAAAAGCATTTCACAATTACACTAGATATTTAGACAGTTGATCCCTCATACAACAAATGCAAGTGATACAAGCTCTTAAAACTGCATGAAACAAGACTCTGCTTTTTTGCCAAATTAGCTGGTAAACTAGCACAACAAGCTTTATCTTGTGCTTATTAGCCCACCTGTCTTTGCTCCTTTAATGTCAGGCTTTAAAGAGGAAATGAGTACTTAACTGATACTGTCTCTTCAAAGGAAATATTTGCTTCAGTTACCTTGCGTTTTTAATGAGATTGTTTAGTCACAGCTTGGCATCAGTTCATAGTATGCACCATATCAAAGGTTTTAGGTTTTCAAAGCACAAAAACACATCAAGTAGTTAGAGCCAGCAAAAGTGAAATTCTTCCTGGTTGGCATAAAATCATGGAGATGTTTAGCTGCCCACCCCGACCAGGCTGTGGGAAGATGAGTGCAGTGGCCTGCAGGAATGGCATCGTGTGGCCATTCCCATGCACGTCAAGACACTTTCAGTAACCTCTCATAAATGCATTGGCTGTTAACTCCTAAAGCTCCTTCAATTTGTGTAATGGTGTGCGATAGAAAAACTGAGGAAAACAGCAGGCAGAGAGATTCACATTAAATAATATACAACTTAACCTGCAGGTGGGATATGCTCAGCCACGTGGCTGTGTCTTAATCAGCAGAAACTGGATTTCAAACTCCTACCTGTTGTGTTGCCTTTTCTAATTGATTTTTCAAGGCTGAACTGAATAAAGTCTTATGCTAAAATGCAAAAGCAAATAGCTTTGGGGCTTAATTTAACATGTACTTTTACAACTGATGAAGCTAAAAGTAATAATGTGTAACAGATGTGTTGGTGTGTTCCCCTCTGTGCCCCCACTTCAGCAATAACCACCAGAGAGCGTCCTGATGGCTCCATCCCCCCTTGGGTGGACTTTTGAGAAATGAATGGCAACTCAGTAGCAATAGGCTGTCACAAGTAGCAATCCGGAGCCTTTGCTGCTATGTAAACATGACTTTAGGTCAGTTTTCTCACTCTATAAAGAGGGGCCAGCCCTGGGCCCCTGGGGCTCTCCTGCGTGGTGGTGGCTGCATGGCAGGCTCTCCCTTGAGCAGGGATATCTCCCAAGGTTACTCCTCCAGGCTGAGATTCCTTCCTGCAGCAGATCCTCAGTGAGTGGCTAAGAGCCTGCTAAGCTTCACTAATATTTCATCTTAGATGGGTTGTGCACACGTAATCCTTGAGACATAAACCATTGCCCAAGTCTGAACCTAAGACTGGATCCAGCTGCACCTGGACTCCTCTGCATAGGAGGAGTCTGAACCTCATGACTGAATGGGAGGGTCTCCCTGACACATCTGATTTATGCAGTTCTCTATGCACTAAATAAACAAGTGTACCTTGCCATCAAATCTTGTTAAACCAGTGTCACATTTACCATTGAACTTTGTTGACTCACTGTACCAATAAAAGATACTGCTCCTCTTGCAAGTGAAGTGCCTTACTCCCTCTGGGACAGTAGGCAACCCCAAAGGTCTTAGAGAAAAATAACATGCAAACACAAAAAGAACAGAAAATGTTTTGCACTGATTTAAAAGCGTAGGCTCAGATTTCTAATCTGTTTAGTGGCAATTTAGGCATCATTATTAACTTCCAAAGGCAGCTCTAAGAAACACGTGTGTGTGTGTGTGTAGCCTCAAGAGGATCTCAGCCTTATGTGTTGTAAAGAACTGAAAAAACTCCTTCAGGCAAACAGAAGTATTTCATTTCCAGGCTGATGCCAAAGAAATTCCAGAATATTTGTCCACAGAAGAGGAGTTAAGATCTCCCAAGGAAGCCAACCAATACTGCTGCCTTACTATTATTCATTACTGCTGCATCATTCATTCTGTGATAGAGCCCAAGGACCCCAGCCCTGTGCCAGAGCTCAATCTGCTCAGGGCTGTGCAAACACATAAGCAAAAGTCTTTAGCCTGAGCAGTTCAGTTAGTGAAATCACTCAGCCATAGACACTGTTGTATAATCTTCCACAATCATAAACCCACCTTTTAACTCACTCTAACAGCTCTGCCCATGTAACAAACTAAAATAAGTGATTTTGGATTGCAGTTCAGGGAAGGAGAAAATTTAAGCCTTTCCTAGTCACCCAAATCCAAATGTCTTTATACCTGTAAGCACAAAAGAGGTACCACCTCAAAAAGCACTTCCATAGATCAGCTTCTGCAAAATCCTATTCTTTGTCTGTCCTTGGGCTGCTCTCTTTTTTGAAACACAACTAAATTAGCAGCAAGCAGCATGATAAAGGGCAGGAGAAAATAGGCATTACTCAGGCCTCTTGGTGACATTCATAATGATACATCAGATGGTTATAATTATTTTTAAGGCTCTGTTCACATTAAATCATTCAGCGATCTCATTTTTGCAGTGCTGCTGCATTGCTGGTAACAGACTCGTGAGTGCACTAAATTCACTTCAGTTCTCCCCCACCAGACCACAGCACACTACTAATTACAATTATTTGAAGTTTTTTGAAAATACTTTTCTTAATAGATAACTCATCTCTTCAGCTTGAAAAATTGTTTTCATCCCTCAATGACATTTTTATCTCTACTTTGAAGAGTTTATTGTACCAATTTGCTATGCAAGCAGATTTAGAACTAAAAAGAAATTAAAAAAGAGACACATTTCCTAAAGTTTTGATCTGTTTTTAAATGTATCTCCATAGCTGCCAGTCCACAAAGAGGAACAAAGGTTATCCATGGCACATATTCAGAAAAAGTATGTGTACTCTGCAGTATTCAAAGGACACAGGGCTTGAGGTCTCCCCCCCAGTCAAAGCTGAGACAGAAATTTTCAGATTTTTTTCCTTCAGCAACTTCCAAATCCTTGGTTTGCTATTTCTCATGTGGGGTGTACTGCTTATTTCATACACTCCAGTTTTCTCCCTCCTCTCTATCTATTTTCCATAGCATTTCTGTTCATTTTCTGGTCTTCATTTTCTCCAGTCTCACTTTCCAGTTTTCATTTTCCTTTCCCACAGATCCCCTCTCATCTTTCAGAATACTCTTGTTCTATTTGGGTTTCTTTCCTTTTTATAACCACAGAGTCCTCCCTTCACTGTCCCTGCCCACAGTAGGAACTTTACCTGGTCAGCCTGGCACAGGAGCCCTGGGAGATCCAAGCATCTTCCAAAGGGAGGAGGTGAGAGTGTTTTGGTGACTGTTCTGCTGACAGAGCTTGAGTGTGTCACTCCAGACATGAGCTGACAGTGCTCGAATTGGCTTCCCATTTTCACAGCAGGCCACTTTCCCTTTACACTGGTAGGCCTCCTGCAAAGCTGAAAACTGCATCTTTTAGGGTTGTATAGACTGAAAAACCTCAAATATTTTCTGTGGGATAGAGCCCTAACTAAGGGCTCTATTCACCAGAAATATGATGCCATGGACTTCCACAACCCAGCATGTAGGCAGACTGCACTTGATAAATGTGTGTTTATCATAGCTGCAGAGCTCAGCCCTGCTTTTCCAACCTCCTTTTCCCCAAAGATTAGGAAGATAAAGGTCACACTTCAAAAAGACAGGTCTTAAAGCTATTTTTAAGTGCTAGCGGCTAAACTCTTTGTGTGAAAATACCCCATTTAATTCTATTAAATTAGGCTGCACTAAATCAACATTTTTAAAGAACTGGTACATTACTGACAACAGCTTAAGAACTATTTAGTTACAGTGATACACAGAGGGTAAAAGAAAACCTCTGGTATTGAAAAAGGAAGCCTCAAAATACTGAACTGGAAATTCCAATATGGTATGCATTCAGATCATATTCCAACCAAAATTCCTGTACTAATTAGAGATTGATTTTTACAAGGCTTCAAATCCTCTGTGCCTCAAGGCTATGTTCTCTCAACTACCAGTTCTCTCTCTCTTATTCTTTAGACAAAGATTCATTTTCTGCTCAAATCAATACAAAGAATCTGTTGCACTCCAGCCAACTCTACACCTTTCAAATACACACTCATACTCCATTTTAAAGACACCCAAAAGTCCTCAGCAGCCCCTTTTTCATTTGAGCAAAGGCAGCACTTTGGAGTGTCACAGAGCAGAGGCAAAGCCATCCTCACCCTTGGGGGATGGAGCAGAACTTGTATGTTCCCCACTCTGTACCTAACAAGAGGATTTGGCTTAATTTCACCATCCATGTTGCCCCTTTTACTAAAACAAGGCTTGCTTCTTTTCAACGTGTAAAATATGCTCAAAGATTTCCCTATTCTTTCAAAATCTCAGAGAAAAAGTGGTACCATTAGGCAAGAGGTGATTTTTTAGTTTATTAAGGGAATATTTGCACAGTTAAAATGCCATCCTAATCTGCTGTCACTCCTTGTTCTTTTGGATCTCTCCTGACTTTCCAGGCAAGGAACACAAGGCCAGTAACTCTATTCTCCTGACTGCCTTGGCTCTGGCAAAGAGCAGCTGAGAAGAAAGATATTTTACTTATTCATGATTAAAAGATAACCGATAACCAGGATCCAGATGTTGGTCTCTGCTGGCCAGAGCACAGTGCAATTATTATTCCATTTATAGAAAGAGATGTTGTCCTGCCTTTTCCAGCCAACCAAAAGGTCTTCCACAAAATGCTCAAATACTCTGAAGAGAGGCATTCAAAAACAAGGAATGAAGAGGGATCGAATCATATTTGCTCCACAGTTATTGCATTATAAAAATTTAACCTGGCCTCAGCCCTAGAGCACTACCCAGTCCCACAAACTCCAGGTTCACCGTGTCAGGGTGAGCTGGGATTTCCCTCTGCAGCTCAGCACTGGCTCCCACAGGGGTGCCTGTGGACAGCACTGCAGCACCCAAGGGAAAAGTAGGCAAAATGTGGGCTAGAAGAGAGGTGGGAGCAGCCCAGAGAGGTGAGAGCAGCCCCTTCACACCCACAGCCCAGGGTGGCTTCTAACGAGGTCAGTGGGAACAGGCACAAATTGTTTAAGCCAAATGAAGTCCAATAGTGTTATTAAAGCTCTTCTCTCTCTGAGCTTGTCCTTGGAAAAACTTCTGAATTTGTTTAAAGAACTGAAGAGTATTCTAATTCCCTGCGTTCCTGACAAAGAGCAATCCAGCCAAAGCATAGGCTCTCATTTGGGGTTTTTTGGTTGGTGAGACTCTGGGCTGGAGGAGAGGGAGGAAATAAAAGTAAGCAAGGCTGAAAGGCAGAAAGTTTTCAAAAACATTCACTGCATAAAAATCATAGTTACCAGGCTGAAGAATGGCCCGCAGCTTTAACAAACCCATTACAACAACTTTAACTGTTTGACATCTGGCTGTCTGACTATAATATTTTCATGATTTATCTTAATAAATTGTCAACCTATTAAGTCCAGTCACAAACTATAGCAGTAAATAATACATTTTGGCTAAAAGCATCCACAATTCCATAAAGGAAAAAACATGTTAGAGAGGTTAGAAATACTTGAAAAATTCTGAGAGTTGCTATGAATGAAAGCCAGTGGAGTCTATAACTTTATACCGCATACTCAGACTCTGCATGCCAATACATTATTAATCTTATTTTTCAGCTGTGGACAGGAAAATATATAAACTGTTAATCCATTATATACAGCCTTTTCCCTTGGGTATTTCTAAACAATGGGAAAACAGAACTTAGTGAAGTTTAAAAATAACTTTTTGTGTACCAACATTTCAGTTCACTTTAAAAATATGCTTCTTGCAGCCATAAAATCACTATGTATGTTGTGGTCATTTGTTTACTTACCATCATAAAAAGTAATAAAGATGAAATGTTGTGGTTCCTATTAACACCACAGTTTTATAATTATACTGTGCATGCCATTTCAAGAATTAGTGAAACTTGACAAAAATGTGATTTCCAATTCTCTTGCATTTTCTCCTTTCTCTGTTGACAGTTTCTTATTTCCTAAAATGCACAATATGCAGCAATTTCTACTTTGATTAAATAATCTGATTTTAATTTTTTTCCTCCTGTTATAAACACTGCTTGTTCCCACATAACATCAACATCATTTATATGACAGAAAAATATTTACAGTCAGATCATTCAAACAAAACCCCAAAATTAATATAGAGAGCTACTCATCAAGTTGTTCCTCCTTAAAGTGGTTTTTTTTTTCCAATAAAGCCTCAAATGAGTTTGAATCCTTAAGGACAGCATAGATCCACCAAACTTTTGGTAATTAACAAGTTTCTGGTCCTGAGCTATCACAGATTTTAACAGAGAACACTTCCAGAAGTTTTGCATGGCCCAAATTCATATTTTTATGACACCACTCTTAGAAACAATGGCACTATTTTGGCTGAAGATTTTGCACACAATCAAACAGAAACACACACTACCCCTGAGGCAGACCCCAGACAAATTAAAGCCAGTGCTTGAAATCTGATGAAATAACAATAAAACTAAATAAAAACCCCAGAGCTTACTAGTGTACTGTGTCAGGAAACATTTACAGCAGTGACTCTACACACCCCACCACAAAATAAATTCCTCCCCAATTACGTTTGCTTTGGCCTCTGTTAATTTAGTGCAATTTCAGTTGGATCTTGGTGGTTTCAGCTTTGTCAGCCCTGTCAAGCTTTCGCAGCAGGGCAGAAAACCAGGTTGATTTGGATGAGCTGCACAGGATCAGTGCAGGGCAAACACTGGCTGCCCACCCCTCGTCACTGCCACTGTCCCAGTGTGCTTCCCACATGCACACTGCAGGAGCAAAACCCTCTCAGCCCAGAGAAAACCCTCAGCCAAGCAGTCTCTGTGATACAGAAAGACTGCAGGGAAAAAAGCAGGAAGGATTTTACCCTTCCATCGTTTCAATTTAAAAAAAAAAAAAAATTAAAGAAAAGGAATAAGGAAACATAAAAGGGCAAAAATCATTATCTACATCACAGTTCTCTAACAGAGCAGAAGCTTTTGGTACTGCAAAAATATCTCAGAAATTATAGTTTAAGAAATAAAGCTCATTCATTAACTCATTTCCTAAAGGCAGCATTTTCTGAGTATCTCCCTTTCTCCCTTTTTACTAACACGACATTATATAACTACTTTATTACTGGTCTTATTTAAGACTTAGAAAGTGGAGTTCCGGATGGCAATGCAGTCACCATTTGCTAATTTAATGGCAAACTCTTCCAAGAACTGTAATTGAATTTCAGCCATTTTCCAAATTTGCGGCTTTGTTATTGTCTGTATGTGAAGAATTAAAATTTTACAAATTATTTTTAATATTCATATGAATGATTATGCAATATCCCTTAATTTTAAAATATGGATTTTTTAAATTTAATTTTTAACTCAGAAAATTCATCCAGATATCCGAACCATTTTATTTTAATGTTGGATTGCAAAATAGCTCTAAGGTCTCTACAATAAACAGAATAGTTCAAAGCATCAGAAGGAAAAATTTAATCATTTAAAAATGTATGCCATAAGTAGCACTTCTATTAAAAATTACAGCTCGGCTGTCTATACAAGATTTCTAAAAGAACATCACAAACTACTATAAATCTAAGAGTTTTGTATATTAAGAAGTTACATTGCCAGTCTCAAAAACAGTCTGTTTAAAAGAGGAAAATAAATAGTCTGTGATTTCGTTACAAAGAACCAGCAAGTCTTACATTACATACACAACTGGGTAGCTGCAGTGTTTATAGAAAGACAGTCATTTAAACCTCCACTGAAAGTACTTAAATCTTTGTTGCTGACAGTTCAGAAGACAAGGAGGAAAAGGCTTTTGCCAGAATCTGCTGTTTTAGGAAAGCAAGACATTCCACTTTTGCTAAAACACTGCCAGAGTTTGTGTAGAAATATTTACAATTATCAACAGAAAACATGCAACAGAAGGTGGGCGTGATTATAGAAACAGAAAATTAATTTGGAAATGGTCTTCTCAGCCAGGTAGCATTAGCTTCTGTTTCTGATTTCATACCCCCTAAAGAAACATTCCATCTCCTAAAGAAAAAACAACACTGGACTTAAGGATATACCATGAACACTGAAAAAGGAAAAAAAATGAGTTGCCCAGGATTCCACTAAACTGCAAAAAAGTACAAGAATTTGTACTCTCTCGAGGATTGCACCTCTTTTTCTCTTTACCTGTATGTCTTTCTGCACAGAGTACAATCACCTATCAGCTTCTCAAGCTTAGCTGCACAGACAGCTCCTCTTTCCCAGGAGCAGCTCCTGTTTTACTTAAACACGTAAAAAGGAGCAGCCTTGTTCCGGCTCCAGCCTGGCACTGCCCAGTGCCCACCACCTCCTGCGTGCCCCAGAGCATTTCCACACAGGGCAGACGCTGCACTGCAGCACCTCGCTCCGACACCTGTGCCCGGTGTGCGCTCCGGGACGGAGGAAAGGAGGGAGAGAGGGAGAGAGGGATCTGCGGGGTGGGGATGCTGCGGGAGGTACCTGCGGGGTGAGGGATGCTCCGGGGGTACCTGCGGGGTGAGGGATGCTCCGGGAGGTACCTGCGGGGTGAGGGATGCTCCGGGAGGTACCTGCGGGGTGAGGGATGCTCCGGGGGTACCTGCGGGGTGAGGGATGCTCCGGGAGGTACCTGCGGGGTGAGGGATGCTCCGGGAGGTACCTGCGGGGTGAGGGATGCTCCGGGGGTACCTGCGGGTTGTGACCCCCGCAGCACCGGGGCTCTGTCGGTGGGTGAGACAGGGGAGCTCACACCCAGCTCCGACTCCCCGAGCTCTGCCTCACCCCACAATCCCTTTCCTTCCTCCACCTCCTCTCTGACGTGCTCCTGCTCTCTAATAAATGGGAATAAACAAACAGATTTGGGGGGGGAAGCAGAAGAAAGTAATAAGAGTCGTTAATGTGATCTTCACTTGAGGAATGGGGCTTTCTGAAGGTTATCTGAAGGCAGAGATCATCACCTAGAGATCCCCCCCTTCCCCTAAAAACTCAGTGTTTTTAAACTGCAGATTATCTGTAGTGCAGCTTATGTGCATGAAAACTGATGTGCTGTTGTTTAAAATCCCCTTTTCAATAACATGCATTAGCAAACGAGTGTCTATTCATGTAAGGAAATGATGATCATCCTTATTTTGGACATTAACCTAGTATTTTATCAAATATAGTTTCATTTAAATCTTACTAATGCTGAATGATTGTGGGGGGAAAAAGGGGGATTTTTAAGTCTTAGAGATTTACATCCTCATAAAAGTATTTTGCTTTAATTCTCAGGTTTGGCATAGAACAAACTTCTACTCTGCTTGGTTACAAAAGGCATCAGCTTACCAGTTCTTCTTCTGGGTACAGTAATTTCAAGACAAAATTAGTTTTACTAATGTAAAGACTCAAATTACTTTAAAAGACAATAAAAGGGATGTATTTCACAGCCCTATATAATCTCTTTTTTTCTCCTTAAACCAGTTTCCTACTAAACACGACACCGACATTTTGTATCTCTTCTCTGTGTACATAAGAACTTCACCAACCTGGATACAGTTACAAAATGCTGCCTTTCCTTAGCGAGGTTTCCTTACAGCGATAATTTTTCATGGCATGCTCTTGAAAACCAATCATATAATCCAGAAAATATGCCATATTTGCAAACTCCTTTGCTCCACTTGCTTCATGGAAAGGAGAAGAGCCCTGTTTTCCACCAGTGGCTGTGGTTTCCATGTCCCTGAGGGGCACAGAGCTCGGCTGCACACCCAACCCGCCGAGTCCTCAGAGCTGCACTCGGCTGCAGAATGACATTTTTTGTTAGATCCACATGAGATTGACACAGACCAACAATCCTGGGTACAGGGCTCATGCTAATCAGCCACATACACAAACAAGAGTACTCAACCCACACAAGTTTACCCAATCTGCATGGCCCAGAAAACAGCTGCTCATATCCAGAATGTTGATTTTTAGGACTACTAACTCTTTCTTCTCTACTTTTTTTTTTT
>VYXD01013788.1:1397601-1422285 GCA_013397195.1 Hylia prasina | reverse complement strand
TTTTAATACCTGCACTGTAGCACCATTTGATCAAGGAGAGATTGTTCTCCAAAGCAGCTAAGACACCAGCAGCCTTCTTCCACTCAGCTGCAGATGACCCTAATTCTGACAGACAAACAGGTCTGTGGCATCTCATTAGCAATGTGTAGATGCCTGAAGTTAGCTGAGACTGTACAGCAAATTTTTGAAAATCCATCTGTTGTTCATTTCCTGAGAACTTCTTTCTCTGTATTTGAATAGCAGTGAAAGCATCAATGTGTCAGCTGAAAGGTTAATGCCTCATCAAAAGGAAGAGCATTTGTCACACTGAAGTGGATCATCAAAAGCAGCACTTTGCTGCTGTTTAATCCAGAAAATTTTATCTCCTAAATCAGGATTGTGTACACATTTTAATTCAGTAACTGAAAAAAATTAGCTAATCTTGAATAGAAAGAAGAGATATGTATCACCATGCACATTAAAAAGTCTGAGATTTTTTTCAGTGCAGTAAGTTGTGGGAGTCTGCGGACCTTCTACAGTATTTTATAATGATTTAGGACATGGTTAAGAGGTATCCACTCTTGCAGCTACCAAAAATTTTTCAAATAGTGTTCATTTTCCAAAGAAAGGGTATCAGTAAATTGAGGGTCATGAAGGAATAGTTTGCACAGAAGCATTGAAGCAGTCTGAGCCAGAAGGTTTGACTGAACTCTCAGCTTTAGTTAAACTATGCCAGAAATAAATGGGAATAAACAAACAGATTAGGGAAAAAAGGCAGAAGAAAGTAATAAGGGTTGTTAACGTAATCTTCACTTGAGGAATGGGGCAAATGTAAACTGAAAGGGTCTCTGTGTGTAACAGAGACTATAAAAGGAAGACTGTTTGGTACTAAAACTGATTTGTGTAGGCTTCTGAAGAAAAAAAATATCCCACTAACCATCCAAAAACTTTACACCGGGCCTGTGAACAGGTTTGGTCCCGTGAAGAGAAATAAAGAAACCCCTAAAGCTCCCCTAGAGCTTGGAAAGTGGGACCTTTAGAGTTGCTAACTTTGCAAGAAAACTGAACAATGGTAGAATGATCAGAGCAAACACCATTTTCCCTGGCACACTCTCAGCCATGGCCTCAGGAACTCAGCCTTTGCCATGGGATAGGAGATTGCTGTGGCAGCACAGTCGCCTCCTTTCACAGCTTGAGCCCAGGAACCACAAGGGCCCTGCAGAGGGGGAAACCTCAAACGGGCTGTGTCTAATTTGGTTTTGTTTATGTTCCTGTGTTCCCTATTGATCTGCACAGGACTCAGAATCAACAGCTAAGACCAGCAACCTCCCCAGTACAAACCGCAGGGGCAAAATAATCTCAGAATAATTCTTCCTGCTCCAGATCAGAAGAGACAATGAGATGCAGCAGCTGGCACTGCTGGAAGTGGCCCCAACGTGAACTTGTCACAAGGCTCTGCACAGAGATCAGTGTGTGTTTCAGTTTGGTGCTGCAGGCTGGGATCTCTGTCAGTCACAGCAGAGGGTCTTTCAGTCTTTTGAATAAAGCAGAAGGCACAACCATGAAGGTAGTGAGTGCATCAGCCCCATAATGAGGAGAAACAGGTTCTGGGTAGAACAAATGTAATGGGGAGGAGACAGAGCAGAATAACAACAGTGTTGAAAATAATCCTTTGGGAACAGTTTAACCCCCAAATGACTACTGCCAGAATCTCTAATTAACAGATACACGGACTTCAAAACAGGACACAGATGTCTATGCTTTAACAAGGGCAGGGACTGAATAGCTTGGACATGCCACATGAGAAATATCTGACAGTCACTGAGACTGCCCCACTAGAGAAGCCTTCACAAGCTCCTCGGGAGACCACAAAGCACACAATATCTGCACAATAATCCATAATTCTGCTCTCACCACATCATTTCATTTTTTCCACATATCTTAGACCTTTAACAGCTTTCTATAAATTCCAGTACAGAAGACACAGCACATCCAGTGGTTAGAAAAGCCACTTTGTGTTTGCCTAAAAGGAAAACAAGTCAGTTAAGAAAGGCAAACCAAAATATTCTGCTTGCTGATTTTCCATTAGATACTTGTGGGACTACCCCAGGTCTGTGACCAGGCAGTGTGTCCACCAAAAAACACATGGCATTTTGGAAGGTTTTTCCTTCCTAAATAAGGATATTGCAGATTTCAATGCTGTCATCCTAATTTACAGGATACAGGTGTTAGATATTCTTTAAAACAAGGGCCCTTCATACACAGGGTCTCCTGCCATGTTTCATCTTACAGAGAAATCAGATTCTAGAGGTACAGATCACACTGCCTTTATGGACCCCCTGGAAGGCCACATTCCTTCTCTTGTCACTTAGGAAGAAATTCATTCATCACTGAGCAAACCCAAGCACCAGATAAGAATTGGTATGTGCATTTCCAGCCAGCAGGTGCCTTTGCACCAAGGTATGACCATCATTTAACAGATGAATGCCCAGTATTTGTACATGAACCAGGATTCTTCACATTAGGGAGTAACAAATGGACTTTAGCCCCTTCAGAAAAGAGAGCAATGAAATACTAGACCAATTTAACAAGTCCAGGGTTTGCTGCCTGTGGGTGTCCAAGATCCACGAAAGTATGGACACATGATGCTGCAGCCTTGTTCCTGACCTGTACACAGAGTTTCTGAAAGCAATTCCCCTCCCCCAGTCCCACATTGTATATTCAGGATCCAGAGGCACTGATTTATAGTATTGTTATCTTTTCTCTTTGTTCTTTTTCCATTAAAGTTTTTTCTCTAACAGGAATTTATTTTTAAGATAGTGGCAAGGTAGGGTAGCTTGCACAGTGCATGGGTTGGCATGACCAATTCCCATTCTTTCAGCACTGCCAGGAACAAGTGCCATGGCTAAACAGCCAGGAGAGATCTCTGTCAGCAGCTGGAAAAGCCCACCACACACTACTACTCTCCCATAAAAGATCAAGGTAGTGATCAAAGAAAGACTGCATCACTTAATTGCAGCAACAGCCTCCTCCATAACTGAGGTTTCATCCATACCTTCAAAGGACACCCTCAAATCGTGAATTTTATTGCACTACAAAATACTTGCCTTGTTCATTCGTAGAAGTTAGAAGTGAAAGGAAAGAATAAACCAGACCAATGACTTTGGAAATACATTCTGACTTCAAAGGGGCATTTGTGTATTGGTAGCTTCCGTAACAGCAAGAAAACTACAAACAGCAGGAGGCTGGGAAGACAGATCATTCTGATGACAGACTGCAGAGTAAACAAATAAAAACTAAGCAGATATATTTTTCATATTTCTTTAAACCAAAGTTTCATCTTTTCTTGTTGTTGCCTCTATGAAGGATTAATCATAACAGAAATTGTTTGCTGTCACTGAAGTAAGAAAATAATAGAAGTAAGAGGACATACCATAGAAACAGAGGCCATCAGCGTTTTAATAGAGCTTTAAAAATTCTATGAGGAAAAAAGTACTGGTTGATAACACATGGTTTCACTTCAGAGATTCAAATATTGGCATTGAAAACAAGAAAGCAGAGGAAATATGTCCTATAACATGAGTATTCTTGTTAGAATAGACAGTAATACATGGCAAGTGGCATAAGCTTCATTAGTACTTCCACAGCAAGAATCCCTTGTTTACCTATGCAAGTCAATGCACAGGGGCTGAGCGTGGTAAAAGAAACACTCAGTTGTTTCAGTAGTGTTTGGTTCAAGCTAAATGACCAATAAAAAGAATGAAAAAGATTTTTCTATACATCTGCTGTCTGGGTCATGTTTCTCTGAGACCTGATCTACTAACTTGGTGGACAAAAACAAGCTTTTACCACTGTTAGCCCTGCAAAACCAATATAACCATGGCTGAACAAGCTGGAATTTTTATTACTGGCAACGAAGTAAAATTCAGACAGTAAACAGCTTGATTGTCAAACCCAAGCATGTGAGTTAGAAAGACTGGCTGTTAGAAAAAACACCTTTTGACTCGTAAACTTAGCAAAGTTTTAACAGAAATAGATGGACAGAGTGCAGAATCTCCTGCTGTCATTTTCACAGTTACTTCTGGAAACACTTCTGCTGTGGGGTCACAGCCCTCTTCCCTGTTTGCCAGCCCTCATCCACCACTCACAAGCACAACTGCAGGAGCAAGCTGCAGAGTGCTGCAGAGCTCTGAGTATTCCTGAGGAATGCCAGGACCATCCTGGATTACTCAAAGAGATAAGAGATGCAGAAGAAAAGGAGCATCTCCTGGGCAGCCAGAGCTCTGCCCTGCTACACCCTGGGCTCTGCCCCTGACCCCTGAGAGAAAAATTTTCCCATCTTCACAAGAACAAAAAGTGCAAGCCTAGAAAAACCCCTGACGGACTTGCTGACCTCCTGTAAGATTCCTGCACACTGAACTCCCCAACCCTTGGGATGTGGTCTGCTCCTGACAGGAACTGGAGTCCTGATTGCAGGGCTGGGGAGGGATCTGCTGCCCCACACTCTGCCAAAGGCAGTCCTCAGTCAGGCTGAGCTGAACAAAAAAGCAGCTCTGTGCTCCTCACTCCTCTCATTAAAGGCTTGATCTCCTTGGCTTTTTGTGAGGGGACCTACACAGCAGGGTGCAGGCTGGTATCAAAGGTAACTCTGAGTTTACCCAAGGACTGGAAGCACTGGAGCTGCATCACCACAGTACCTTGCACACATCAGTGCAGATGCTCACACAGCTCTCCTCCTGCTGCTGCCCAGGCTGAACGGGTCATTCAAAACTAAGTCATGTTTTTCTGGCTATTATTGCTCCATCTCTGCCCTTTAGATACAGCGAGACATTTCTTTACTGGCTCAGCTGAGGAAGAATCAAAAAGAAGCAAATCCCATGAATACAATCCTCTACACATGGATATGAGATAAGTTTCTCCTGTCTCTCTGGAAACAAAAGAATGTTGCCACTTGGCACATATTAAACCCTCCTTCTATATCCAGGAAACAGTTTTTTAATCTCTGCACAGCCTAAGATTGAGCCAAGAACGTGAGTTCAACAACAATCTTTTATGTATCTGACTTAATCCCAATTCAATAACTTAAACCCTAAATAAATAACCTTTTTTTTTTTTTTCCCCAGGGCATTGAGCCACTCTAAAGTCAGCATTCTGTTTCAAGACGAGCTGCCAGCCCCCTTATCCATCCTTTAGAGACTGGTTTCTCAAAATATATGTGGACATTGCCCATTCCAGCAGGGAAGGAAAAATTGTTATGAGAAGATGAAGTCCCAATTTAGACCATATTGCTTGAGACCATGCTTTTGGATATCTTCCTATCAAGATGTACTTCAGGTGATTCCAGCACTTGCCTTAGGAGCCAAGATCTTATCAAAGAAACCCTAAGTTTTTTAATTTTTAACTATTGTTTCTTTTCTCACTACCAGACCTAGCATATCAAGAAGTGAGGTTACACTGGGCTTCAGCTGTGCCAGAGCTCCCAAGCCACCTCCACTGGCCAGCAGAGCCCCCAGACAGGAGGGCAGAGGCAGGAAGGAAGCACAGAGGACTGTTCCAGCCACCACCAGACAGGAGCACCGGGAATGCTATGGTTAACTGGTCACCTAGCTTTGTTTCTGAGGGAATATTAGCCTGGATATTTTGCCTGGATATTTTTTCCCATTGTTTGATAACTTCAGTTTGACAGCTTTATTGTTAATTTCCTTTTTTTTACTGTAAATATCTGGGACACGGGATACCAGTGCTATCATTAGTTATTCCAGCAGGCAAAGCAGTCATCTATTTCTGAACTAAATTACTTCTAATTGCACATGCAACTCTTGTGCCCTCCTTATGCATAAAGAAGTGTATGTTTTTTTCAAAAAGTGGTTGTCATTACAGGGAGTGAACTGACAGAGAGTTCACTCCCTGACATCATGATCACTGGTCTTATTTTATTTTTACCTTTGTACTGTGTAAGCACTGAAGTGTACAACAACCCTACAAACAGACAGGAAAATATGAGCTTTGTCCCAGTGAGTTTGCATTCCAAGATGGGATTTCTTGTTAGCACTGATTCTTTCCACTTTCTTGGACTGATTTTCAAAAACAATTACAAAGACCTGTACAAACTATGCGTGCTGTCGTCAGCTAACACAAATAAGATGTATCATTACTTGGGCTTTTTCCTAAATCCATTTTCCACCATGCAGTATGACCCTCTCCTCTCTGCCCTCCCCAGCAACACGCTTGGAACAGAAATTATCCAACTGAGCTTAATACACTGAACTCTCAGCACAGCCAGTCATTCCTGAACATTAGCAACAGCATCTGAAATGCTCAAACTATTGGACTGAAAAGTTTTTAGATATTATATATATAGTTCCACTTTTTTTTTCAAATATCACATTGATTAAGCTTTCAAATAGCACATTGCTTCAGCAAGATTTGGTATCATTTTTANGGGGAAAGCTCCTATAATTTAGGCAAAGCTAAATAGCTAAATAAGAATTTTTAATTTAAAAACCATGTGCAGTCCTTGCACCACAGTTGCTTATCTGTCACAAAGCAGACAAACTGCACTACGGCCTTGACTGACCATTATATATCACTCAAAGTTAACATTTTTCTATTTGACCATCTTATCTTCTTTTATCTCCCTGCCTGAGTGAGGAGACCCACAAGTCACTAAGTGAAATATTCTAGATCCCAAAAGTCTTTGCCAAGGCACAATGTGATCAGTCTCAAGGATTTTTCCAAGAGAAATCCAGTGGATTTAAAACGATGGCTGGAGATCCTGAAGGCCTTTCCCCAACAACTCTCTCTATCTGTGCTAGATTTGCTGCTGCTAAGTTTCTTTGGGGCAGTTTCTAAATCTGTGATACTAACCTTCTCTGGGGAAGGACTGTAAAGTTTAGAAAGACACACTTACTAGTCCTAAAAATCTGCTGTTTGACTAAGAGCAGTTAGAATCATGCAACTGCTTTCTCTAAAGAGAGGGGTATTTCCAAAAAGCAAGGAAGTGCTGACCCAAAAATGTAATTCCCAAGTGTGAAACAACATCATGTGAGTAACATGAAAACAGGCAAGGGACTCCTGATCCCAGGGCACATGAGGACAGAGTGGACCACAAAAGACTGAGCTTGCTTAGTTTCTGTTTGGAGGGTGTTTACCCTGAAAAGGCAAATGCATGATCTGTGGAACAACATTGTCATGAACTTCAAAAATTTAACAGCCTAAAGTTTATAGAGGGCAACACGTTTTGCAAGGATGCTGCAAAAAAAAGGCAAAGAGAATTTAAACAGCAGAAAGTAAATCAGACACAGTAATTAGAGTTTAGGTTTATTTTCTGTGGACTGAACTGGAAGGTGATGAAGTGTAAAAGAAACAACTGCTGAGGTCCCACAGAGCTTCCCCACAACACATAGACCTGGGCTCCAGAGTGTGGGCACAGAGACAGGGGCAAGAGGAGTCAGCTCGGGGTCCTGCACATGGCTCTGGTTTACTTGCAGAGCATCACTGAAAGGAACTATCACCTCACCCTCAAAGCAGGCTAGATAGGGTCAGGTCTCTCAGTATATTCACGCTACTCAAAAGGAAATAAAGAGGACCAGTTTGTAGCCCCAAGTCAGAGTAGAGAGCTCCTGGGTGAAGCTCCATAAGCAAAAGAGCTCTTGTGGGCCACCTTTCAGTAATGGTCACCAACTATGCAAGTGCAACAAAGAATGGATATTAAACATATGAAAGAACAGTTAATTACATTAGAGACACAGCGAATGGGACCCCATTAAAAAAATGGAAGTTATGGCAGTTACAATTTCTTTCACTCAGTCCTTGTCAAAAAGAAAGCTGTCAGAAAACCAGCCTGAGCTCCAATACTTTGGGAAGACATTGTAAAAATCCTAGTAAGGAGAAAAATCAATTTCCATTTCAGGTCAAAGTTCAGTTTGATCACAACTAGTCATGCAGATATTCCCTTTACACAGCAAGTATCTGAACTGACATGGTCACAAAAATAGATTTAAAAGTCTAATTTTTATTATGAAATTGTGTCAGCACCAGCTGAAGCATATAAAACTAGGAGTCCATGATTAGTGTCATTTATGACAGTTTCTATTCATAGTTAAACAACTAAAATTCATGTCCAGAAACTACAATCAAGAAATTTACCCATCAACTGATTATTTATGTTTTGTGCTATGAAAAACAAAATTATTTTTCCCCACAATTTTTCTCTTAAGCAACACAAGAACACACCTACAATTTAACATGTCAGTATGGAAAACATCTTAAGCATAGAACAGCATTGCAGTTTTGAAAGCTTTATGAAAGATGAAAAAAATCATTTTTCTGGTACAGGAGATTAGAAATAAATTTACTGCATTTTAGCTGAAGTTAGAGGAAAAAAATTACTGGTTTTTCTACTTATGTTTGTGTACACATCTATGAAAATAGTCCTCCAATATCGGACTGTTATAATAATGGCCCTTTAAGGGCTATTGACCTTGGTGCAAATATTAAGAGTACACTGTGTGTACTAAATAAAGATTTCCAGGGAGACATCTGTTCACCAGCTATGCCTCTTTGTAAGCAAGATTCTGCCATTTCCAGAAGAGTCCTATGCCAGAGGGTGGGAAGAAGCTGGACCTTCCTCAAAAACCTTCACCCATCAGAAGTACTTCATGAAAAGGAAGCACTGAAAGGAGCTGATATCAGTTTTGAGAGTGAGAGGACACCCCTTGTAACCCCCCAGAATTATAGATATATGCATTTCTGAGCACTAGAAACATGAAAATGGCAGAGAAGGTACAACACAGTGGCAAAAAGAAGAAAAGGGGCTGGAGGAAGAAACTTGTGCTATGTGTGACTGAACAAGTTAAAGTAAAACTACAGACCAGCATGGATGACAAAGTAAGAAGGTTAAGCAGAGACAGGCAGTAAAATGGGAGTTTTGGCACAAAGGCTGCTGTGGTGTGACAATATTTCTATCACAAATTGCCACAATTTGGCATTACAATCAAATTGTCACCAAATCACACCTGATAATTCAGTATCTCCCATACTTATCATATGTATTATTAGACATACTTGTCCCATACCCAAACATAAATCTGGAATAGTTTCATGAGATAATTATTAACATTTAGTCAGTTCTAAACAATGCAATTAATTAACTGATACTTCAACTTTTCCTTAATAACCTTAAGTCACAGGATGCAGAGCCACTTACAGCCTGTTCTGAAGAGCAGTGTCCTATAGCAAAAGGCAAACAAACAGCAACAGAGGACAAAGGCCATTAACAATCATTTATTTGTCCTAATTCAAGGACTGTTCCCCCCTTTGTTTGTTCTACTGCCTGGTCTAGCCTACAAAGTCTTGCTGACAAAAAATACCTTTTCTTCCCAAAGGTTTGCAAATATTCACATGATTTTACACCTCAGCCAAACTATTTCCTGTTAAATCTGTCTGTCCAAAAGAGGAAAAATTCCAAAAAAGCACCAGTGTGGTGGCAGCATTCAGAGTGCTTGTAGAATTCTTTGGAACTCTCACTCCTAGCAATGCTGGCTGTAAAGGCACCATAAAAGCAGACAAATGGCTCGTAGGCATCAGCTGCCAGAAACAGTCCAAAGGCTCAACAAGGAGCAAAGGGCTCACTTCACTTCCATTTCACTTGCACAGTCCTAAATTCTTGGCACAGATATAAAAACAAATGTCCTGGGAAACCTTCTTATTGCAAATGGAGTTAACATTAGCAAAACTGGTTTTGCTGGTATGCTTGAAACTAGTTCCTCAGCTGAAACAACAAAAGCATGCTTCCATCTATCTACTATTACTATATCCATAACAGAGATCTTTTCCAAAATAACATATAATTAAACCCAAATCCCTCACTGATATTTCTAATCTAGGTAACATTCCTCATACAGTCCTGTCCTTGACTATATTAAGACTTCACCTCAACATGTCCTAAGTACAGTTCCACATGTCAAGAAATACAGGAAAGCTTTCTGTTGTGGAAAAAGCTGTACCATTGTATTTGTTCTCTCAAATGGCATAAACCATGCTACAACAAGCACAGTAGAATCAGTATTGGTGCAATTAGAAGAGAACTTTACCCTACTTAGGCCAGTAAGGAATCTCCAACCTGAAGAACAGACCATTGCAATAAGTGGCACTTGAGGTGAGAGGAGATGCCTCAGCAGCTAAGATCCTAAACACTTGTTTCTGTAACATCTGATGGGTCCTTTCAAGGTCGTGGGCATAAGAAGTTTGCTAATGTCTGCAAGAGTATTTACTCTTTCTGTGAGGACAAACTGAAGAAACCTAGCTAACTGAGCTGCAGCCTCCACCAACTTCAGCAGGGGTTTTAGTAATGCTCAGACTAAACTTTCTATACTGTTAGGAGAGAAAGAGACTCAGGACAAAACACAAAAATAAATATCCATTATTTTATAAAGAAACAGATTACAATTCAATGAATTGCACATGTATGAGCATTTAAAAAGAAAAGTGAAAAAAAATACTATAGATCTTCAATCAGAATCACACAGGAGCTGCAATCCACTGACGGTTTTAGAGTGCTTATGCTTTTTAACTACCTAAAAATGGAAATAACTATGAAGCTTCCCAACATGCTGGGACAGCTGGGGGCTTTCTTTAAACACTTTGCAAAATAGCACTCTCTCTTACTGCATGAGCTCTTCATTTCTCAGTTCAGAAAAGCACTTTCTTACAGTGCATAGCTGGGCAGTTCCAGGGCAGTTGCAGGGCCTGCTTCTTCACACAAAATCTTTGAAAGATGACTGGTAACTAAACTTGGCTTAATTAAGTTGACAATTTCACAGCTACTTTGAACAGCTCATTAACTGCAGGCTACAGCTTCTTTGCAGCCAAGGCTCCACAATGCATCATAGAGTGAACCTGCTGACAGGAGCTACAACTTCCAACACATGTTTCAAGAGATCAGATTTATTACTGAAGTCCTGCTTCTTCTAAAACCAGTTCAGGCCTCCTATAAGAGTATAGCTCTGCAGTACAGTGCTACACATCACTGCAGATAAACTCTGCATGTTAAAGGCAATGCTGTTTTACAGGGGCTGCCAGGCTGAGAGTGGTGCTGGGGTGACAACAAGTGGCTGTGGCTGAGCTGCCACAGTTGAGGGTTTACTAAGTCAGGGGGTTGTATTCTACTTAAATTAACCACAAGCTAATTAGCAAACATCCTGTACATATGAATACAGCCCTTGGGTAGTCTGCTCATGTCTGTTCTAGGACAAAAGTATCTATAGTTATAACAATCAATTAATCTGCATGTAAGGACTTGTATTTAAACAAATTACCACTGCTGGCCTCAGATCATTCCTCAGTACAGAGGTCAAGGTTTCCTAAACCTAACTCAGACTTTTAAGGATATGAAGACCTCTTGCAACGCCCAGCAGAAGCACAAGGGCAGTGTTGTAAACCATAATCCCTTTACCCTGGCAATCCTCTGTCATGCTTTTTTCTCTACATGATTGTTTTATTGGTTTACCTAAAAAATCATTAAACTATTTTAGGATGGGCTAAAGGACTCTCCTCTAGAAGAATCTCTTAGAAATTCTACCTGCTGTCTTGGGATGCCCTGATGCTGGGAAAGATGATGAAAAAACACCAAGCCCTTCACCCACACCCCTCTCTGCTAAATGCAGGGGAAAAAAAGAAAAAAAAGAAAAAAAAAAAGGTATGATACAAATCCTTGTACCTCTTACAAAGTAGCAGGAAGCAATAGTAGTCAAGCATTTAAAGATTCCCAGGCAATATTTCACACGAGTATTTACTGAGTCTACTGTTACAGGGGTAAGTGGAAACCAGATCCCAAAGCAGTCCAAGTGATTGGCCGCAGCCAGGGAAGCTGCTCAGCCTTCAGGTGAGGAGCTCAACACAACTCACTTCCTTGGTACCTTTGTCCTGGAATGGAGCAGCCCTGGCACAGCAACTCCTAACAAGTGGATGCAGCTGGGTACTTCTCTGATCAGTCAGCTGGAATATCAGTCAGCTGGGGAAAAAATGTAAGGGACCATTGACCAAAAGCATCAGGTTTCCTGAGGGGGGTTGATAGTTCTTCTTTGCAGGTCACCCGTGGAGAGAGGGCAAGAGACTGCACGGCCTCACTGCTAAACACACACTGGAGAAAACAACAGACTGAGGAAGACTGTGTCCTTGTTCAAACTGATGATGGGAGAATTTATGAGGTTTCTCAACTTTTTAGGACAAATCACTTTTCCACAACTAGGTAAATATCCCTGTGGAGACAACTGTGACTTCTGCAACTAAACCATACTTCATAGAGACCTCTGAGCCTTTCAAGTGCTGGACCCCACCACTTACACTCTCCACTGGCCTCTGGTTTAATTTCAGAGGGACTGACAGAGCACTGCATCATATCAGGGAGGCACCTCCTAACCCACCATAAATCCTGTGCACCCAATAAAAGGGTGAAAATCACAGCTACCTATTAACACCCACAGCCTGTACTTCCTAGCACAGCTCAAAGGCTCTCAGAAGAAATGGAGGAAAGGATTGCCATTCCCTGATCCTGCACCAGCTCTGTTTCCTTTCCACAGTCCTTAAAATTCTCTGGTTTGCTTAGACTTTGTAAAACAACCAAACAAGGTTACCCCACAAAGCAAAATCTAACCCATGAACAGTGTCCCACAAACAGAGCAGGGCACAGCAGGAGAGAGTTTATATTGCCCAAAGAGCACAAGAGATCCTTGTAAGAGCTCTTAGCATCAGAACAGCCAAGATAAAGTTAGCAGAAAACTTCAGAGCTATGTAACCTCCAAAAAGAAGTTCCTTTCAGTTTAATTGGCAAAATAAGAGATTCAGCTTGCTTTTTTTGACAGTCCAGCTACAAATCTCACTGTAAATAATTCATAAGAGAGCTTAGCTTTTTAGAAAATGTGAATTTCAGTCACTCTTCTCTGAAAATTTGGTGCTTGGCAATGTTCCCATGGTCACACTGACCAGAGGCTAAGTCCGAGGATGTGACAAGCCTCTGCACTTCCCACACCTCCCGCCAGCCACTGGCAGGACTAACTCCCTCTGCCCCACTCCCACTCAAACTCTGAGGCTCTGCACTGACACAAGCAAACAAGGAAAAAAACCCTTCCAACTGTGCTGGGAAAAAAAGAAAATCCAACTTACAAACAGTGACAGAAGAATTATGTTTCTCAGAAAACTATCAGAAGCTGATACATCAAAATTTAGCTCTCAGAACCAAAAGTATAGAATGCCCAACAAAATTTCTTTTTTTATTATTTGCTACCAATCCAGCAGGCTGCCACTACTGCCTGTCCTTCAGGGACAGACAAATACTACCTCTGCCCTTCTCACCAAAGCCAGGAGGGAGAGGGATGTGTCAGCTTCCTCACTGAGCAGCTTCATTTGTTCAATGAGTTTTTAGTAGGATCATAAAAGCTAAATCTCTCTTATCTCCATCTGGTTTTTCCTACCAGGTACCACTGCCAGAGGCAACTGCTTTTTGGATAAAACTTGGTTCCCAGCAAGATACTGGTCTAATACTTTCATTTCTAAGAGCTGTAACATGCAATAAATGTTCAGAAAACATAAATCCCTCCTAAAAGTTAAGAAGCTCCCCCATAGTAAAATATTCCATACATTGGAAAAGACACAATGTGACATCATCTGCTGAGGGAAGGAGTGCCATTGGTAGGCTCAGGGGCTGTGGGTGACAGCAGTGCCACAGAACCTGAGCTGACTGTTCTCCTGACAGATCTCAGCTCCACAGCACTGCACAGCAAGGAACAAGACCACCACCTCCAGAGCTGAGCACATGCAGAAAGCAGATCCATTCCTGCCAAAGACAAAAAAGAAAACCCCAAGTGCTAAGTAAAGGAAAAGTTCCAGCAGCATGAACCACTGCCTGAGTTCACAGGACTTCTTCTTCCTTTTGTTAACAAAATAAAAGCTGTTTGGGTTTGCAAAACCCCTTCTGCCTGGCTTTAAAATGTTTCACTCCTCTTAAATATCAATTTTACCCTCAGTTTTTTTCATTTGGAGGACACTCTGACCTATGTATGAAAAAAACCTAAATACCCTGCTTGTGAAGTCCTCTTCAGAATGCAAATACATAATTAGTTTCAATTCATGTCCCCTGCTTTCTTCTACACTCTTTCACTGGTTGTTCATGGTCCCTGCAACAGTATCTGCAGAAACAAATACATCAACCATTCACACTGGTGGTGTTGCAGCGATAAGTATGTGCTAACACTGGTTTGGAAATTAATTCTCCATTCACAAATTCCCCTCAAGAGTACCATTTTTCATTGCACTCATCAACCAAGTTTTAAGGACATGAAACAAAAATATCAGTATCATATTACATGCCAAGATGGTGAAAAATGAAAAGTAAATCAGTATGTTCAGACTAAAGCCAGAAGAGGAACATGAAGAACTCTTCTCAGTTTGGTACCTTTAAATAGATCCCTCGCATCTTTCTCCAAGGCACACTGTGCTGAGGGCTGCTGGAGACAAAACCCTGCACACACAGGCACAGCCTGCTCTGAGTGCAGCCCTTGTGTCCCTGGGCACACGGGGGCCCTGATCCTGCCTGACACAGAATTCACATCAGGCATCCAAGTGGAAACAGACAGCAAGCTGGCCAGGCAGCCACACACTATCCAGGGTTATTCTGGATCACCACTGCATCACTTACAGAATGCATCACTTGCAGGATGATCCTCATTCAGATGTGAGTGAAGAACAACACAGGTACAAATATGTGGGGAAAAAATGCTTTGGAATGCTTAGAAATTTAAGGTTTTAACTTCGAGAGTCATCACTCTCAAAGTTACTCTACCTAAAGCCACAGCCACAACCCTTGAGCCCAAAGACCTTAACAGGGTTGAAAGAGTATCATTTTAGTAAGAATTTGGCCCACTAATCTCTTTGGTATTTGAAAAGAATATTTTGATTTGGTTTGAAAAATAAAAATCAGCTATCTTGCCAGCAATCGCAGTGCCATCCACACTTCAGTACAAGCTCTGGATTGCAGTATTTATAGACCTACATTCTGGTACTCATCCTATGCTGAAATATTTGAGTTAAAGCTCATGGAAAAGTGCAGTTTTTACCAGGCAGTTAATCTGTGTGCAGGACACATCACTTCTGCTTCAAGTTACCAAAGTAATAGGTGTGGCTGTCCTCAATCATTTGTGGAATTTCTCACCAAACTTACGAAAAACTATGAAGGAAGGAAAGAAAAAAACCCTCAAACTTAAAAATTGGAAGGAAGAGCAGACTGTATTCCAAAAAGAACACACATCTGCAAACTAATCATCTCAGGTGAACACTTGACCTACCTGCATGTCCCACAGATATGTTTGTGTATTTAAACCTGGAATTTAAACCACTGTAAAACAGAGTTCTAGAGCTCAGTGTCAGAAGAGCCACAACCCTGAGAACTCTGTGTGAATGAGGAACATCACTCTGATGGTCCAAAAGTGCAGCTACTCCTAAATAGAGGAAGATTGCATTCAATGCAGATCAAGGTTCTTTTGTTATGCTTTAATAAACAAATCAGCGTAGGTTTTATTCAAACAAGATTCTTATAAAGAAAGTTTACTTTGCTGATCACTTACTGAGGTTGTTTTTCTGATTAAATTTTTTTAGAGATAACAGAACCTCAGACTCAAAGACAGAATAGGATAGTAAATGTGTAACTTTAAAAATAAGTTGTGTTTTAGTGGCGAGGAAGATGGGGCCTGGTAAAGTTTCCACCTCATCCCAGCAGGGAACTAAAGGTCACTGCTAACTTAAAATGAAAACAATGGGGAGTAGAGGATGCCATTCTTTCATATTTGTCCAGTGATTCTGTGTTTTCTTTGTATGGATTTACTTAGGAAACTGGGAAGTCTAAAACACAATGAAAAGATTTCGATGTCACCATTATTGGTAACAAGACCAATAACCTGTTCATGTCACCATATAAAATGTTTGATTTACAAGGCAAAATATATCTTCCATGAAAAACGCATATAAAATGTTTGGTTTCCTATGCAACTTCCAAATTAACATGCAAAATAATTCTGTTTTTGAAAAAAAAAAAAAAAAAAAAAAAGTGAGTTCTCATTTCCAACAAAGAAAGAGACACATCTTAAATATGTTAAAATATTTTTTAACAAACAGATAAATATATATCCTGATTTTTAAAAATCCTTGAAATATTATCAGTTTGGTTTGCTCAGAAATGAAAGACCCATCTGGCCAACAAAGAGATTTTTTTTATACCAACAAAAATATGTCATTCTAATTTCTCAGGATCTGGTGCTCAAAAATTGTCTATCAGATGATAAAGTGGCAGAATCAAAAGCCACATTTCCTCCCACTCCAAGCAAGGGTGAGAATTCTTATTTGAGTCCCTCATGCTGGAATCAGTTTTTTTCATGAGCAACATTTTATTCCCAAAACTGCTTTTAAATCTTGAATATTCCTTTTCCATTCCAAGCTCTTATGCTGTGCAAGGACATTAACACTCTACATATATCTGCAGACTACCTTTGAACATTTAAAACACTATCAAAACCCGTCTCAAATTACCTTGTCTACCACATTCAAAACAGATATAACCTAATTTATGTCAACACATTTCCATGTCATAAAGCAGGTTCTAGCTCTCCTCCTTTCTCCTGGAACACAGCCATACATGTGGGAGCTGGCTTACAGAATGCTAAGTCTTTTACTTGATGTAGAGTGACAGAGTTACAGATTTTACAAGGAAGAGAAGGAAAAGGGCCTGGGATTTTGATTTGAGGCCAACAGTGTAACCCATAGCAGAAGAGAATGGTCTGGAAGAATGCACAAATTACAGACTCCACTATTTAATTTCACTGTGTGTGCAACACCATCATTTATTACATTTTGGCCCTGAAAGGGGTATCAAGAAAGAACCTAAAAGGGGCTGAATGACAAAACCTTTTTGCAAAGAAGAGGACTTTAACATCACTTCCTTGGTGCCTTTGAAAACCTAAAAATCTGACTTTGGGCAATAAAACTATTTAGTATGTCATGCACATTAAAGATATTCAATTTGTATCTTGTCATTCTGTGCCAGTTTAAATTACAGTTAAATGATGATACCTAATTATTTTACCCAAAGAACAGAGAGCAGTGTGTAGAATGCCATGGGACCAAGCAAATTCCTACTGAACCTCCACTGGATGAAAGGATCTTATATATAAAAACACTGAAATTCACATGGAAAACTGAGCTTGGGACATGAAATCATGCTCTGTGTGCAACCGTGGAAACATTGCTAACTTTTAATTCCATCCATGGCTGGTAAAGAGTTTACAGTGTGGGTATATTCTATCCATACACACCACCAAAACAGAGCACAATGTTAAATTGTTCTCCTACGTGTGTTTCTGTGGCCCCCTGAAAAAATGACAACTTACATCAATCTTGTATTGAAACTATTTCACCTTGAGGCCAGTCTGCTCATTATCCTACTTGCTTTAAGTTTCTTTCACTTTTTGCTGAGACCTAATAAAAGCTTTAGCTGTCCATACCTCAAAATACTTATTTCTTTGAGGACTCATTTGAAAGTCAGTTGAGATTCCAACAGCTCAAAAGATGTAATATTTTCAGTTACTATTGCTTAAGTAACTCAATTCCGGAGTCCTTTCTCAATGTGGCAGCCAAGAGAGGTGAACAAATGTTCATATAATAACTAAAACAAAACAGCTATTTATCACTGTTGGTGGTGGCGACTGCTGGATATAACAATTTCAATGGATGTTAAAAATAATTCTCATTCAAATACCTCTCCCTTTCTTGACATGGACATTTACTTGAACATGAGGAACAAATATGCAAATATGCATGCAAAATGGAAAGCAAAACAGTTTCCAAACAGTATTTTTTCTTAGATTCAAATGAACCATGAACAACTTTATTAATAAGACATTCTTCATTGTCACATAGATTGTAAGCATCCTAGAATCTACAATTCATTAAATGAGAAGTATTTGCAAGCATGTGTAACCATTTTGTATCCGTAATTCATACTTAAACTTAGCATTTTGGATGTAAAATCTGAATTACTGGCATCTTAAATACCAAGGCAAAGCTGTTAACTTGCACTGGAATTTCACACCATGAGTAATATTGGGAATGGTAGAAACTCATTAATACATCACCTCCTGTTATTCTACCTGACTTCTAAGTACATGCTACAAATAGAAAATTTCTCACTGTAGATGTACTTACTCTTCAATCTGAGCCATACAATTAAGAACACAAAAGGTACAACACAGTAAGAAAAATATCTAGAACTGCAGAAATAAAGGCTTGGTTTTAATATTTCCTCTATGTACAGATTCAGGTGGCAGAAAAGGAAAAGCTTAGTACTTAACTACACAAAATGGCCAGGGAAAAGACACAGAGCAAGCTCAGAGAGCAGCACTTAAGAACAACAGGAAAGGCAAAAGAATTTTCAGTTGAAAGGAGTTTCAGTGAAGTGTTTTTTACCAACAGTAAATACACCAAAAATTCAGGGTCTAACCTTGCTCGTCTCAGTCACACCAACAATTGCCCTCAGATGCAGTAACACATTTTGCATGAGTTGGTTTGCATGACAGGAAGAGATACCAATAATAATGCTTTAAAAATTGAAAACACAGCTTATGTTGTCTTTGTAGTGTAGCCATCTATATACTGTGAGTGATTTATTGTTTGGGTTTTTTCCAATTTACATAACAAACAACAGGAAATTTTAAAAGATAAAAATTAAACCTACATATGAGCCCAGCTCACATGTTACTACACCACTTCACTTCATACAGTTTAAAAATCAGACTCCCATGGAGTCTCTCCCCTGGAGAGGGGGTTCATGCCTTGTAACAACAGCATAAAAAGTATGTCTGAAAGCCTGGAGCTCTAAAGACTGAGAAAAGTTCATGTATCTCAGCGTGGGAAGGATCCTCTCAGTGGAAGCAAGGATCTCTGTACAGGAGAGCTGACGTCAGTGGAAGTGGGAGGGAAAGGGTGATGGGAAGTTTGTCGGGGAAATGATTGAGGGCAGTTTCAGTGGGAACAGGGAGGATTCAAGAGAGGGTGGATGGCCTCGGTGGAAGCATGGACAGAAAGTGTGGGAGTATCAAAGGGAGGCTGGTGTGTTCCAAGGGAAAGGAATTACCAGACAGGGAGGAAAAGAGCAGACAGCTTAATGGACTAAATAACGTGCTGTTAACTGCTGAAATGAGATCCACTTCAGCATTGCAGGTGCCATTTAGCATACAGCTTATGCAGAATTATGCAACATAGGTTTGCAGTGACTGCAAAATTCGAAGGCAATTTCAGGGTCTGAGTGCAGAAAACTTACTGGCTGTAGGGGCATGGATTTAAACTGGCTGCCCCACATCAGCTGATAAATCCAAAGACTATTTCACATTTGGTCCTTCTGACTTGGGAGTAATTCTAATTTCAAACAAAGGAAGTTTGGATTTACTCTCTGATCCTCTTGCACTCAAATGCACATATTTCTGTATTAAATGTACCCAACAGGGAGAGTTACTCAAGGAGAGAGGAAGGAAATGTTACATACGTAAAAGAATGACAGAGCAAAATCAAGGTGCTACAGTGTATATTAATGCACTGGAGAAGAGCCACACACACACCCAGGATGCTGGGATAGCAAATGATTATGAATATCCAAGCCAATTTTAAAATAAACGCCCATGAAGTCCTTATGCCTTCCAGCATTTATTCCACTTATGTTATGGATTAAACAGTTATTATTCTAACGGTGTTTAAGCAGGTTTCTATAAATCCAAGTACCTTTAGCACAAATTCAACTACAAAAATATCTAAAAATCATAACTAATATATATGAAAAGGACAGACTGCCACAATTTTAAGTCCACTTTCTTGATATTTTTAGATTTAAAACAAAATCAGGGCAACTCCTCTTTGCAACAGTAGTGGTTAAGGGTAATTTGATATTCTTTACATAGCACTGGTAATCAAACTGTAGTCCTTGCATCCAAGCCCTGCTCATCTTTCACTAGCACAGGGTTTAATCTGCAGAGACAATACATTGAAAATTAAGGGAAGAGTTTCTATGGGTGGTTCACTGTTTAAATATGGCACTTATTCCAAGATGCTCACAATTTCCAAATAAAAGCCACATATGAAAATACTAATTAAGGAGGGAGATCCAAGTGGCATGAGCTAAAATAGGTCTTCCATTGCTCACATACTGTCACCATATTCATACACAACAGGAATAGGTATTACAGCATTTACATCTGTACACACACATGTTCAGGATTATTCTGCAAATTTGGGTGGATTAATTTAGGGTTCCCCATACTAGAAAAGAGCACATCACTTTTTTAGCTACAGTTTATAAATTGATGCAAATCACAAAATACAGTATGTTCACATCAGCCATCCAGAAAATGATCCTCTGCTATTTGACCAGGAGAAAGATATAACAAGACATAAACGCAAAACCAGAGTAAGTCGGGGGTTAATTAGCAATAGATATAATGCCATTTTAGAAGTAACAAGGGATTTTGCTTTATATTACATTTTCTGACTTGAAAAATGTGCACTATGGCTAGCAAACAGATTCAGTAAATATTGTTGCACTATGTATTATACATGTTTTAATAAACTTAACACTAATGGCCAGGCAAAGTGAAAACATGAAATTTACACGCAGGCCAAGTTTTGTTCATAACAAACACTCAGATTAAAGCCAACAGAATGTTCTAACACAGCATTCTGTTGGCTTTAATCTGAGAATATACAACAATTTAAAGCGTCCTGAAACCAAGTGAAAATGTCATTCAGGCAGATTACTGGTGATTCACACAAATTCTGGGTGACACCACCAGTGCCCAAAGCACATGAGGTTTGTAGCATTTCATGTTTGTGTGAAGGAATCCCCAGGGCCACAAAGAGTGTATGACACACTCTGAGCAATAACAATGGTTCTTTGTAGCACCCTAACTCCTCTAGTTCTTCCTCAAATCAAAAATCCTTTTAATTACAAAACAGCACAACATCCTGCCCAATGCTCCTTTTGCCATCAGGAATTTCAAGCTCCTGCACATTGTTTCCAAGTTTCTCACACTTTCTTTCTTTCCAAACAGCTTCACTGTGCTGTGAAAACTGCTCTGCAGTGATCCCTCACTCTGGCACAGTCTCTGAGACAGCACAGTTATCTAGCACTCTAAGAACTGCAAATCTGACTGTACTACACACGCTAATGATAAAAGCAGAGAAAGAAATACCACACTGCCTGACAGCTCTAAAGACTATTAGAGGATTTTGCACATGAAAATAATGTAGAAGTGGTGCATCCAACAGATTTTGTATTCAACTGATGACAAACAGAACTCCACTTTCATTTCTCAAAACCCATCTTTCATAAAACTGTGCTGAAGAGTGATGACAAGGGCAGAAAATGTGACTGAGTGATAAAAATCTGAGTGATTGAGTGAGATGACAGCATGCATACAAACCAACAGCAACCTACAGCATCTGGCTGAATTATCCAAACAAAGTAGCAAGAATTTGTACTTGAAGTTCTTGAAGGTGAAAAACAAAATTTAAATAAATTAAAACCGCTTCCCGCACATGCTTCTGGAAACAGGATTGAGGGATTTTTCCCGTTAAATAATCACAGAGAAGACAAATTCACAGAACAAAAATTTTAAAAGACTATTTTTGATTTAGGTTTTGTAACACGCAATTATAATCAGTATTAAAAATTCAGCTAGCAAAACAATTGTCAGGACTTTGATGACAACTTAAGCTCCCTCAGTGTGGTCGCTGTGTTAAACATGCCGTGAGCACCCCTATCGCGTGTGAACAGGGCCGTAAAGTTCATTTCCTCTGCAGTTGTTAACACAAAAATTTAGTTTAGAACACCACCATTCAGCTTCATGTTCTGCGTTTAGTTAATTCCTCCCCAGCACACTGCTCTCAAAGTGTCTGCTGCTTTCCTAGACTTTGTTAAACTATGAAACTTACTAAACTATGAACAAAGATTGCTAAATCTGAAGGAAAACAATCAAAGAAAATCACCCACATAACTGAAGTAAATTATTGCAGGTCAATACTCTAGAAGTGGTCTTAATAAGCAAGTAAAAACCCTAAGAAAACAACAAATCATTAGAGTTTCTGTTAGTCTACAAAACACATGACATTCAGCTAGATCTCACTTGCATCTCAAGCCTGTACCTTATATTTACAGCATATCTCAGTTCTTATCACAGCCACCAGATCAGCCGTGTTATATAATATCCCCGGGCTGCTACAATGTGATTTTTCTTACATTTGCAACTACTCGTTTTTACAAAATAAAAATAGTTTCCAAAAAAAAGCAAAGATGTAATCCAAGCCTATAACATTAGGAGCTAAAGTACAACCCATAGACAAACAGTCCATCGATAAAAAGCAAGCAGACAAGCAAGCACTCCACACCACTGTCTCACTTCCAAGAAAAAAAATCACAAATCACTTTTGTTTTTTTCAATATGTGTCTGTCAACTCCATACAGTCTTGTGTCGTACCTCTACTCAAAAGTATGGGTGCAAATACATGGGAAAAAAACGCAAAAAAAGCCCCTATTTGCAGCAACAGACAAGGTCAACAAGTTGTTAATGTAAATCAGTACCCAGAGCAAAACACGCTGCAGCTCTCCCTTCAACTTTCCAAATGGAAGAGGTATGCAAAGTGCTCAGCCCAGCTCGCAGATCGCTTCGGACCGCGATCTGCCCCTGCCTCCAAAGGGGACAAGCACCAGCAGCCCCGCGGGACGAGCCAGCACAAACACGGGGGTCGGCGCAGCCCCACCGCGGGCGGGCACCCCCACGTTCAGCCGCCAGACCCGTGCCCCCGGCTCCATGAGGGCAATTAACATCGCTCTCCTTCCCAAAATTAGGAAAACTCATTTTGTGGAACGAAGAAAGAGGCTTGGGTATCTCTACGAAGTCGCCAAGGCGCTGATTAGTTCATAAACGAAAGTAAAGCCCAAGTCAGGAAAAGCTCCCGCACGATGGCAGGGAGACTCCCTGGGCTCGACCGCTACAGCCAGCTCCTGTTCTGAGAGAAACAGTGCTCGTGTTTAGCACCCTTTTTACCTTAACATTGGATCTGCCGGTCTGGGCCTCTGCCTCCATGCTCTGGCTGTTCTCCCTCTTGTCTTTCTTAGAGGAATTAGTCCTCGCCTCATAAGTGGATGTGTTGTAGCATTTAATGAATAATCCTGGGACGGGGTTGCCTTGCTGCTGTTGAGACATGGTTGTGTTGGTCTGGTGAGGGAAATTGTACTCCTCAGACTCATTGCTACTGTGACAGATCACTCTGCTGTCAGAGAGGTTGGTGCTTGGAACACAGCCCATGCTTTGTGGCCACCTGGGGAATACTTCTAAATTGTATATAGATACGAGTATATATATATGTGTGTATATATATATATCTTTCCTTCCCGTTGATATTCTCCCCCTGCTTAATTTTTTTTGTTTTTTGGGTTTTTTTTGTTAACAGGTTGAATCTCTCTCCTGCGTTTCCGCTACACTCTGAAGCATTGCCATCGGTCCCCTTCTACACCACCAGAAACGTGTCTGTTCTCCTCGTCCTCCAGGAAACAGGTCCTTTTAGCTCAATCTCAGCAGTGGGCTGGGGAGCTGGAGGGGAGGGAAGGGGGGAAATCAAGAACCGGTCGACTTCGTATTTTCACAGATTATTATTAATTTGTCTAAGCCATCTGAGAATCTTGGTAAGGTTTTCTCTCCTTCTTGTAAATGCAGGGAAAAATAAATTAAAAAAAATAAAAAAGAGAAAAAATCAAAAGCAAAAATAACAAAAAAAAACCCCAAGCCCCAAACCACACACACCCCGGCGTCGGCTCGGCGCTCAGAGCGGCCGGGGGCACGGCACCATCTCCTCCCCTGAGCCCGGAGCGCGGCGCATTTTCCACCCGGGCTTGCTCCGCGTTACCGATTAACCCGGGACCGGGCCGGGGGCGCTCCCCACCTCCGCGTCCGCGCTCCCGCCGAGCAGCGCTCGCTCCTCGCCGTCCCGCTCGGCGCTGCGCTGTGCAGGGGCTGCGCTTNTGTTTTTTGGGTTTTTTTTGTTAACAGGTTGAATCTCTCTCCTGCGTTTCCGCTACACTCTGAAGCATTGCCATCGGTCCCCTTCTACACCACCAGAAACGTGTCTGTTCTCCTCGTCCTCCAGGAAACAGGTCCTTTTAGCTCAATCTCAGCAGTGGGCTGGGGAGCTGGAGGGGAGGGAAGGGGGGAAATCAAGAACCGGTCGACTTCGTATTTTCACAGATTATTATTAATTTGTCTAAGCCATCTGAGAATCTTGGTAAGGTTTTCTCTCCTTCTTGTAAATGCAGGGAAAAATAAATTAAAAAAAATAAAAAAGAGAAAAAATCAAAAGCAAAAATAACAAAAAAAAACCCCAAGCCCCAAACCACACACACCCCGGCGTCGGCTCGGCGCTCAGAGCGGCCGGGGGCACGGCACCATCTCCTCCCCTGAGCCCGGAGCGCGGCGCATTTTCCACCCGGGCTTGCTCCGCGTTACCGATTAACCCGGGACCGGGCCGGGGGCGCTCCCCACCTCCGCGTCCGCGCTCCCGCCGAGCAGCGCTCGCTCCTCGCCGTCCCGCTCGGCGCTGCGCTGTGCAGGGGCTGCGCTT
>VYXD01013788.1:1349462-1397250 GCA_013397195.1 Hylia prasina | reverse complement strand
GCCGGCCCCGCCCGAGCCCGCGGCCCCGCACGCCGCTCCGCCGCACCGCTGCGGGGCCCGCGCCCGCTCAGCGCTCGGGGCGACCCCGGCACCCCGCCTCGGGGAGGCAGCGAGCGGCTGCTCCGGGAGACACCTGGTGCCCTTCTTCAGAAACCGGACGACGGACTCGGTTGCTGTTTCCCATCGTTTTCCTTTTCCACTCTGCCCATGCCAATTTCTTTGAAAATATTTTTGAAAGCAAAGCCTGTGAAAAGAGAAGACCGGTGCTATGGGTGGAGCCAGGCCCCGGGGCTTGGGAAATCAATTGCAGGCAGACTTTTCCCGGAATGTGTATGTAAAATAAACCTTTCTGTTTCTATCTCATACGACAGTAACTATGTTTCCTTATCCTGTAGATGCGCTGGGAAACTGGATGTTTGTGGATACTTTAAAGGAGAACACACTCTATTTAAAACCCCTCAGACACCATGCCCCGGGCAAGACCAGTTACTGCCATAGACAATTTGTGTTCCAGAAGTACCAAGTGCACCAAAAGACACACAACACCATACTCTACCACAGACCACACCACCCGATGTCATTTTCACATGCCTTTCACTTTTTTCACTATGTCATTTGTAGCTTTTGCTACCTTTATTCTCAATGACTCACAGAGGTGCTTCTCCAAGGTCCTGCCTGTTTTCACTAGCTGAGGAACAGCTCGGAGGCCACAGCAGTTTAGGGAAGGCCCAACCAAACTTTAGATTTAGTAACATGGTGAAAACCAAATATCAGAGACATGACTCTTATCAATAAGCTCCAGCATCTGGAGAGGGGAAAATGGTATGTTACATGAGGAAACTGTTTAACTTACTCCAGTTTTGTACCATGAACTCTTCTGTGGCTCCCTGGCAAAATCATTGTGTTTCAGAAGAATCCAATTCATCAGGAGAACAACTGTGCATTCAGGACAGCCACACCTTTAACAGTACCTTAACTACATGACAAGTGCCATCAGGTCATAATTAAAAGCAAAATATGCAGCTAAGTGCTGACTATGGACAACAAGAATGGCAAGAAGCAGCTTTTCATTCATATATGTAACAGCATCTGTTGATCCAGATGAGAGCACCTTGTAGAGCTGAGATGCAAAGCCAAAAGTCAGTGCTTTTGAGAAATGTGGTTTTTCAGGATAACCACAGTACTTGCAATGCAGAAATGCTTTTATTTACTTCTCATAATTGCTAGCATTAAAGGCTGGAAAATCAAGTCTTTCCTTCCCTGATGTTTCTGCTACTGTGCAGTTCTGAGTATAAGCAACAGTCACTTAAACTTCATCAACCCCATTAGTTTAGCTGATCTATACAGCCTGTTAAAACCAGAAAAAGAAGTCAGCTTCCTGTGCCCTCTCATCACTTTGGACACCCACGTAACATAAGCATTTAACAATAAACAAAGGGAAAGACTTAACATACCCATTTGAAACAATGGGCACAGTTTGAAGATGGATCTCGTCCTCATTCTTTCCGTTACATTAAACATTATTTACTAGATGCAATTAATAAGAACACACATATGTGCAGCTATAAAAAGGCTGTGGAAGACAAGAATGCTACAATTCCTAGTTGTGCCATTAAGCATAAGTGCAGGCTCCCTTCCTCAGCCCTAATGGATCTGTCAGCAAAACTGCTATTGCACTTTATTTCTGGTGGCACTGGAGGAGTCAGAGACAGCAAAACTTCATTTTCAGAGCTGTACATTCAGTTTGCAGTGCTGACACCTAGAGTTAAGCTTTCTGCTTTGTAAAATAAATGGGTCTGGTTTGCAGGTACATAGAGATGAAATGTACAATTCATGGTGTCATTTTAAAACAAAAATCAATATCGGAAAAAGTCTGCTTTCCACTTTGAACACAAACAAATTCCCACTCAACTAATACAAAAATTTATGTAAATGACAGGCAAATACTGGGAGGAGGGGAGAAGGCTTTGTTTGATACCAGCATGAGAAAACAAGAAAATGTACATGCAGATATGATATGCATGACCACTTTGCTCTTTTAAAAAAGAGCAAACAACTGTCCATTGGCAGGTTATTACTGATTATTTCTATAGCTTAACTTCATGAAAAAAACCAAACCAAAACAAATCCATTTGCAAGATTTTCAGATGAGAACTCACACTGCCTTGAATGGGAGGATGAGATGTGACTGAATAATCCCTTAGTAGTTTAATAGAAGCCATTGAAAAATCACTGGAGTTATAGTTACACTGATGAAATTTCAACTAAAGACAAAAAATTGCTCCTCGAACAAGACACTGGCACTGGAATTGTCTTGTTTCTCTGCAATTTGGAAACACTGGTGCTGGGTTTTATTGCCAATAGAAAAATACAGTTGAAAGTATAGATTTTCCCAGAGCCTAGAATCAGAGAGAATCATCAAAATTGTTGCCGATAGTAGTAATTTGTCACTGCACTGCATTAAGTGTGTGGATAAAGTTGTTCACACTTATTGCTGAAGTGTAGCTCAGGAAATGGTGGGCCCTATTATGAAAAAAAAAAAAGAAAAGAGATCATGCAAAATAGCAGAGGAAGCCTAGGAGTGTAGACACTGGCAGATTAGGGCTGTGGGGGAAGTGCAAGGTCAGTACAGAGTCAGTAAGGGAGAGGTCAGAAGAGAACTAGCTCTAGGAGACAGCTGGGGAAATGAGAAAGGTTATTTATGGAGAATAAGGTTGAATTTCATTCAGGATTGCAGAATAAGAGAGAATGCTAGGAAAGAGCTTGGAATGATTATCAGCTTCATCTGCAGACAAGTGGGTGCTGGGGAAGATCAAAGCATTTAGAGAACAAACACATAAGTGTCAAAATTTAAAAGGATTGAAAAGACACTATTCAGCCACATCCTCATCCTTCTCACAGAGAAATTTTACATTGGATGCTGCATGTTTTGGATGAAAGACTGAACAACACATTGCCCCTCAGATATCCCCCATTATTCCCCATACCTGCTACCTTCCCCCAAATTTCCATAAGCAAAACCACTTCCCTTGATGTATGAGCAGTGTCCATCCATTTCACACAGACCTTGACCAATTCCCATTGCACATTTTAAGAGTTCATGCATGAGCTCTGGGACAGTTCACTCCTGTCCAGTTACACAAAAATGCATGCAAAGGCCCAGAGCAAAAATTTGTTGCCAAAATCCAGTTCTGGTAATCCTTCAGTACCCAAGACACGGGCAGGCAGAATTATGCAGAAGGGATGATGGACTAACACCTGCATGAACAACAAATATCAGTGTCCTTTGGAAAAGTGTCTGCCCAGCAAAAGCAGAGTGAGCATGACAGCAGTCCTATGACCACATGAAGCAGTCTTGGTAAGTCTTGGTAAGGGATTGCTCTATGTGGTTTTAATTGCTTCTCCCCCCAAGTCAGCTGTATGTTCCAATTGTGTCTTTTGGCCTTCTGAAAAGTTAGGCAATCCTGTTGGTCTTTAGGCCAGTGAAGGAGGCAGTGGGGGGAAGGAGGAGGAGGAGCTGTGGAAAATGTGCCAGCACACAAACAGCTGAATGGACTCTACAACACTAACTACTGACACATGCAAGCTGTGACAGGGTAGTCTCTCCATCCCAAGATATTCTAGGAGAGGAAACAAGGACCATATGCTGCCATAGCCACAGGTGAGTATCAGCATCACACCCCACAAGGGTACATCTGCTTGTTTGTGTGTAAGCATCCTGGAATAGGGTGTTTTCAGGTGATACAAGAGTAAAATTTGCCCCGAGACATCCCATCTCCAGCTCCTGGAATGTAGAGAAGTACAACAAGTTAGTTTGTTTTCTGAACCACTTTCCTGATGTCCTGAAAAGCCCCAAAGCAGCTGAGAGCAGACTGTCCTGATGTCCTGGCAGGCTGTCCGGCTGCTGCTGTTGTGTAATTGCAATTGCAGAACACAGACAGTTGTCTGTACCACTTGGAAATCAGAGCCTTCAAGGCAGTCTAAGTCAGCAAGTTTTTCAACTCTAGCACTACAGTCATTCAAGTCTAAAGCTCAGATACTTCATGTATGTACAAGCCTCATCATCGTAAATGGTGTCAGAACAGCTTTTGCAGCTGTAGTTTACACATCACACTCAGCACTGCTCAGTGATCAGTAGGATAGACACACTATTTCTAGGAGAAAAAGGTACCCCCTTCTCCACTGTACCTTCTTTCCACTTTGACTGCCTTCTTTTCTGTCCATCTGTCCAATGCTTCTCAAGTTTCTCAGCATTACACCTTGTTTTTGGTGGGCTCTCCCCAAATTGCCCAGGAGCAGATGCTGAGTGAAAGTGAGCGAATCTCTGCCAGTCAGCTTTAATGACTGGGCACAGGCCTTCAGATGCTGCTGCTCTCCCTCCCAGTCCTGCCTTCTTCAGTGTCTAATGCTCACCCCCAGCCCACGTCTTTCCAGTGCCTGGAGCCCCACAGAGCCCAGGGAGTTCAGCACCGACGGGATGCAGGAGGCTGCACTGCACCCCAGCTGCTCCAGCTCTGCCAGCTGCACAGCCCAGCAGGAAGGAGGAGCAACAGGAAGGGGACCTGCTGCCAAAGCAGCCTCCAACAGCTCCTTCTGCCTGGCCTCGCCTTGAGTTGACCAAAAATTTGTGGGGAAGGGAGGAACAAAGCCCTGTCGTCCCCATGCACTCCCCTATAATTACCCTGTGCTTCACAAGCAGTATTATCTGTCCAGATACACAGTGCCATGCAGCCAGCTGTGACCACAGAGAATTAGCTGCTCCCCTCTGGGAGAATTTTCCCTTCTCTCTTCCCAAGTATTTTTAAGCTAACTTACATTTATTTAGCATGTAACCTTTCCAGGTTGTGATTTACTAAACCAAGGATGACAATTGGTCCTTTTAGGTGGAGTGATATAACCCAATTCTTACACCCTACAAGTGCCTGTTGTCCCTCTGCTTCCTAGGAGTATTGAATCTTTTTCTTAGCTAGAGAGCCTCAGCCAGGCTCAGCCCAAAAGTGACCACAGCCTCAGGACCCTTCAGACTCCTGAATTGGTTCCCAATGCCACAACCCCCTATATTATATTGTGGCTTGCCTGGATCCAATAAGAGAAAACAAAACAAATCAGTAAAAGAAATAAGCAACTTGTGTCCTCCATCAGTAAGTTTTCTTTGGTCATCAGAGCTGGAAGGACAAGCTCTTAGTGTTTATTGTCTACCCCAGCAACTAAAAGACCAGTTCAGGCTAATGAGGGAATACTCACTCAAGACAGGCTCTCAAATCCACGGACTCCTTGCCCCAGAGTCTCTCCCAGGATCCCACTGTTTCCTGCCCAGCAGCCACTTTCTTGTTTGCTCCTGGTTAACCAGCAGTGCTAGTGGCCAGCAGCCTGCCTTCCTGGGCAGCATCCTTAACCCTTCCCAAAGGCAGAGTAAAAATGGTAAAGAGAGCAACAAAATATGGAGCTGGAAACTCGTCCCTGCTGTGTGACAGCAGCAGAAGCTGAAAAACTCTCTAAAATTACTCTTTAAGACTAGACTGTACACCTGCAAAACAGATGGCTTTCATGGTTGCTGGATTTATTATTTAAGGAACAGATACATCATCCGTGGTCATACTGAACAGTGATTTATTATATATTCACAATAGCAAAAAATCCCATGTCCTGGCTGTGAGATACATGTTCTTAGATCACTGAAACTACTGAAGAATTTATCCTACAAACTTGTCTGAATATAACACAGGGAACTGGACGTCATTTGAATACTTAACAACTAGCTGTGTTCTCAAGTACATTTCCTTTCTTTGGGTCCAAACAATACCTTTAAATACACTCAGTCACACCCGACTGTGTACAGTCCTTCCCTGATATTAAGTCTTTCTCTGGAGCATAAATGCAAGCATATGCAAGAAGCTGAACTCTTAATTAACAAAGAGGATCATACTCTACCACCAACAGGTAACCCAGAGATGATAGTGCCGTTGATTATATCCCTTTTCCCAGGAATGTTCCACATCCATTCTTTCATTGTAATCAGGCTCTGATTGTCCAGCAATGGCACTATTCTTTCCAACTATTTTTCCAACTGTATTCTCATTTCTGTAAGCTCCCAGCAGGGAAGCTGCAGTCCTTGTCTCTTGCCAGCATGCAGTTCTGCATGCAGACAGTTGTAAGGAGGCATCTCCGTGGTGCCATGGCACAGCACCCATAGATCATGGTTCTTGTAAACTCCATTTTATAGCTCTCTGTGCATCCACCTGAGCAGCAGGAAAAGCAATTATCACAAGAACTGCAAGAGGAGATGACAACTTGGGGGGGGGTGGGGGGGTGGAGATAAGGAGAAACCACACTCAAGGGAGGGGGCAGGCAGAAAAAACAAGCCATGGAAGTTTTCTGGGGATAGGTATTTAAAAAAAAAAGAAACAGACGCAGGATGTGTCGGCGAGATAAATCTTCTGAGTTTTTGGAAAGGGGAAGGCAGCGCTAGCAGGCTCACTCACCACAGTCCTAACAAACATAAATCTCATTCACATGGGCACCATCCTTCCCAGCACATTCACCAGGGCTGCCTGTAGCACAGCTATCACAGAAGGATCTGTCATATTAAGCAGAACAGCACTTGGCAGTTTGTGTGAATTATGGTTACAGCCAGCACAGCTGGGTGCTGCAGGGGTTGACAGGCTCAGTAACACAAGCACAATAGCAAGCACTAAAAAACAGAAATCTCCAAAATGTTTTGGGAACAGAGTTGAAAAATACTTTTAAAACACATCCTTTAAATTCATGAGAGACTTCCAAACAGATGGGGCAGGGAATGATCTGATGAATTGAGGGGGCTGATCTCATAGTTCAGGTCTGCCTTGGCAAGGTCTCCTGGGTCTGCACTTACTGCCTAAGTGGGTGGGTTCCTAGTGCCCCATCAAGAGGCTTTTTAATCCGTGCTCACTTGAAATAAGCTGCAGTGCCATCTCTGTCTCCCTGATACAGCTCCAGGCACAGCTCCCCACTTCCCACCCCTTCACATAAAGGCCTCTCACCCTGGTGGCTGCAGGTTACCCTTATCATGGCCCAAGTGCCAAACACACCTTTCCCCACAACTCTAATCTGGTTTACACTTCTGCTTTTGGGGAGTTTCAGAGAAAACCATTCCACACGTTAATTTACAATGAATTAATGTAACCAAAACAATCACTCTTAAATTCATTACCACAGTTATACCAATCTGGACAAAACAATTGAAGATTTATTCATCTCCTTGCACTGTTGGAAGCTCATTGGGCAAGTGTCAGAGTTGTTTGAGAAGGTCAGGATCATGCCATACACATGATATCTCTTCAGAGCCTATGCAGACTGCTTCCCTATGCTCAGCTGGTATAAACACCTAAAAATCACATTTTCCTTTTGACAGTCTTGGGGACCAAAAGAAATAACCCCTTTTTAAAACAAAGTCTTTTGAGTCTTTAGGCCTTCAAAAATCTGATCTAAATTGATTATCCTTTAAAAAGGAAAATAAGTTAGGAACACTGCAATTCACAGATTCATAGGGAAAAGCTATATGGCCTTTTAGGAGGGGAGGTAAATTGAGAAGAAGAAGAAAGTATGTACATAAGATGCCTATTGTAAAATAATCTCACTATGAAAGTTTTTTCCAAACACAGCCACATCCCTTTTTCAGGAGGAACAGCAAATCTCAGGAAAATCAGTCTTTGGGGAGAAATATTCAAGAAAAATACTAAAAGAGGTAACAGTTTGAATTCAGGTTACCTGGTGCAGACTTCCCAGACTGGTGCTGCACAGGAGCAGGCAGTGATGGCAGCTGTGTGGAACACTGTGACTCAGCTGTGCCTGGCTCTCCAGAGGATCAGCTCTGGGCAGCAGAAAGGTTATTCCCCACATCCTCACCCACAGCTGCCCTTACTTGATCAGTTTTCACTCAGTGCTCTGACCCACCCATACATCACACACAGGTGGGCAAATCTTGCTGGGGCCACCACCCTGGTTCACTGCCACCCAGGGGGAATATTTAGGATTTTCCATTCAAGTTTTTATCAATATTATAAGCTAAGTAACAGAAAACAGTTAGTATGCAAGGGCTGTTGTGGAAACACTCTGCTCAGAGAGAAACTTTACGTGTACATATTTCAACTTCTTTCATGTAGATGCTGTTTTTAGAAAACAAACCAGAAAAACGCAAACTCTCCTGACTGTCAGCTCAGGGTGTTGAACATTTAAGAATGGAAAAGGTCATTAGCCTACAATGAAAATTAAGTGATTTTCATCACTGTATGAATTACCTGCAAAATTACACATGCACAGGGAGATCACTGACACACAGGTTCAAATAAGATTGCAAGTGCTTTGTAAAACACATTGCTATGCATTCACTGGCTGTGTTGGTTGCTTCTTAACACGTGGAAGAGAGAAATGAAATTGTCACCAAAAGATGGCTCTGGGATACAAAGGACCCTGTGAAAGTGCCTGAGGTGTAGCAGAATCCTGGGCAGGGTGGGCAACCCTAAATATCTCCTTTAAATCTGGGCAGGGTGTGAGGAGCTTGTCCTGACAGCAGCATAATGGCATCACCTCCCTGCAGCCCTCTGTACTGTATGAGGAATGTAAAGATAGTCAATGTTTTCTCCTGGCAGCCCTCATCATTTCTATTTCTATCTTTTTTTTTTAAAAAAATTTTCTCACCCTTTTATCACATGACATATTTTTATTATTTTAATACAGGATCCTTTTGTTAATATCAACACATTAAGAATTACAGTTATATTTCCCATCTGAGGCATTTATCTGATGCTATTTGAGCTGCCCTGATTAAGACAGATTGATCCCACCTTTATCCCAGTGTAGCATTTTGAATTAGGTCTTTTTATTTACATGCCACTACCAGCACTGCGTTTCCCAGAGACACTGGGGGCAAAACATATCAACCTTGCTCTCCTTTCCAATTAGATTTTCTGAATCTGCAGTGTCTGCTCCCATGCAGTGCATTTAACAAAGAATGGAAGCAGAGATTAAGACTGCAAAAATTATATAAGAGAAAGTAAATTAAGCAGGACTTTTCTACGCAGAGACTGAAGCAGAAATAAAAATTCTTTGCAGTGCTGTAGATTTCAGACAAAGCCTAAATCCCCAGACCAGCATCCTGTCAGAGTATAAACTACATGTACTATGGTTATTTTGTCATCAGTTTAAAGCCAGCATCATACTTGTTACAGTGACAGCATATTTACTGATGACAGCACTCTGAAAGACATTTTGGAAAGAGAAACAGAATTTTATCAGACAATTCACATTGCACAAACAATGTTTTTTCAATACATTTGTGCTCCCTGCATTATTGAAATAAACCTGAGGTAGCTCCCATATCACAATATTCTTCAAAAAAATAAAGGCAGGAATTATCCAGCTCTTCCTCCGCTTGAGGAGAATGTGAACTTCTGATAAAAAGTTTACTTTAGTTGCTCTGCCAAGTGCTAGGCAGAACTTGGGAGGATTAATAACAGGAATGGCTGGAGACACGTGACTGAGTTAGCCTTGTTTGCAGTTCTGCTCCTTAGCAAGGTACAGCCTGACCTTAGGTGACTGTGGCTAAAAGGAACAATTATGGAGCTCAGCAGTGGAAAAAAAGGTAAAACAAAAACAGACAGACCGGAGCCATATAACTGAGAGAATTTAAAGTGTTCAGCTAAATTAGGCACATTAGGTTAGAATACATTAAATCCAAGCTTTGTTAACCACTTCAGTGAAAAAAGAATTTCAGAAAAGACTATAGAAACCTGGATTTCTTCTAGAACAGATGCTGTACTGCTTCCTTTTATCTCTTAAAAAAAGAGTAAACTTTCTTTTATCTAAAGTTACATGGCCCTATCACAGACATACTGGAACACATCATAAACACTAGTTGATTTATGATTCTAATTCCTTAGAGATGGGAAAATATTGAGTGATATGCTCTTAATGACCTGGGAAGTATTTGTCATTACCCAGAAGCAAGGCTGTAATCTGACCTCTTTCATCAGTCTCCACCTTTTGAAGCTTCAGTGGTTTCTGGGAAATCATATATTTGAGACAGTTTGTATAGCCAAGTAAAATTCCATATTTTTCAAGTGCAACATACCCTATGATTCTGCAGCAACACTTTGCCCCTCCTAGAGTTAGCACATCTTGATCTGCGCCAGTGAAAAAGCTTCAGCTGACTAATGATCATCTAAAAACTTTTAAACAAAACAGCTTTCTGATAAGGGTGAATTTCTCTGAAGGTCAGTTTATCAAGAAAATGCTAGTAACAGTCAAGTGAGATGACACTTAGTGTAGCAGGTTTGCTCCTAGAAAGGAAAGACTCCCAGCTTTTTTACTAATGGGGAACCACTGCAGAAAAAGGAGTTGGTGGCTGTGGAGACAGATGCAGTGGAACTATTCATATCTGACTTGTATTTGGGGAATAACCTGACACTTCTAAGTGAAACCCAGAAAGAACCTTTACACAGCTGTACGCGGAAACAATTCTCATCTCCATCTATTTTCTTAATTCTGCTTGCTTAAAAGACTTCCTAATTCTTGTTTGAGTGTGGAACTGTTGGCATTTTCTGTATATCAGTTCAATTCCTGTTCAAGGGGGCCTTGGAGAGGCAGCATTCCTGGTGGGATGGAGAGCAGGCCCAGAGGTGTGCTGGCATGCTCCCTGCAGCCAAAACACCTGGAGTGCCTGAGTGCTGGTACCCAGGCAAGGAGCCCTTGCATCAGGAGCAACTCCACTGAAGCCACTGGAGATGATTTTGATTCTCTATGTGATGTCTTTCAAACGCTGTTTGTGGGCACAGAAAAACACCAGAGACATGGCTTTGGGATATAATCATCAAACACAGGCATCCTGGGACACTCACAGATGCCCACTGCATGCCACAGAACACAGGCCTGCTGCCTGCTGATCTGCTTTGGGGAAAATTGCTAGGATTGAAGGAATTTATTTTGTTCAAGGGCCTCCCGTGGCCAGGCGGGCGGGCCGGATGCAGCTGGAGCACTCCCTCCCTTTCCTGGTGCAGAGGGGAGTCAGGGAGGCCAAGCAAGGCTGTCCAGAGACCTGGATGGGTCACTGCACTGCCTGGGAGATGGCATTCAGGGGGAAAATCCCCAACCCTTCCACAGCCCAGCCAGCCAGGCAGGAAACTGGTGGGTGGCACCTATAGACCCTGCTTCTTCCCACTTAAAGCAGCTACTTAGTCCACTTTTGAAGTGTGCTTCACGAGTGTTGAGTTTAAAATTGGGCTTAACTAGCCACTTATGGACCCTGACAAGGGGCTTTTAAGCCTCCTCAGTGAAGACAGCTGGTATTTTAAGCAACAGGTTAGGACATGACAATAGCTCCTTGCACTGGTACAACTGGTTACTGACGGTAGTTCTCAACAAAGATTCATACAATAGATTCATGTAGCCATAAAATTGAATAGGTTTATAAGAAAATTTAGTGTTACCTATGAAGACCAGAAAATGCAATGTATTGGCTGGGGCTGAGAAGCAAATTTCACTGGTGCATGGCTCCCTCCTCACATGATGGAGGTCAGCTCATCCTCTTGGATATCCATCCTGTCTCAGTCAGACTAGAAAGTACTGTGACCTGATCCAACCCATAAAGCCCTGATCCAAACAGGAGATACAAGGCAAAGGGCTTCTATATAAGGGGAAAAAAAGGAGCTGGTGGTGTTCAGAAAAAAAAGCAGGATCAAAAGGAGTATTTTGTAGCACAATTAAATTCGTCAACACGGCCTGCAGAGTGCCATCTTTGGCACATTATCCCACAGCATAAAAACAAAGCTAGATCCAAAAAGACAATTAAAAGGAAACCACACTATCTAGACAGGACATCTCTTCTGCAGAGCACTAACGATTAACCTTTGGAAACCACAATAATTTATTATGGAAGTAAAAAGTACAGTGAAACCCCAAAGATCATTGACATGAACCAGAAGTAGCCTCTGGGAGATACACTGCCTGCAGGAAAGCATTCAAATACATACAGGACATAGCCAGAGTCTGGACATATCATTATGTTTTGGGGAAAAACAAAAAACGTTGCACCTTAAACAAAAAAGAAACTCCCATGAGATGAAGCTTGAACACTCCCTGGAGTACACCCTGAGACAACTCTCAACATACAATGAAAGAATCACCACAGTCCAGTTTTAGGGGATCCCTCAGTAAATGCAAACAAGCAAGGTTAGGTAACAGAATACTGTCTGAGCTTGGGATCTCTTTGCAGAAAGTATGAGCTCCCTTTTACTGTAAATAGTGTGATCTGGTCTGACCAGTGGCTGATTGCAGAGCGCTGTGTTGTTAGCTCACCTCTGGCCATAACAGGCAGTTGTCACTTGCATGGAAAGGAAAACAGAAATTAATGGACTAATTCATTCAATCTGTGTTTAAAAATCCCTCACTGCCCATGACTCCTAAGCAAACTGTAAAGAAAGGGATCTGATTCCCCTGCATGTCTGACTTTGGGCATTCACACCATGGTCCCTGTTCACAAGGTTATCTTTGATGGAAATATGCACTGGCCACCAACTCTACCTGCATCCATTACAGGAACCCCTTGTGTAATATGCACCTTGCTTCAGTGTGCAAGACATTTGGTTCCCAAAAACACGGTAGGATGGCTGGAGTAACCACTAACCAGACATGCTGGAATGCCTGAAAGTGTCCAAGATTAGTCATTTGGCAGCAGTCTTGAGGAAATGTAGCTTTACATATCCCACTCTGGACAGAAGGGTTTAGTGCTCAGGGCCTTCTGGCAGGTCTGAACCTGACTCCTTCCCTTGCAGAGCACAGCACAGCTTGAATCAGCTGTGGCCATGACAGCTAGAGATGGGATGCAACTGCCACAAAAATCTTGACCACTCATTTTGTCAAATCTGTCTCCGGCATATTCTTTAGTTCACCAAAAGAAAGAAACCCAAATCAAAACAAACCCTTTCCTATGCTTGGCCTTGGTATTTATTTTTTCTGGATAATTTCAGCTTCTGTGTTTGTCAACTGAAAGGAAAATGCCCATGTCACATATGCATGGGTCAGAAATCTGGTGGGTGTTTGTATATTATACAAGAGATCAAAGATTAGAGAAATTTCATTCTGACCTTAGAGCAACAAAACAAGGTTACTGAAGAGCAGTGTGCCTGCTCATCAGCTGTACAAATCCAGGCAAATGCAAGGTTGCATTTAGGTGCCTCAGCACTGGCAGGACTGAGCTGCTGATGCTTGTTTGGTCCCTGGAATTTGATGCAGGATTTGCGTGGATCATCTTGTCAGGAGGGCTGACACCTGCACCTCACTGGACTTTCAACAGGGATCGAGGGATGCAGTCCCCTGTATGTAAGGTTAGCTGCTCCTAGGCCCCATCCATGCCAGGAATTGTGCACAGCACAGAGCTGTGCTCTGAGCTGCCAGCACAGCCAAACCAGCACTGGGGCATTGCACCAGAGGCTCAGTGAGCCTCCCCAGGAGCAGCCTGTCCTGGCCTGTCCTGGCTCACAGGCTCAGCCTGCCCAACCCTCAAAAGGACCACTTTGCTCGAGCTTAGTGCTGAGCTGAGGCAGAATGAGCCCCACTGCTCCAGAGCTGGAATGCTCACCATGAGACCACAAGCCTGGGCATCACACCATTGTGTGGGGCTGCAAGGCCTGAGCATTTCTGGCCAGGGCTGCAGAAAATGAACCAGCTGAAACACGCAGAAACCAGCAGCCGTCATGTTTTTCATGTACTGAGCTGCAGAACTGGTGCTGAGCACTCCTGCACTCAGGACTGCACAGATGATATTGCTCCTTCAATGTATGACATTCATGGGGCATTCCAATGGTGAAAGGAACCAGCACAACCAAATGGATGAATGGAAAAACGAATTGCTTCATGTTGATTTAAAGGAGATATTTAGTCATGCATGGGAAGGAAAAGAGAGAATAAGTGACCAAAATAGAATGAAGCAATTGGAAACAGCTGATGTTTGATGAAAAGAAAGATATTTTCTGGGGTGAGAAATTTAAAAGCCTTGTATATTTTGAAAGGGCAAATTATGCATAACTTTTTAATCCTTTAAATGGTGCCAGTTATCCAGAATCCACTCCAGAAAGGTCTCCGTAGCAGTTTATTCTAGAACTAAGCCAAAACCTTCAGCCAACTCTGGAAAATCTTATTTAGAGTCAGACTGACATATTGTGAGCTCATGTCACTGTTGGAAAACTGCTCCAGATGAAAGCATGAGGGAATAGTTTTGCTAAGGAACTCTGGAGTTTTAGCCATTTGTTTTTTGTTTGTTTGGGTTGGTTTTTTTAATTTTCAATAAGAAAGGCAGGAAAAAAAATTAAAATCCTTGATAAAAGAAAAAATAATATAGAAGGGCTGAGTTACATTTTCTGAAATTCATTACTGTCTTTCCATTTCACAAAGAGTGGACAAGTTTCATGCTGTACTGGAAGTGAGGGATTTCCTTTCCATGAGGCTGACATTAGTGCAGATCTCATACAGAGGTGAAAGACTTCCACAGTCCTGACCCAAGCACTTTGTGACTACAAATGGGACAAATCCAATTGCATTGCCCCAGCCGTGTCCAAATCACACCAATTTCCATTAAACATCTCTACCAAAATGGCAGCTCAGACACTGCACTCACCCCCAGCCAGTAGGAATTCAGGTGTCAAACCCCACAGGGCACCAAGGGTGACACTGTCATGGGCACCAACAAATGGGTTCCACAAAGAAACCTTTTTTTAGTCTTGTAAGCTTTTGGCCACATCCAAGTCTGAGGCATCCTAGTCTTTCATGTTTCTGCATCCTTAGCTGCTCTTTATGTGCTATGAACACTTTGCATTTTTTCAGTTTTAGGTTGCTTTTTATTTTAACTTGGCAAAAAAAAGTTAGTGGATAAATGACAGACACTATCTTGTCCTTTTAGTAAATCATTGGCAGACATGGGTCTGCATTTTGAGTTGAGAGGAACATGGTTTAGTGGTGGACTTGTTGGTTTTATGGCTGGAATTGATGATCTTAAATGACTTTTCCAACCTAAATGACTCCGTAGTTCTATGTATGGACACAGGTAGGAAGCCAACCAGACAGTATATTACTACCTTTTATAATAAATGCTAATGTTTTGCTCCCATGAGTATCCACATCTTTTTAAGTCACAAGTGTGCTGCAATAAGTAAATATAAAGTCAAACACTTGTGGTTATATAAAGCTATGTGGAAGAAGAAAAGAAAAGCTATGTGGAATCCATGACATCTGGAAAACGCTTTCTACAGGGAGTCTGAAGACAGTGTGCATGCCCAGCCTAGCACAGAGGACATAGATTTCCCAAATAGAAGCCTAAGAAAATAAAAATCAGTAAATACAAAGTTGATCCCAAAATACAGCTGGGGAGGGAACACAGATCTGTTTAGAAATTCAAGCCAATTTGGGAAATTACTGTGGACACAGGAAAAAATTCAAAACAGAAATGTATAGCATATTCAAATACGCTTTTGAGCAGAGGGGCTGAACTAGATGATCTCCAGTGTTCCCTTCCAACCTCAACTATTCTATGGTTCTGTGAAATGTTTTGCTTTGGTATTTTCTAAATGAAATGGCTTGGCTTTGATTTTTCTTTCCCAAAATGAAAGGGGACAAACAGAAACAGCTTACAAAGCAACTGCAGTCATTCTGTTTGGGACTGAATAAAAACACTTCGCCAAATTTAAGAATTTTCCTCCTAAACTTCCTCAGTTTTCTCCAAAGCAACCTCTGCTTTTGGTTTCATTAGACCTATGTTTATATTCCACAGCTGAGGGGGGGGAAGGGTCAAAGAGCAAACAAAAAAACTCACCATTGATCCAGCTCTGCTCTCAACCCCTATTTTCTTAGTCACAGATAAACCCTTTCAGATGTAGCTCAGTTCCTTCAGGGCTGAAGGTGCAGCACAGGTGTCTCTGCAGCCAACAATAACAAACACTAACACTAACTTTGCATGTTTCCATGGCCATGGTGCCTCAGAGACCTCCTCTTTCATCCACACACTCCTCCCCTCCAAAGCTATCTCATCACCAACTCGTTGAGGCTGGGTGATGCCTTAAGTTTTAGCTTTCCTATTATCCAGATTCTGTACTGCATTAGAATATAACTCTGGGCATGATATAAAATGTTAGCTAGTTCTCTTCCCTGTTGAGTTGAACAAAACACTCCTTTTCCAGCCTGACCAAGGACACCATTGCAGTGTCAGGCCCAAAAAGTACAAACAACAGCAAAGTGAGGAGAGCAATCTGGGAGGATAGGACTTCATAACCTGAAGCTGTAATTGGACAATTATCCCAAAACGTAAATTGTCCAAAACTTATAAAAGTGTGAAAATGTGTGACCCATTGTCCACCTTGGTGTTGCCTCAGCCAGGCTCTTGTACTGCCCAAGGTCCATCCTCTGAAGGCCTTTTTAATAAATACCTACTTTATTGCTCTAACTGTCTAGCCTCTGTTCTAGGTGGGCTCTCAAGGCATCATGGGGAAGGAGGGACAGGAGTAAGAAGAAGGGGGGAAGAAAAAAAGGGTTTCTGTTTTTTCATTCTTTTCCCACCTTTCTTATTTGCTCGGGTCTTGTTACCCATCCCATGTGGTTACTGGAGGAAGAGAAACGATGTCATTAAAGTCAGAGAAGTAGCACAGGGAGCACTGTTGCACAACCAGCAGCCACCAGGATCACGCTGCTGTCCCCAGGGCAGGACGGGCAAAATGGAGCAATATTTTCCGATAAACACTAAAACCACTTGCAGTTAAGCCTTGTGCTTGATCTGGCATGGGAGTACATGACACTGCTAGATCAACCACACCAGAGACTGACTGGGGTCCATTTGGGGTCAGTGACAGCTTCAGCCAACCACATGCTCATGGCCAGCACTGCAAAGGGTGCTGCAGAGGCTGGATGGGACTGACAGGAGGTTGGAGGGGCACTCCCAGGAACATCCCAAGGACAGAGGGGAAAAAAATCTCAGGCTTCTACTACAAGCACAAAGAAGCTTCACCATTCCTAGGAGGGAGTCTGGGGTTGGTACAAACTGGGGAACAGCTGAGGAGTGAGGAAAATGCCAGCCTTAGGGAGAGGAGGCAGTGGAGCTCAGTTCATCGTATTAGCACTTGTTTGTTCACGCAGCAACACTTCAGCACAAAGAAAAGCAAACGTCCATTATAATTCTCATTTCTGAACTAGTCTCCTGTATATTAATTCCTACTGACTGACAAGTGGAACAGCATACATTGATCATCTTGTTAATCAGGTATTCTTGCAGCAATGCATGATGCAGTTTAAATAAGCCAGGTTAAGTTCCTTGTGTACACAAGGAAGCTATTATAAGAAAATGTAATGTTGAAACCACTTTTTGCAAGAAGCAAGCAGAGCTTGAGCACCTTATATGCTTTGGAAAATTTCACCTCATTTATATCTTTTTGTCATGACCTTTTGCTTAGCATGACATGGTGTTGTCCCCCAGCTGTGACCAGTTTGGCTTGAAAGTCAAGATTTTGCAAGCCTGACTAGTGAAACCTCCTGAGGGCTCTAAGCTTTCAGGGAAATCAGCACCTTCCTTTTGAGGGGGCATCTCTTCTATATAGTGTGTTGTGGTAGTTCAAAATAATGACCACTCTTGAGGCTATTGCTTAGATGCACAGCAGGTCTTGGCAGACAGGACTGCTGAGTTACTGTGGCTCAGAGACAAATGTCCTTCCTCCCCTTGGCACCAATGGAGGAGACACCAGCATGGCCACAGGGGAAGAGCACTCGTAACAAATGAGGCTACCCAGTCCCAGCAGTGCATCCCACTCTGCAGCTGACCCTGTTGCCCAACCTCCCAACAGGATTATATTTTCAAAAGCATCTGATTTGCAGAAATAGTGCTCAGTCTCAGCTCCTGCCAATACCGGCAGAGACTACACACACTGGGATACTGAAAAATCAGAGCAGTATCACCAGCCTGTGCTTCCCCTCTCCCACTTTTACAAGGGTGGCTCAGCCTCTTAGGGGCCATAACTGAACGTTTATGAAGCCCTTGGATGGGCTTTACTGCAAAACAACGCTGAGAATGCACACGCACGATTACACCAGGACAATAGCCTGAAGTTAACAATCGCTTCCTGTAATTGTCTGAGGCCGCCTGTAGAACTAAGAATCATCTCATGATAAATCCTTGTTGGTCATTTACCATCATTAATCTATACTGTCAGAATGAATTAGGTGCAGAGGAGCATATTAATTACAATGCAGATGACATTCCAGCTTTAATTATCAGGAGTTCAAATAAAGAGTGCCAGTTAATCAAGCCCAGTACCACGGAGGCTCTGGAAGGAAAGTGCTGTTCAGCACTGACATCCAGCCTGCAGGGTCTGCAGTTACAATGATGCCATTCTAGCTTCAGTTTTCCAAACTGCTCGCTATTTCTATCTACATTAGTCAGGTCTATGGGAACACTTTTTCCACTGCCTATGACATGCCTTAAATTAGGGGTGACAAATTTTGTCAATATGTAGCCACCTAGCTTTATTTATAGAGCATTTCATATTAAACAGCAAAAGCTCCCACTGTCTTTTTATGCCTGTTGCATAAAATTTTGCATTTAACAGCCACTTGCTCATTTTACTTACCAGCTAAGGCTACATTTTTACGGGTTGTTGTTCCCATTTCAATATTATTTTATGCCATTTTCTGGAGGGCTAGGATTACGGAATAAACCTAAACATCTGGGCAGTTTGTAAAGCACTGGCAGAGGCAGCTAGCAGCGTTGCAAAGGCCCCCAAATCCCATCAGCCAAATGTGGACCTTTCGTTTCTGTAGGACCAGAGGCAGAAACTCTCAAAGCCCATCAGATTTCCTGTGTGAATTCCAGCAGGCAGGCTGACCACTCGCCCTGGTTGTTACCAGGCTCCTGGGGAGAACAGGTAAAGTTGCTCTCCACATCTCCTGCAGACAGGGCACGAGGAGGTGCACTCACACAGCACAGAGACAGCACGGTAGGAGGAAACACTGCAGTGCTGAAGCTGCACAGGTGTTAGAGTGGGCTGCTCAGTGGGGATTTCAGCAGCACAGACTTCAACAAGCTGGGCATCCACTGCAGAGCCTGTGGCTCACAGAGCCCCTAGGGGGGCTTCACTCTGTTTCTTGCTGCTTCACACACCTTGTACAAAGCACTCAATTTCTTCCTGAAACTGGCGTACAAAATGCAAAAGCCTGAGGAGATCCAAGTATCCTGTGAAATGTCCTCAAGGAAGGCAAACCGAGGAAATAAGGAGTTACTGAAACAAACCAATAAAGTAAAATTACTGTGGGGAATTTAATCACCCAGGAGACAGGAAATTCAAGGCTATGGTACCCATGACAACTACTATTTGTCCACAGTGTATGGAACATTAAGCTTAACTCCATATGCGGAAACAGAAGAAATTATGGGACATATCAGGTATGAATGCATATTTCATGCACAGGGTACTCTTTGAGGGCTACTTTAGAAGCAATAATTAAATTTCCTGACTGCAAAGCAAGTAGGTTCAAGCACAAGCAGCTCTTCTGAGATATGAATGAACATCACCAGAGCTCCCAGCTCACCCCCATGGCTTAGGCAGGGAAGATTCAAGGTCTCAGTTTGGTCATAGCATCATCTCCTGCCTTGTAAGCTTCTGGCTGCTGTTCAGACTTAGTTTTGAGAATTGCCATGTGTTGATTTAGGAAATGCTTTGGTGTTTCTTTCAGTTGTTGGGTCAACAAGGATTGTGCGTTTCTTGTATATTTTCCTTTTGAGCAACTAGAACAACATTCATCCTTCAACAAGGCAAAAGTCCAATTCCTGCTGGGTGATCAGTTTACTTGAATTTGAGAACCAGATTATTGCTGAGTTAGACAGCAAACAAGTTATCAAAACCTGAGAGAGTTTTGCACTTGTCCTGAGCTGAATTTTAACCCTGGCTGGATCCTGTGGAGTCAAATTACTTACAGCAAGAGCCAAAACAAAAGCAGCCAGATAGACAGTAACTCTTTGGATGGAACTGTTTCAATTAAAGTTTCCATTTTTACACGATCTTAGACAATTGCTGACTGGTATATCTATTGTTGCTAGAATTTGGAAGACAAGATTTATGAACATAGAAACAAACAGCAAAAGTACTGCAGCTGAGAAAACTAATTGCAATCAGGTGGGAAGGGGGGCTATTGAAACAAGGGGTTTTTAAACAATAAAAGTTACTTCTATCTTTTGTCACTGCCACAGGACACAGAAGCAGGCAGTCTGCTTGGTTATGACCTATCACTAGCTGACTCTGGAAGTGCCATGTGCTGTTTCCTCTTTGGGCAGCTAAACCTGCAGCCCAGTATCTCCCACATGGAATTTTTCAGCAGGAGCAGGGCCAGGTGCTAATCCAGCCCATCACTCTTAATAAAGTGATTTAATACATCCATGGCACCAACCAGGTCTGACCTCTGTCACCACTTCACGGGCAAAAATCCAACTGCTGGGGTCAGTGGAGCCACAGCTGCCCTCTCCAGGACAGGCTCAGGTGCTGTGGGTGGTGGGTGCCTTCCCAGGCTCCCCATCCCTGCTCAGGGACTCACACAGGGCAGGTTTGGGGTGCTCCATGCTCTTTGCTCACTGGGGACAAGGAGGGAGCAGTTTGAAACAATAAAACTCTCCTCCCAGGCAGCAGCATCTTCAGGCAGTACCTGCCAGAGAGCTTCCATCCAGTAGTTTTGGACATATTTAACCGAGTCAAGGCCACATTTATTTAGCAGCAATTCAAAGTGAGGATATCTCCCACTGCAGAGATCGGTGTTTCTTTCACCTGCACTTCAAAATAAGAGTGTTCCCACAAACTCCCTCTGCCAGGAAACCCTCCCAGGGCTGTCCCAGCCCGCAGGCAAAGCCAAGCTGAAGGCATGGCTGGGACAAACAGCCCAAGTACACTCTGCACAGCCGGGATCACACTCATAGCCTGGACACATGGTGAGCAGAAAGGAGCAGTGCCTCTCCATGGCTGACCTACTTAGAGGTCAGGCTTGCCCAGGGACTCTGAACCGTGTCCTGTGGGCTGCTCACCACTCAGATATGCAGTAGTTCACATTCTGCCCACCCTCCTACTCCTTGCTGAAGTCCCTGAAAACCTCCGAGTCAGCTCTGAAACAAAGGCTGATGGCCCCTCACCAGCAACACCTCACTGGTTTGAAACCCCCCATGAGGCTATAAAAGCCAGAAAGAAAACATTTTACAGGAAGGAAAAAAGTATGAGGCACCCTTCTTGCAAATACCCACTGAGAGAAGGGTGCCAGGGTTGGCCCAGCTGATCAAGACCCATGTGGTAACACCAGCATCCTTCATGCAACATCCTGCTCCAGGGAAGGAGGGGACTCCCAACAGCAGCTTGCCCCTTTGCTCTTGGAGGCACAGGCATACTCCTGCAGCAGGGTTTTCGTTGCTATTGCAAACCCCAGACCAGTTTCAGGAGGGCTGGGCTGAAATCACCCACCTCATTTCCAGAGCGTGGTTAATAACCTTGGACTCTTCTCACCGTGCCTTAAATATGAGCTATTCCTCATCAGGGAGAAATCAGGATTTAATGCTGCACAGAAATGAATAGCTGAACAACCCAAGTCTTGAGAAGTGGCTCTGCATATGTTTTCACAGAAGTCATAGCGGGTTCTGGAATTAATCTGGCCAGAAACCACCAATATATCTACATGCTAACCTGAGATGAGGCAGGTTTGAATACTGCTGAAAAATCCCAGCCTGTGAACGATTTCCATTTCTGAATCTCTGCCCTGCTGCTTATGGAAAGGCAAAGAAGTGCAGTGATGAGATAAATGTGTTTATGAATACACTACTGTTACCTTTCTACTCTAACAATTTACAGGAATTACTTTATCACCATTACTTATTGCTAATCAAGCTCAGCACTGGGGGAGAAGGAATAAATTCTGCCACAAAGTTTGTGCTAAGTCATTTTTTCATCATCACATGAAAGCCACAGCCCAAGCTGTCTTATTTGAAGCCCGTTAATGGAGTTTGCTCTTCTTTCTTAGAAGTGCTCACATTTTACCCAGCACCTCTTCTGTAGAGCAGCCTGAGCAGCCTGAGCTGCAGCAGAGCAGCAAAGGCTCTCCTGAACTCCTGTTTGAAAACTTTCCTCAAAAGCTGCACCAGCTACTTTGCCAGCTAATCTTTCCAGCCTGCAGCTACAGAGCAAAGCATAGCTGTGGACCTGTGTCAAAGGTACATTTGTTAACACATTTCCCCTGGAGTGCTAATTAACATTTACATCAAGTACTATGAGAGTGAAAAAGCTTCAACACAAACACACACTGCAGGGAAATGTGGAGAATAGTGTACTGTTTGCCCTTCAGGAGCTGGTGAAAACCCAGTTTGTTTTGTAATCTTCTGTTCTCTAAAATCAGATATTTCTTCAAGTTAATAACTAACCAGTTCTTTTTCATTTAAAAACCTCTAAGTGCCTTTAGAATTGTATGACAGCAAGGCCCTGCTGGCGCTGGTGCAAGCCAGCCCACGTGCTGGTCTCCGTGCTCAGCCACAGCACAGGCACAGCCCAGGGTAACCACAGAAAATGACAGCATTTTATGATTTTATAATAAACATAAACAAAAGAACATCAACACACTTTTGCTTAAGATTCAACCCTCTTAAACTAAACACTAAGATAGGAAACACAAACAGAAATATTTGTAGCTGGATCTTCAATTACCACATTTTGGGATGATGACAAAAAGCTCTAATGAGTAACACTTGTACCCACAATGAGAGGCAGACAAAGTTATTTGCAAACACAAATTTGCACTTGAAAGATGTGAAGGCAGTTGCTGAACAGCTGAATAATGAGCTATACTCAGTATTATTTATCAATATTTTATTGAGGAAAAATGTGCTAGCACAGTGAAGTAAAAATTTTAAGACTGCAACCAATATAACTAAAACATGGTTGAAAAAAATCCTCTAAATTTTTCCCAGGGCAGAGGAAGTCTTTCCCATTTTTTAAAGGAAAAGATAGAAAATATCAGGTTCACAGAAACAAAATCATATCCTGAGGCAGAAAACAATAGTATGTAAATCTTCACCTACTCTGTGAACTCATAGGCCATGATAAGAGTGCATGTTGGTATTCAATATATCCTTTCCTGCCACAACCATGCATCCTGCCCAGGCTCCCATGAATTAAATCTGTGTCTAAAATGCACCAATAGGCACACTTGTAGATGCAGTAAAAATTGACTGAGCACACCTTCCAGAAATCAGTTTCTAGCCCTCTGCCTCCACAGAAATCAGTATCTGAGATGAATAATATATACCATGAAAACACAGACTTTTTGATTGCAAACTGCTCTATGGTTCTGTGAACATATTTGGTTATTGTTGTCCAGTTGCCAAATATTTGAGGTGAATAATTTTCAGCCTTCATGTTTACAAACTGCTCTCATTGTTTTGTCCCTTTTTTTTCTTTTGAGAGTTGCTTCTGCCTTTTAACTGGATAACTTTGTAAAAAAAAAAAAAAAAAGCATGACAAACAGCAAATGCAGCAGCAGTTTTTTTAGTTTTTGTTAGACATGTTGAAGTGAAGGACCCTAAGCACTGATGAGAATGACTGGGCAGTGCTTGCTGTGGGAGATGCACCAAGCGATCGGTGCTGAGATGTTCCAACAGAACAAGGTGATGGTTTTTCTCCTGCTTGACCAGCTCTTCAAACTTCTTTTCGTTAGATACACACATGTCTGTATTCACTAAGAATATTTTTTAAGAAGTAGCAAGCCCTCATATTTTCAGATTTCCCATTTCCTTAGTTTTCTTGGCTTCCAGTAATTCCTACAAAGAAAAGGGAATACTGGGCTCCAATCAAAACTGCACGTTTCTGACATGACCTCCCAGAGAATCCTGTTCCATAGCACAAATGTCTGAACTGAAATCCTGGCCTCAGCACAGGCAACAGAAAAGCTTCCACCAGTCCCCTCCAAAACTTGTGAAGATAACAAACTCTAGTTTTTTTGGAAAATCAAAATGGAAGTTGAATGTCCAACTTCCAAAATGCTAATCGTTTAATTTCAAGTAGCAGGATGAGATTAATATAAACATGCTAACCTGTCCAAACTGGAAATCTTTCAAACGTCAAACACAGGAAACAACAAGGGTTTTTTTCAGGCAGGATGTCAGAGTTACCCCCGTGGTTGTATGTGAGCCGAGGACAATGTTGTTACATGAGATCAAATTACAAACACAAGCAAACAGAAAACAATCTCTGAACGTCACTGTTCAGGATTTGACAAGAAGCACATCTGACCCATTCTAGAGGTTAAATGCTCCCGAGTGAGCTCTGGGGGAGTAGGAGGAGTTGCTGCTGGACACTGAGTTCCACACAGTTAAATTGTCAATTTGTTTGCCCAAGTTAATGCTTATCTTACCCTACGCTTCCTATGGTTTTACTCAACACGCTTGACCTGCAAATCTTAAAGCAGTGGCGTTGCTAAAATTATATGAAGTTTCTGGATTCTCCAAACACCTAAGAAAACTATTTTGGTCATTTCCACAGCACAAAAACCTACAGTTAGTCAGGTATTTGTTACTTCCAGCGAGGTGGATGACAGTCACTTAACCACACACATTACCATTTCCTTTCTGTTCCGAATGTTTAGCACAGCCTTGCTCTGAGGAATTTCTGAAGTTGTTTACAAAGCTGATGCAGAGGTTGCATTCAGTCTGGTCCAAGGGCAATGGTTTACTGAAGTCACCAGTAAAGAGCAGAAAGATAATATTTTCTGTAAGTGAGGGGGAAGGGGGAATAAAAGTTCTCACCTTGCACCAAGGACCATTAGAGACAGAGCTGCTTTCCAAAAAATCTGCTCCTTCATTTTCTTCCATGTCTGATTAGCTGCAAAACTTTGTTTTCCAATGAAAATCATTAAACCACCCTCCAAGCAAAAGCAAAGCAAACCATGCAGGCTCCAGTATCTCAGTTTGTGAAAGCCCTGCAGTAAGTCACATGTTGGTTTTGTGGTCACTGGTCTAATCCAAGGTTGCAGATCCTGGTTCCGTGCTGGATTTCACAGAGCTTGGCCTTTCTTTTAAGCCTTAACAGTTCCTCTTGTCAGGCATTTATCTCCTTCAGCCCTTCCTCTTGGATCCAGGTTTTCACATAACAAATGGCAAAGGTTCACATCTTCCCAGGCGTTGTGGGGGAGCTGACACTGAACCTCTGATCATCTCAGGAGAAGCCTGACAACAGAGTGCAATACGTGGCCACACCTCTCTGCTGCCAGAGCTGGCCTAGACCATAAAATCAGAAGCAAGGTCACCCAGCAACCAACTATTCAAACGTCACTACAGTAATAAAGCCAACTTACATTCAACTTATTGCTTGGGTGGATAAATATTTTTGTTTGAAGAAAGAAGCCCAGAGAAGTTGGCAGGGGGCTGCCTGTTCTGAGCTGAGATACATAAATTCTGATCGATGCAAAGCTTTCAGCAGACATTTGTGGGCCACATACAAACCCACAAGGCTCTGTTTTTGAATGCCATTGGGGTCAAACCCCTAAGTTTCTTTTCCTAAGGACACATAGACCCTGTACCCCAGCGGGCTGGGTGGGTAATGTCTACAGGATATTTTTCAGCAGAGATCACAAGTTCCCATCCACGTGCCCACAAGGCTTTCATCTGCCACATGCTCAGCTTAAAAAAGTTCCACTCACTCTCAAAAGTCTACATAAAATAGGGATGAATTTACAAAATAGCCTCCATTCCTTGCCAGAGTCAGTAGAAATCAAGTTATACCATAAGACTGCCTATGGGAGCTTTCTCAAGCAAATGGATTCTTTTTCTCAGGAGCAACCACATACCCAAAGGAGCACACTCAATTTAGGAAGTGACATTTCCCCCCAAACACACGGATGCATTAGAGAGAAGGGCTACAATAAATATAAATAAAAGCTGATACCAAAAGATGGACCCTCTTTGTTCTGTTTGCACTGTGTATCAGGCAGCACTGCAGAGAGTTGCTGCTCTAAAATTTCGAAACCAACTGTGATCTCTGACATCTATTCAAAGACAAACATGGCTTCATTTTCAGTGCAGCCACTTGGTCTGTCTCAGGAAAGGCCCCTCTATAAAGAAAAAGAAAGGAACCCAGGGTCACTGGCTACTCTGGGAAATTAAGACCACTTTTTCCCCTCTTTGATATTCAACTTTTCTTTCTATATGGCAGGAAACAACTTTTCCTTTTTTGGGGGGGGGAGGAAAGTGACAACTGTCCAGAAAGACTAAAATTAATTCTGTTCAAATATAAAATATTTTAATTCAGTGCTCATATTGGCAGCATCATTAAAAATTAGCCATATAGGAATCTGATTTTTAGACCTCTTTCTGCCATCGAAGCAAAATGTGCATAAGTGATTTGGTCGAGGTCACATGCTCAGTTATGCTCATTATTAATCACATAGGATTTCATGAGATATTTCTCAGCAGTTTTTAAGTAGTTTGAGATTACATTTTATCAAAATTGTTAGTAACTGGGAGTGTCTACCCTGTTGTGAACATAGTAGCTACTGGCCCTCAAGCACTGATTAGGGTATATCTGAGCCCAGTGTACAGATTGCTTGATTATGTATTTATTTCAAGAAAGTGAAGACAAATGTGACAAAAAAGGCAAAAATTATGAGGGCATAGCTGTGTCTTTAGGGAGAGAGCAAGGCAAAAGGTGAGTGCAGATTTGGAAACCAGCAACTTAGCTTGTCTCTGCCACTGATTTTTTGATTTCGAGAGGCAAATCAAAAGTCCCGTGCCTCAGTTTCCCCTCCTATGCTGTGAGACCAGCAATATTCAGCATTTGTATCTCAACCAGCAAGCAGTGCACTGGAGATGTTCAACATCTTCACAAACTTGCACCTCTCTCTGCTGACAGGCAGGCTCCTTCTATGATTTGCCCACAGAAACTCAAGGAAGAGCAAAGCTGAGTTACCCCCGCAGGCTCAAGTGTAAGCCCAGCACAGCCTTCTCCCAGGGCCCCCCAGAAGCCTGCAGTCCCTGGGCTCCCAGGCACTGGCTCATTTCACTGCAGCAACACAGTTGAGCAAGTTTTGTCTCTTTTGAAATAATTCACATTACCTCACTCTCCAAGCCGGCAGATAACCAGACGAGGTACTCCCTTTCCCAGCTAGAAGATTCTGCTACAAATATTCACCAAGTTTAAATGTCCCTTTCTGTGATTTGGTATGCCCAGATCATTTTCTGAGAGCCAAAGAGCTTTGCCAGCACAGAACCCCAGAGTCTCTCAGTCCTGGCTCCTGGGGCACCCCTGGCCAGCCGTCCCTGCCCAACTCAGCCTTAGGCAGGGTGCAGGACAGGAACAGGGAAGGGACTGCACCCATCTTTGCCCCAATTATTCACAAGGACTGTTTATTTTTGCTACAGCAGCTTTAAGGACTCTTTTTTCTACCATTCCTTTAATTCTCTTAGGCAAAAAATCTCTGATCACTAATTGCCATTTGAATTTTAAGAGAGCAGGCAAGGGGCCTGCCTGAAATATCAAATTGCTTTGCATTTTGTTTTTTCTCTGGTTTCTCTTTACAGGTCACCCATTTAGTGACATACTAGCTATGTTCCAGAGTAGGCAAACCCAGCCTTCTGAAGTCTGCTTGCATTAAATACCAGGCAAAAGTGCTGTATCTCATTATCCACGTAGGTGTCCATGTTATGTCTTCTGCTTTGATGACATTCTGTGGCAGTAATTTTCACAGGTTTTCTTGGTTTTGAATTGGCCATTTCCTAATTTAAAACAGAGCAATCAAAGGAAACACTTTCCACATATGCAGCATAACATAAGATAAACTTTCCTATGGTTGCTGTGGAGAAGCAAACTCACAAGGTTTTCAGCTTCAGCCTTTAGTATAAACCAGACATCTGTTTCGAGTTGTGTCAGATCACAGGAAGGATAGCCCACAGCTTGGTTTACTCCAAACTAATTTAGGAAATCAGAACTCTCCCCATGGATGAGTCACGAGCTTCTTGGGCAATGACAGGCCAGACACATTTGTCTCTGCAGCTTGGTGGTTTTCCCTGTAAAACGGGTGACAGCTCTTTCCCCCATCTGGAGGCAACTTGCAGCCGGAGGATGTAGCCCCAGTACCAAGCCCGTTTGTGCATCTGCAGTCCTGATGTCAAAGTCCACCAGGAAAGGAAAGGAAAGGATGAAAAAGAAAAGGGAAAGTGCAGAACGGCTCTAAAGATGGCTTTGAAGTGCAGCCCAGGAGCAGAGATCAGGAAGTGAGAGCTGTAATTGCAGCTGGGTATCAGTTTCCTTTTTTATTTCAGGATCGCCCACAGCATGCTGGAGTTTCTCCCTCAGAAAGCAGCAGGAACAACACTCACCTCTGCAGGAGAACAGAAGCTGCTGCTAAATGGAAGAGCCACAGAGACAAAACAGCTCTTTGCTTTTCTAATGCAGAGGCAAACAGAAAGTACCTTGAACATATCTAAAATTACTTTTACTACTTCTGGACCAGCGAGGAAGGCTAAAAACTATTTATTGTTTTGTTTCCTAAGCAAGTTGCACTCTACTGCTTATGGGTTCTGCCCGAGTTCCTTGAAACGGGGCCAGATTCAAGTAAACTCAATAGAGAGGAGACATCAGGTTCACAAAAGTAGGTAGTCCAGCAGACCAGAGAGGTCCTGCAAATATCCCCAGAGTGGAAGGCTCCCAGCTGAGCTCACACCATCAGGGGAAGACAGACCAGAGAGAAGGCACCGGTGTCACAGACAGGGCACATTTGACATCAGTCTGGGGCCAGGTTTATTCCAAGCTGCCTTGAGCCTGGCAGTGCTGGCCATTAGTGACACCCCAGCACTGTTCAGACCTCACCAAAGTGCAGGTTCAGCTGCTCTCGTGGTGGGTGCAAGCATAAATCTGGGACCTCAGAGCTGACAGGCCTTTGACACAAGGCCTGGTAAGGCTGCCCTTGACGGAGGCTGCCCTGGCCTGGCACTTCCAAGCTGCTGCCTCAAGCAGAGGTGTCAGAACAGGTTAATAGACATCCTGCTGTAACTTTAATGCTATTAGCCAACATTAAACAAAGGTTTGCATTTTTTTTCTTTCCCAAGATAAGCCTCAAGGCAGGGATCAGGGCTGCTGTGAGAAAACATGGACTCTTGGTGTAGTGAAATAAACCTGTTTGTTCCAGTTACAAAAGGTTGTAAGCTGAACTCAGGGACCCAAGTTATCAGGAAAATGACAGCATCTTGAAGACCATGGCAAAGGATTTAGGTTTTGGTATTTGCTAGGCATACCTTGAGTGTTTGACCATTATAAATCTTTTCTTGTTTAGGAAAGAAATCTCATTTTTCATGATACTGTGCTTATCTTTTAGCAGAAGCAGGGGCAGGGGCAGGATTTGAATATGCTGGTGTTTGCAGACAGCAGTAGTGGAGTACAGCCTGTCTCTCAGCTTCACAGTGAAGAAAATGAGCTACAATTGTGAAATCATTGCCTAACAATTGATAAGGACAACTGCTGCAATCCTCTCCCTGCCTCCCCTTGGCCAGCATCCCAATTACCACATTACTGGATATATAGAAAGGAGAATGGCAATGTGGTTAAAGTACAAGCCACACACATAAAAGACAGAGAAATTATCTCCATGTCTAGTCTGGTTTCCTCTTTCACCTTTGGCCAAGTAATTCAGTCTTTGCAATTCCTCTTTTGCCTCCTTTCATGACAATATTTACCATCTTTCTGAGAGCCCTTGACTTCCCCAAGAAATGGGGCTTTGCAAATAAGGTTGGGGGAAAAACCTGTCCCCTCAAAGAAAGCCATGTCAGGTACCTTGTACAAGGTGCTGCAGGAGACTCTTTTAGGAGGCCTTTGCATTCTTCTGAGTGAGGTTTCTTCATGCCTTGTTTCAAACCAAGACAGTCATTCCCATTTCATCCTTCTTTTCAGGAACTCCCTAACACCTTGCAGCACGAGATGTCAGCTCTTCATGCCAGCAACCCCAAGTCCAGCCTACTGCAGGACCAAAGAACTTTGGTTCACACATTCTCACCCTGAAATGAAGAGGGATGTATGCAATTTCTCAGTCTCCAAAATACATGACTTGAGAGCAGCAAGCCCACATCCTCTATGGCCACTACCACACTGAAGGGTGCAATGACTATTTTTCTCCTGTGAGAGAAAAGCCTGTGGTAAACCAAATGCTTTTATGTATTAAATATTAGATAAATACTGATGAAGATTTAAGTAATGGTACTTTCAATGATATTTTAAAAACCCTAAATGTGTTATCACTTCCTATTCCACATGGATGCTCCATGCTCAGTGGCAGTTGTATTGCTCACTAGACAACTCAACTTATTTCTGATGATGTTTTGATCAAAGTCCTTTGACAAGACAAAACCTCACCAGTTCTACATGAGCTGAGTAACAAAACCTGGGTCACTGAACTGTAGCTCCCTTAAACACAGCTCAGTATTACAACTAGATAGGGCCAAACTCTACCCAACATCCCTATAAATATCAAGCAGGTCCCAGCAGTTATTTCAGTGCCTTGCTGACTCAGAAGTAATAAGAGGACAAAAGGGGAAACGGGAGAAATTGCATTTGGATTTGAATTTGCTGTTCAAAAGTCCAGCATAAATGAGGTTCTAGCAAGATGATATTTCAACTTGCAGAAGAAATAACATACCATTTGCAAGCAATCCCTGCTTCAGTAGAAACTTAAATTGCATTTTGTCCTAATGAGTTGGAGTTTCTTAAGGGTAATGTGAATAGATTCTAGTTCATCTTAAATTCTAGTTCTTCAAATGCATTTTATATTTCTAAGAGCAAGTGATATATTTTCATTAATTAAAGGTAATACTCTAGAATTAATCTGAGGGAACAGGAACTGCCAAGTTAGACCACATCATCCATAGAAATCTCACCTATATTGGGTTTCAAAAAAATACCAGTATTTGGCCCTAATTTCCTGTCAATCAGGAGGCATAACTGAACCCCAAGAAGGTATCTAAAGAAACTGGGAATGACTCTATATATATGTGGCTTTTGGGCCATAATTTTAAATTATGTGGTGCTCAGCCCAGGTGAGGGAGGTTTAAAAAGGCAACAATCATCCTCATTGGGCCCTGATTTGATTTCTGACAACCTCTGTAAGCCTAAACAATACAGCCAGCCCTTAAAGAAATGTCTGTGTCCCTACACTCAGAGCCATTGTTTGCATGTGTATAGATATGCACATTTTTCATGCTGAGGAATAATGCTTTGTGTAATATCAAACAAATTATATCTGCAGCTGGGAAAAATCTTGAGCTGTTTTCAAGGACTTTGATCAAAACATCATCAGAAATAAGATAAGTAAACAAAAACTGGTTCTAAAACATCCCTTAGGATAGGCTGGAGGACAGCTACTGGTGTCACATCAGCACCCTCTAGTGCTGCTGTCACTGGGCTTTGTCAGCACTCCCTGGATAAAATTTGACATCTGGTGTCAGGATTTAACTTCTCTTGTCCTAGACACAGCTCACAATAAGGTCAGAACATCATCTTATGGACAAAATGAGACATAGATGAGATGAGATGAGATGGCTGTGGAGACAAATCCACCATTACTAAAAGATAATTTAAGAGAGAGGTTGCAATTAGGTGTGTTAACAGCACCTACAGCCCAGTAATTCCCAAATTATGGAAATAAAGAACAGTGCAAAGGCAGAGGTTATTTTTTGGTTGTTCAGTGGAACAGAAATGAGAGTGATCCCACAGACTCCAAGTGATGTAGAGATACGGCCCAAAAATAACAACTGTCAGACTGCTGTGTTTTACCCCCAGGCTGCAATGAAGCCCCATGGAGCCTCTTGCTCACTTTCCCTGGTGGGATGGGGAGCTGGAAAGGTAAAAGTGACAAAGTTCATGGGTTGAAATGAACAGTTCAATGGGTAAAACAAAAGCTGTGCACACAAGGAAAGCAAAACAAGGGATTTATTTACCACTTTCCATGGGCAGGCTGTTCAGGGGAGACTCCATCAAACCTAACAGTGACTTGAGAAGACAAACACCATCACTCCAAACATCTTCCTCTTCCTCCCCCCATGCTATTCCTGTGCTGAGCAGGGTCTGGGATGTTCCCTGGGCCAGATGGGATCAGCTGTCACAGCTTTGTCCCCTTCCAGCTCCTTGTGAGAAGCAGAAAAGGCCTTGGCCCTGTGAAGTTCTGCTCAGCAATAACTACAACATCCCTGAGTTATCAACCCTGTTTCCAGCACAACTCCAAAACAAATCCCAAGACCAACTCCTCTGAAGAAATTAACTGTGTCCCAGCCAAAACCAGCACACAGTCACAACAAAATAGGTAGAGAAATCCAAGTCCATAAATGAGCTAAATACTCATCTGCCACAGTGGTGAGCATAAAAGATGAAGGTAAGATTGAGTATGTAAGCCAGGGTGGGTGAGGTACCATACTTGGGAAGAAGAAGGTTAAACATGACTTCACAAAAACAGTTAATGCTCTCCTAAAGCCATAGAGAAGCTGCAAGGCAACCAAGCCACAGTGACCACCCTCCTTTCTCCACCTCATTCCCTGTAGCTGAAGGGAGAGCCCAGGAGGAATTAGGTTGCCTTAAGTGCTACACAGAGACCCACCCATCCAAACCTGGTAACAACTCGACCTTCATCCCATTACATGCAGTTTTCACAACTTGCCTTTCTCTAAGTGCCTCACATGGGACAAGGCCACAATTTTAATCACATTGGGTTTGTCTGCAATCCAATACCCCAAACAGATGAGGTGAACATCCAAAAGTCCCTAAAGGTAAGTGCTGGAACGTTAACAAAAAATCCTCTGATGCAGTAGGACAGGTATGTTATTACGTATTGGGAAACAACACCAGTGAGATACCAACACAAAAACATAAACCAGTATCTCTACACGTTTTTTCCTCCTGCAGAAGCATAGTTAAGCCTATCAGGTCCTTTAATGATAATCCCTGTAGATAACAGATAGATTAACATACCTGAGGGAGTACCTCAGTCTCTGCCAGCTGGAATCACCCTCATGTTGCACTCTCTGGGTCTCAGACAAAGAGTTTCTCCCTCATCCTTATCATTTGAGACAGAGTGAGCAGAGAGAGGGTGTAAACTGTTACAGAGCATGCCTTGGATTTTAGTAGCTCATTTTTCGTGGGGCTGCACAATTCAACACGCTCCCAATCTTATGAAAACAACATAGCAGTAAAAAACTCTTTGGAGGGTTGTGTTTCTCATTCATGTATTTGACTTCATTAAGTCATAACTTGTGACAATTTGCTATAAACTAATGAATGAACTGCTAACTTGGGACATTATTCATTATCATAATGCTATTTCCTGCCTGCTTAATTAAGCTCAGAGAATGCTCTAGCAGAAGGAAAGCAGAAGCACACCCTCTTGGGAAGTGATAAATGCTGGAGGCTGAGGGGTATCCTGACAGTTTCAGCACAGCTCAACACACTGGGTTGCACCCTAGCAAGAATAAAGTGCCTCAGATAGTCTGGAACGCTGGAACAGGGAAATCAACTCTAGAAGCCTCTTTAACTACCAGAAATATACATGGATCCAACACTCAAATTTACACCTGCACTGCATAACACCAGAAGAAAAAATTCTGCAATTCTGGCCCTAATTTCTGACCTAAAAACCAAGACTAACTTTAAATGGAGGCAAGTAGACATCATCCTGTCCTTGTTAGGCATTAACAGCAGTTGCAGAATTCTCCACCAGGCTTTCCAGTTTGGGTTTTTAATTGTACAGGTGGCAAGTAGTGGAGCCAAAAGGGAGTATTTTAAACTGGACAGCAGAAACACTCAGAAAACACTGAAGCAAGAAACAACCAATTTCTGCTAGGACAAACACAGCTCAAAGCAACTGACTGGGGAAAAAAACATTCTTTCCCTTTTGGCCACTAAGTAGGTCAGACACGCCCCCTCCCTTCCTGCAGTTTGTCTCACATTGGCCCTCAACATTCCCAACCACTTACAAAAAGGAGTTTATTCCTCCCTCAGAGGCTTTACCTTCTTCCCACATCCTCTCTGGCTTGGTGCTGGTTCTTTAAGAATTGTATCTTGTCTAAAAAGCACACATGAAGAACCTCTATTACAGGCATCTGTGTGAGTACACAAGCCTTGTCATAACCAACAAGTTTACTGGAGCCTAGTTTCAGCAGGAAAATGGGAGGAAAATCCCAGCTCCCCCTGGCTCCTGCCCAGGGAGTGGTCAGCTAATTCCCTGCAGCTGACTGAGCCCACCCTGAAAACCTCTCAGAACTGGCCAATTTATCATCTGTCCTTCCACTCTGACTGCAGCTTTAGACTGTCTGTTTTGAAAGCTGAAGCTGACCTTCTCTGAAGCAAGTATTTAAGGCCTGCATAGCCAGTGAAAAATAATAATGGAGAATTCAAGTCCAGCCCCCATTCAATTTGCTTTATTTACATATACACTGCAGTCTGGAAGAGAGGTGGTCAAACACCATCACACCGGCCTCCTGTGGCCAGTAGGCTCCTCTTGCTCACATGGAATCTGGCTCCATAAAATTGCTTGTAATTCAATATCAGAGCAGAAACCAGGTCTGCTTCTCACTGCAGATTCCCATTTCCAGGTTCTTGTCAGACCAAAACCAACTGTGACACAGGCTGACCTCCCTCTATGCAAGAATAAAAATAACTTGGAAGATTATATGTATTATTATTATGTGGTGGCATCCACCATAACATTATTACATATCATGTTCCCTTCATCATTCCTCTAAAGGTTTTGCTGTCTCTGTATTGCTCCCTCTTGAACAGGTTACTGGGGAAAATATTGCCTCCTATCAGCATTTTTCAAGTTATTCCACTATAAAGAAAGCCCCTTAGAGCTTTAAAATTTACCTTTGAACTTTTTTTATTGTTGCATTCCCCTTCACAAATTCTCTCCTATAGCTGCACAATTGTATCTCCAACTAACATTGATAGCACACAAGAGACTGTAAGACAGGACAGTTTTGCATTTGGCAATTCAGGCATGCACATCCACCCAAGGGACATTTGTAAATATACCTGTGAATAAACGGCTCCCTGCACTGGTGGGAAAATGTAACTGTTCCAGGACAGATACAAACGTTGTCCTCCCTGGTCTTGTGCTGCAGAAGACTTAGGGAGAATCCCACATTGTTCCTAAATGGTCCCAGGCATTTACTGTTTAACCCTCACTGTACCTCATCGAGTACCCAAGTGTAGTTCCCTTGCAACTTAGCCTGGAAATGGACTGGCTAACTGACTGACTGCATTATGGTCAGTGAAAGAGTCAGGTGTGAGAAAGTCCCAAAAATATTCACAGCACCAGATCCCACTCTGTCCCAAAGTGATGGCAGTAACATTCCTCAGGTCAGTGCATTCCTGCTGCTGTGTGTCTACAATGTGTATTCTGACACTACTGCTGATATTGAACAGGAGTTTCTGCTCAAATGGAACAACTTCTCCCTCTTCCATATTGAAGGAAAGATGAATTAAGAGACAAGTCTGTTCCCAAACCAGTCAAGGGATCCATGGATTAGGTAAAAGAACTTGCATTACTTGCAGAAAAAACCCAAACGACTTCAGAAACATAATGGTGGTGTTAAGGCTGAAAGACTTGTTACTGTGTGCACAGTTTAAGAGTGAAAAAAAAGGGCATCTAATGAGGGATTAAAAAAAAAAAACAAAACACAAACAATGGGAAAAAGCTGAAAGTTTTATAAGTGTCGTGTATAACAGGATACAAAAATATAGTCTCCTTCATCCTGGAGGCATCCATGTGCATATGGCTGTTATTAATCCACATTTGGCCAGTTTCTAGTGGTTTCAGCCATAGCTGGTGGTATCTCATGCCAAGCACAGACACACAAATATTTTGGCACTGCAGCATGCAGAGCAGTGGAGAGATGACCTGCTGTGTGTGCTTCTCTAATGCAGCTGCCCAGCTCCAGTGCCAATGGTAGAAAACAAAGCTGGGTTAGAGGAAGACAGACAAATTTCCATTGTCTGTAAAGCCTTTATTTTAAAGGGAAAATAGACACCATCTCTACTTCATTAAGTGCAGGCAGCTGTCTAATTATTTCTTTCCATTTTGCTGTGTCAAAGCATTCTAGATTGCTGGTATTTGACCTGTTTAACCCTACCCAACTCTAAAATATGGCCATACAGCTTCTATGTGAGCATGTTCTGCCTGACATCTTTTCTGTCAGGGTACACTGCACTGCAAGAGTAGATTTCTCCACAGTGGAATATCAATGGTACTTGATACCATCAGTATCAACTACCCCCCATCAGTTATACTTCTGTGAAAAACAGAAGTAGAAACATGGTATATGAATAGTACACTACAAAGGCTTTCTGCATTATACAAGAGTTTAAGATGTGACCTATTTTACAGGGAAAAAAAACTTCCATGTGTATTTTGTCTCCATCCAGACATTTCATACTTACACATTAACAGAAGGGCAACAAATTGAGAATGCAAAAAACTTTATTAGCATAAAAAGTACATATTCAGGAATCAAAACTAAAATTCCTCCATAGCATTAGGCATGTTTGATACATATTTCTGTATCTGCTATAGCTGAAGGAAGTCTGGGTTGTAAGATGTCAGAAGGTTGGGGGGAGTTATTGTTGGGGAGTTTTTTTGTGCCTCTTTTAAGTTATGTAAACAACTCAGAGTGAAACCTGTACTAGCAGAATATTAGCTATCATTTGTACACTTAAAAGTTAAATAAAACCCAATTTCAGCAATACAAAAAGCAATATAAAAAGTACTCAGGTGCATAACATGCATCAGAAGAAAATGTAGAAGAACATGGCAAGTAAGTGAACATGTCTTAGAAGTTACACCATACTGAAAATTCTCTGTAAATATCTGTATGGCTAGATATGAAAAACATGATAAAATTACTTGGTTCCTTAAGAAATCTATACAGTTGCATCTATTTCAACTTCATTAGACATGAATATATTAGAACAATGAAGCGGTTAAAAGGAATAAGAAAAGTTTACTCAAGTTTCACATTTCAAGCTGCCTATTTGATAAGGTAACTAGACAGAGGTAGATATCCAGTATTAATGGCCAAGCCATTCTAACAAGACCTTTTAGCTATCTTGTCAAGCTTTTACATTCAAAGCCAACGTGAAAAGGCTCCATAGATGAAGGATGTCTTTCAAAAAGGCAGCCAGAAAACCTGTATTGCTGATGGAAGTAGTTTCAATTATCCTACTGAAAGTGAAGGGTATTTAAGAATAAACCATTACCCAGACCATTATGAGGACACCACTTATCAAGCACTAGAGCTCATGCAGCCATTTTAACAAGAGTGACAGTGATTTGCTCATTTCCTATGCCTATTTGAGAAGCTGGATCATTGCTACTGGGCTCATTGCTAGTCAAAGTAGGACTGCAGGGAGCCACGGCGACGGATGTCACACGTCCAGCAGTGGAAGCCACCTCCCAGGGAATTGGCGTGGCGAATGTTCACTTTAATTGTAGAAATGCCTGGAAGAAATATACAAGGCTCACTTTAAAATTAGGTTCTCAGCTTCACATGGCAAGTTCTGATCAGAACATTAGATGATTGTTTATCAGATCATGTGGTTAGATGTGAATGTGGAAGGTATCTCCTATGAGTTTGTTAAGAATTTGTTTTCCCAAATTCTAAGCAGAGAACAAACTAGGAACATAGCTGGCTTGTTTATTCTGGTGATACCCTCAGGAATACACAGTGCCTGGAGCACAGCCAGTGTCTGATGCGTTATGACGTGCCAACACTAAAAAGATGAATTCAGGTTTTGCAGTATATGAAGAATTAGCTGAAATTCTGCTACAATATATGATCAGGACACATTTTCATACATGAGCATTTATGATTCAGACACTGAATGTGCTCTTTAAGTGTCTCTCAAGAAGTATTCAAGGTAGACACTCTGACTCTCTTTTTCTCTGAAAGGGCAAAGAGGTTCTTTATCTAGGTTAAGCTTCCTACTCCTTTTCAGCTCTGAGGGATGTTTCAGCTGTGGCTCAGCTTATACAAAGTCCAAACGGAAGGATCAGACAACTTCTGTGTTACACAGTTTACTTTTTTGCTTCTCAGCACTTTCAGGAGCAGCTCAGTAGAATCTATCTCCTAGGTCAGCAATAGTTTTGCTCCCAGTAGACCCATCTCAGTCCTACAGACTTTCTGAGTTTATTTAGAACTTACGTAGACTGTGAAGTTCAAGGGTGAAAGAAAAACCATGATTAGCATTAATAGCCTCATTCTTGAAGTACTTTCAAGTATTTTTAAAACTGCAACTCTTCGGTCGTGCAATAAAACAACCTAAGACTGAGCAGCTGTGCATAATAAGACTTCCATATTTTATGTTGTAATACAGTTCTCTTGTCAGTGCATGTCTGAAGGAATTCCACCCTGTCATGAAGTTATATCCCACAGAACTGAGATTCTCCATAAATGAGCAGAAATACCTGGGTTAAGTGGTCTTAATTTGACATTTTAAAGTACAATGAGCTTGCAACTAGAAAAATCTGAAAGCATTTTGGCATCATTGCCAAAATGCTCTATATCATTCAGCAACAGGTGCACTCAAACTCTGCAAGACAGATGTTGACCCCAAGCTGGATACTTTACATTAAAAAAGCTCATTCAAAAGCATCCTAAAAATCTACTTCCTAAAAATCTAGTTACTACTCCTACCTTTATGTGCTGCAAGCTGTCGGGGGCAAAAGAAGACCATATTTTTATGACTGAAGTATTCAGGAGAAAAATCACTGAATTATTCTTACTTGCTAATCCAGCTGTTTGAGTACTTCTTCCAGTGCTGGCTGTTGCGACTACTTTAAGTGAAACCTCCATTTACCCTGGCTGGTAGCACAAGAATTTTCTTTTAGGTGTATGTAGAAGTGTGTTAGGACATACCCAGCTTTTCAAACATCTTCTGAGTCGATGTCTCATTGGCATCCACCATCACCCGTTTCTCATCCAGCATTAGGACATTCATGGAGAGCCACTTGGAAGACATCCACAGGGGGTGATCTAGAACAGCAGAACAAACCTTGTACTGCACCACTGTTACTCCATATTAGTACCCTTAAGGGTACTCTTGGAATCCTTGGAAAGGGAAGGGTGACTGTACCATCTGGGATGAGTGGCACTGGGGGTTGAATCACAGTCCAGCCAGCTTTCTTGAAGAGCTCAATCTGGAAAAGCAATTTAAATATATTCTCAAGTGGGCCCTCGGAATATCACATTATGTCCTCCAACCTATGCCAGATTTTCCCAGAATATTCCAATATGCATGACATCCCCTGTCCTCAGTTCGCTATTCTGGCTTCAACTACAAACCCAGCTTTCATACAAACATTTTTAAAAGTCTTTTTAGATTTTTCATACCAATAACACTTATATCTATTGGTTTTATATATGCTAGCTATGTTAAAGACAAAAGGTAGCATTTGCAGTTTGGAGATTTTTAAGTAAATATATTGGTAATAACCGAAACATATTCAGTTACCCTTTTTTTGTGTTATTTCTTCCCATATGATTATAAAAGCCATTAATGTGAGTTACACTGATATTTCTAAAAATAAACCCATCAGAAATAACACAAAATTACCTTTCCTTCCCACTTTATAAGAAAATTCATATGTAGTTCATTTAACAAAAGGAACAATGTAAGGGCATCCCAAGGAATAATTTGTGTCTCTAAGACTTACACAATTAAATTAAAATTAAGAGTAGGATAATTTGGCGAAGGAGAATTGACTTTTCATCTTTGTTGTCTGAATAGTTGGAAGAGTATTCGCGAGTGTTCCAGCGTTACCACGGGGTGGAGCTCCAATCCCGAACACTTAATAACCAGCCCGGCCGGCCGGGATTTTGAGGAAAAGCTCCCTTTCATCGGCGCCATTCAAGAAAAGCTCTCTTTCATCAGCACCATTCGCACACACCCTCACCACTCCCTGGTCATCCAGAACTGCCAAACCAGTTTTTATTAAAGCAAGACGAATTTATCTTTTCTATCTACACAAACAGCAGTTTTCTCTGAAAAATATCCCTGAACGTGGGTTTTTAATACAAGGAGACCAAGAAGAGCATCTGCTTCCAAGTAATATTATGAAAAACTGTGGAAATGAAAAGAGGAGGAAAAAGATTCTTTTAAAAATTATATTCTCAGAATGGGTGCTACAGGAGCCCATAATTCAATTACACCATTTGCATTGAAACCACTTGCCAAGAAGAGACTAAAGCTGCTTTTAGGAGCTGTGCTCTGCACAGGGCTCCATAATGTGCAGCACCCAGCTCTGTCCCTCTGAGGCAGTGTCAGCTCAGCTATTCCCAGGTGGTTGTACAGCTTCTGAAGTCACAGGGATCCTCACAAAAATCCCCAAGCACTGCAGTGCATGTAACATGGCTGTAACAGAGATGAGTTTCACTCTCTGGAAATCTTTCTGATCTCATTGTGCTGCTCAGCAATATCAGCTTTTTCTCAGAGTAGTAGCAGGTTTTATATATCTCTCCTCTTCCCTACTCTTCAGAAGGTATTCAAAGCTGAATGACTGAGCAACAACCAGCTTCCTACCATTGGTTCCATTAATACCAAGGGAGAGGCTCCTAAAATAGGACTAAAAAGGGAGATTTTTCATCTGAGTAGCAGAAGCCCCTCAATTTCTCTTAGGGTACAATTAAAATATTTAAGCAATTGAAGTGTTCAGAGAAGTAGTGTATCCCAGGTGCTTGCTTTGATACATTATTAAAAATTAGATTATTTCCATCATATTTAACCACGGACCTAGGAAGCAACACACAGTGGAATGTGTGGGATGGTAATTACCCAGCAGGGAACTAACCCAGCTGAGTGGTTTTTAAACACAAAACACTTTCCCCCCTTGTACACTCTCACCTGATGGCAGGGACGGTCTGGGTTAGAGAGCACAAGACCAGGCCCAATGATATTAAAAGTGGCATCAATGTGCATAGGATTGGGATCCTTAAAGGATATTATGTGCACTCTATAGTCTGGTGCAAGGTGTCGCCTCATCCATTCAATACCCATGTAGTTTGTAACCTGAAAAACAGGACAAATTAAGCTTTACTAGGTTAGAATATAAACTGCTTCCAAGTTCAGTTTGTCTAAGGTTTTATTTCATTCAATATTTAAAGCCAATATAATAGAGAATTTTGAGCCTTTAGCTAACCCCTTACCTGGAGGGCAATTTTATCCTGTATATCAAACATTCTATGAAGAGCAATTTCTTTTGCTAACTCTTGTTTTAACGCTGCTCAGGAATTTTAAAAGACAAAACACCAGTCATTAAGAGAGATACCGAAACTGTTGAAAGAAAGCTTTGTTTACCTGGCTCCTTTGTACAAAGATATCTCTTCCAGCTCTAATGAAGTCAGCAGCATCAAAGCATGGCTCAAATTCAGTAGTTACAAATTTTCCCTGAGCAGCCAGTTTATGCCTGTCTTCAACAGAGTGGATTGGATAACTCTAGTTGCAGAAAAGAGAACAACTTTAGGCTGGAGATGTTGAAAGAAAGTTCTCAGATAATCTGCTAGTGGAGAGTAATTTGAAATTAGGAAATTGTGTTAATATTGATAGCTAGTGTGTTCCTTGGAGGTGGTTTTGGTTACCTCTTATTAGAATAGAAAAGAAAATCTAAATGTGGACATAAAAGTGAAAGGCTTTAAGCACATTCAAGAATAGGTCATGAGATAAGAGATGAGTTATATCAAGAAATTAATTGTTCTTCAGAACCACTGTGTGGATAATATTTTGATTTCATGATCAAAATATTCATTACCAGTGGAATTTAATACCAGTCAAACAAATCACTGCACAGTGACAGAAATGCTGGAATGGAAACTATTTCCATTACTCCTTACTTTTCCACATTTTAGAATGGATCACGACTTAAAGCTAGAAGATGGATCTTTATTATTATAAATAATTTTAAAATTAAACAAGGCAATTCAGAACAAGTGAGATGTAAAAATTGAGCACAAATGCAAAATACCAGGTAAGTGGTTAGAGGCTTTAGAAGTTTTCTAATACTGAAGGGGACTCCAAGGTAATTCTGTTTAACAAAGTCTCCTTTGTACCATTGATGACACTGTTCCCAGAAAGTTGCAATCATTTCACAATTAGTTTACTGCATTTATTGTGACTGCTGTCACTTAGGTTCTGAAGCATTTGGGGGCTTGTAGGAAAAAACCAAAATTGTCCAAGTCAAAATTATTAGGAAAAAAATTAGGAAACTATTCACTATAATATTTGGAATGTAAATACAGTTTAGATCATTCATTATTTCTTTTATGTAACTTTCAAAATACCAATCATCATGCAAAATAAGGATTATAAGTTGGGGTTTTTTTCTGTGACAAAATACATATTCTTTCTCATTTTCTTTATGAACTCAGGACATATGGACATTCTCAGGGAACCTTTATTATTGAAAGTAATCTCTGTGATATTTTGCTAGCATTCCTTCCTCTTTAGTAATGCTCAGTTATAGCCAGTAACCAAAACAATTCAAAGCAGAAGAATTCAATAGACACAACTTCCTGTTCCTTGTTCTCCAACTGCACATGCTGAGTTTCAGCTGGAAAGGCTGCAGCATGTTTGCATCACTAGAAAAAAACAATTCTCCAGAGTTGTTTTGTGTCATTCCCCCTCACAATTCTGTGAATCCTAAAAATCAAGTTGAAACTACCAACAAAATTCGGCATAATGAGAACTGAAGTTCTGAAGGAAAATTAGAACAGTACCTGATCATAGAGTTCATCTGCCATTGTGGGTTTTGGGGCAGTTGTCCACTTAGCACCACTGTTGAAATAATCTTTGATTAGTCGTCTATATGCCCTGTACTCAAAGAACCGAGCACGCCAAGCCATAGGTGCTTCAATAATTTCATTTCCCACCACTAACAGGATGTCTCTTGGCATGGCAGCATACATACCTGGAAGGAAAGTGGCCATTAATGAGACAAATATGCCTCTCTCAGCTCTTTCTCAGCTCAGGCACTTTTCCCTTTCTTTTTACCATTATTTCTATCCAAAATAATGGCAAAAATAATTCTTAGCAATGTGAGGAAACCAGCACATAATATTAGGCCCTTACATTCTTCAGTAATTTGTCAAAGTAATATTTTTCATTCAAAATATGTGGAACTTTTGGTACAAAGCTTCACTTGTAACAGATTCACAGCTAGATGAAAGCCATCCACCATCAAGCCTCCATAATTTGGCTAATAAAAATTAACTAGACCAAGGCTCATGCATGATCAAGATGATTTTAAAAAGTGATGATGGGCAGCAAATTTTTCAAGTGAAGAGCATTTCTTTATATACAATCCTTTTAAAAAGTAATGGCACAGAAGAGGAATTTGATGGAACACAGAACTAGTGCAGAACTAGTCCCATTAGACTTTTCCTTAACATTTTTTGTACCTTAATGAATTTGAATTCCACTAGAAAAAATTAACAACACATTTTACATGAAAGAAGCCTGGGGACTACATTTGATGCAAAGCTTGGTGAGCTAGTGTGCTCTCACTACAGATAATCAGACATATGTGGAGGAATGTGTGTAGGTAGGTAAAGGGACATGCAAATTTCCTGGACACTAGTGAGGATCTTCCTGGTAAAGTGTTGCCTCCAACTGTTTTGTCTTCCATAGTTTAAGATGGATCCAACTCCAGGATCCAACAACAAGAGGATCAGAGGAACTTTGAGCTCTTGACTTCCGTGTGGCAAGTAGGGGACAAAGCAGAAACATTTTACAGCCACTTTGAGGGCCATGACAGATTAGCACTTCTTGGCAGTGGCAGTGACAACAGAGAGGGGACCTGGCAAGAGATGCTGGTGTGGGAAGTTCAGGTTGAGTATCAGGAAGAAGTCTTTCATCAGGAAATTCACCCAGCACTGAAGCTGCTCAGCAAATCAAGTGGCAGAATCTCCATCCCTGGAGATCTTCCAAGTCTTAGCCACAGAAAACAATCACTGACCTCACTTAGTGCTGGTGATAATCCTGCTAGACACGATGACATCCAAAATGTCTCACACAAGAGCTAAACAGACAAGACCTTCAATAATGGAAAACTATTTACCTGTAGACTCAAAATCAGGTGTTTTATACTTCACAGACCAGTCAATTGGATCAGGCCTCTTGACAATAACACCTTCTCCCTTTAAAATATTGCACATCTCTTCAATTTCATCAACAGCTTTTTTTAAATGGTCTTTGGGGAAACTCTGGCCTCCAAATTTCTGGTAAAAGCCCCAATATTTTTCATATGTGTTTGCCTAAAACAAAAGAACATGAAGTGACAAAGGATAAGCACCAGTTATTTTGGCATGAAATACAGGTAATAGACGCAATTCTTAACATTAAATTTTCTTGTTCTTGATCCTAATATGTTGGAGTGTGCCTTTTATCTGATTCCTGCAGTATTTTGGCTGCATTACACTGCAGTAAGTATTGAGTGACTAGTGTTGCCAAGTGGCCATTTGGTCCCTATTACAGAACACTTGTGCAAACACACCAAACAGGGCAAACACTGTAGACTCTGCTATTTAATAAGGCTAACAGACATGTTTTTAAATTAAAACAAACTTGAGCTCGTCTGCAAACTGCACACATCTGTAGTCACCTTCTTACAACCTCACTTCAGTAATGTCACAATGGTGGCATCAGACATTCTAAAGCCATCTCAAGCATGCCTTGTTGGCCAGAAGAGGCCATACTTCAGGTGCAGCAGCAATCTAGAAGAGGCAAAAGATGCTAAATTCACCTGCCAAGGTTGGATTAAAGCATGTTCAACATTTACAGACCTAAATCCTCTGCTGTAATGCTGTGATAGCTTTCTTAAATTAAAAATAAATTCAAAATAATGTCCCAGTTCTCATAGGTGAGAAAAACCAGACATATAATCGCAACAAATGATGCTGCATCAGTTTGATGTATCTGATGCTCCTCTGTCATGTCAGTGTTAGCTGAGATGCAAGTGCATATGGAGCCCTTCTGGAATGACAGCAGAAGGGGTCAGAAGAGGTCAGCAAGTTGGAGGGACAGCAAGGGGATGCAGAACCTGCCCTTCCAAACATGAGGTTGTGTCCTGACACTGCAGTCCTGACTAACTCCCAGAACACAATGTTCTCACCGAAATCAGAGAGGTAATGTTCCTTTGTGCTAGCACTGCTAGCACTGAGCCCCAAGTGGACAAGGCCATCAGTCTGAAGGCATGCCTGATCCCCTTTAACAATCCAGCCTATTCACTCTATCCTCTGCTATTTCTGGGTATTTGCCTCATGCTTTAGAGGTAAGAGAGAAGAAAGAAAATTCAGCCTTAACATTTACATAGAGAGCCTCAGCATGGCCATCCTGCTCCTCCACTGCTGAAGCTTCTTCCCATCCTTCCTGAGGGAATTTGTTCTTTTTCTGTAAGTAAGGTCTTGGGTAATTTGATCACCTCAAACTTGCCAGCTGGTCAGAAGTCACATGCAGATCACATGAAGTGCCTGGCATTCCTATGGAAACATGTTCTGCTAATGAGATAAATTCCTCCTGTGGATTGAAGCCGGTTATTTTCAGAGCCAGCCATGGTGTATGTGAATATCATCAATCCCTAAGAGGTGCAGCTCCTCTCTCCACCACGTCCTCTAGTACTGCTCTTTTTTCAAACCTGAGGAACCACACTTGTGTTGCACTAATGGGATGGTGTAATCTCAAAGTTACAACAGAATAAAGGTTAACACTGTAACACTGCTCATATTCCCTGCCTTACAAATAACTGGGAAAGGGGTATATGGCTGGGACATGTATTTCATAGCAAATCAGTGTTGGCATTTCAGCCCCTTTGGTCACTGACATACAAGTCAGTTCAGAATGTTCAAAAAGGACCAAGGATAGGACAAAAAAAGACAACATTTAAAACAAACTCACTCTTTTCTGTAAGGAAAGATTTTCTTTAAGAAACAGCAGTACTGTTCCTTGTTGTTGCTATTTACTTTAAACATTTGTCATGGAAAATAATTAAGATTATCATGATGTACCTTTAACCTAGTAAAGACAGTTAATAAATTTAGAATATTAAAATTTAAATTCAGATCAAGTTTTTTTGCCTAATACAGTAGTAAACTCATGCACAAACTCTCATCTTCTCACTCAAGATATAAGGATCTATGTTAATAATACTCCTCACCCAAAATGCATTATTATTCACAAAATACACTGAAGAGCATTGCAGAATACCAAGCTGTAAAGTTCAACTGCTTTACTCTAAACTGCTTCAGAAGAATACATCTCAGTTGTGGGATTTTTCATTGAAGTTCTGATTCAAAAAGGGGCATCTTCCTAATTAATGTTCAGATTTTTCAAGTTTTCAAGTATTGTATTTACCTCTACATAGCCCATTTCAAGCTCTGAAAAGGATATGCAAAGAAATGTCAGCTCATTAATATTCATCAGAGATGCAGGGCTCCCTATTCAATTTCTTCCTTCCTCCTTCTTATGCCAAGCACATCATTCCCACATCACAGCAAAATACTTGAGTATACCAAACCTTTGTCTCAAAGCTGAAGAGTGTGCTGAATGCAGCCATACTGCCTGCATTTAAATATTTAGTAAATAAACATGCATACAACCTTAAAACACAATCTCAACACAAATATTTATCAAACTGCTATAATTTTAGATACATTTTTTAGTATGTCTCAGGTCCAAAGCTTCAAATTTTTCCTTAGGAGGGTAGAATTTATTAGTTTTACACTGCAGTTTTTATAAGCAGTGACCCTCATGCACTTGGCAGACAGCACGTGATTCCCAGCAACTCTGGTTTTGCTGCTTACAGGGGCAGGAACAGGGAATTGTGGCTGTTGTATTATACTGGAGCACATGTACACACCTTAGCTCTTGGCGACATGGAGATTTGAACAATCATCAATCTATTAATTGATTAATAGTAATAATGTCAAGGTAGGACTGGACTACTGCTTGGATTATTCAGCAACAACCTCCAGGTGTTACTGCTGCAGTTTCTACTGCAATATTTCAGACAAAAGCAGAGAAAATTAGAGGAAACCACATCTCAACTGGCTCTGTTCCCATTACCTGTTGTGGACTTGGCAATTGACATAAAGCACATTTAAATCTTGCTTTAAGTCTACGTCATAGGTATTTGAATTGCAGAGGTAATCCTATATTTGACTTTCCTCAAGGAGCTTTTGATATTGCATGTAAGAGAAAGTGAAGTTCTTGACCTCATGTGAGTAGTTATGGCTTAATAGGCAGTAAAACCTGTATAGCATGTAACACTTCAGCAAGTTAGACACCTGAAAGATTTTTTTTCTGGTGCAAAAGCAAGCCCTTGTCCACTGCTTAGGAACTGAATTTTGCTTCATTTAATGTCACAATGTAAAATGCTAGACCCTTTTTTCCTTACTCTTTCTATACATTCATTATGTCAGTCTTACATAAATGCACATACATACACTTGTATATTAGAAATGCTAACCCTCATTCACCTTCTTCTTTGAAGCTGCTAGGATACCTTTGGACTCTCTGAAAGACATAACCCAGATTCTAAAAAACAAATATATAGAAAAATAAAAAGGGCTAAGGAAAATCTTCTATACAAGTACATCTCAAACATCCCCTAAACAACCATTTCCAGCACTTTAAACATATTTTTGGTATCTTTGTTAGCCACTCTTTCAATGTCAGAAAAAATATATTCTTTTTGG
>VYXD01013788.1:1304066-1347875 GCA_013397195.1 Hylia prasina | reverse complement strand
AGTCCCGAGGGAGCAGCAGCTGGAGCAGCCGGGCTCGGAGGCAGCCCCGGGACACACGGCCCCAGAGCTAATCGACTCCAACACACCTGGATTTCTTTTCCTGGAAATGCTCTTCAGCAGCAATCGGGCTTGGAAAAAGTCGCGTTTTAAAATTTTTCTCTAAAAAGTGTACTGAAAGTACAGTTAATATAGTTATTTTTAGTCATCAAGTACGCATATTCATCATTAAGCCTGTAGTCGACAAATTCAACTTTACCAAAAATTCCAATATTTCATACATTAACAATTCAGATCTTTGGACGACAATCTAAAGAGTTTGAGATTCACCTAAAAAATACTTGAATTCTTTAGTTACTGAAGAGGTGTTTCAAGAACATCCCACACAATTTCAAATTCTGGCTTCTCAAAATCCATATCGTGATATGATGAATTTTATCCTAAAATTAAAACCTACACTGGTAATCTAGACCTGTACATAAGTTTCCCTGCAAAACCTCTCCATGATAAAATCAACAGACTTATCTTCAAAAGAAGGTAAGTTCTCAACAGAAACAGTCTACAACAAGAAATGTGGTTGCAACCAGCTCTATACTCATATTTAGTATATCCCACTTAGCTTATTCTGCATTGTCTTTACTTTGGACATAAGTTCACTCTTAAAAAATTTCGCTTTGCCAAGTAAAAAGCAGACATAGCAAAAATCAGTCTCATCCAAATTACTCTGTTTAAATTTGTAAAAAATCTGTCTCTGTCTTCCAACATGATTTTTGGTTCTGCCTTTATCATCCATGCAGTGCCTTGCTCAATACTCCTCCAGCCTATCCTCTGCTCTCCAGAGTTCCTGCAGTGGGGCATGGCTTGAACAGACACAATATTTCACATTATTTCCACATGCATGACTGCAGGTAGTGCTGGTGAACTCAGCACACGTATCTATAGCAGGAAAAGGTAAACATCACCAGTGATTACATATATTAAACATAAGCTATGGTCTTAGAATGCAGCAAATCAGCCACAGTTTTAACATGCCTTAGATACACAAGTAACCATGTTTTATTCTACTAGGTAATTATTCATTCAGCAGTTTGTCTTTTTGGCACAAGTAAACACTACACCTTCCCAGAACAAATAACACAGTGTGAGTTCTCCATGAATTTACACAGTTCTCAGAGAAAAGTTGATTATTTTAATTGGCATAATACCAAGTATGCATTACCCAGTTTCATACAACTGCAGAACTTTCTCATAACTCACTCAGCTTGTTAGGACTCATTTGTAACCTAATTGCATCAAACACTATTCTTGTTCCAAAAAGTATACCAGAATTATTTTTTCAAGTTTCAAAAAGAAATTTTCTTTATGCTATTTAATTCCTAGTTACCAATTTTTTCTTGTCTAATTTTAAAAAAAACCCAACAAACAAATAAACAAACAAAAATCCCCCATGAAGTTTATGCTAGTTCTACTCAAATTCTTGCTTTTTGATTCAGTTGATTTTGCTAAGGTCACTCTACTCACATTGACCTTCTAAAAAAATTAATGATTGGCTTGTGCCTAAATCCAAAGGTCTTGCTTCCTTTTCTGTCCTTTTCAACTTATCAGCTAGTTTTGGACCTTTGAATCATTCTTTATCAACTCAGTTTACATAGTTTTTCTGACTCTGCACAGCACTTCTTTCCCCACTTACTACATAGGTCTGGTGCTTTATAGAGTCTTCACCATCACTGCAACAAGTTTTTGCTGAATGCTTTAACACTTTTTAAATTTTTCTTCTGGGTTGCATTTTTTCTGCTCAGAATCCTTTTTAGTGAAAACATTCTTTCCCATATCTCACATCTCTTTCTTCCTTTTTTAGGGGTAGCTCCTCATGGACACAAGCCAATTTTCATCTAAGTACAATCAAAGCAGAATTTTTTTCCTTTTCCTAACTGGCACATTAGCAGTCTGACCATGAAGACTTGACTCATGGTAAATAGCTTTTTTCTCCCAGCCTTTATACCAGTCATCTGACCCCCAGACTGCCCTAACCCTCTACAATGCACCCTAGAGGTGTCACTACACTTCTGTCCTCACTTGACCATCACTGGATCACTGGAAAAAAACCCTCATCTGTCTCCTAAAGCAGTTACTTCTTGTTTCTTCACATTGCTATTGCTGACATTTAGCCTATGAATTTTAACTAGCAAGTTGTGATTTGTTTTTTTTTAATGGGGCTCTATGCATGTTTTTTAATGGTCTATCTATCATTTTTGAATGACACAAGGTGCCTTGAATAGCTTATATAAAACCACCTCTTTATGACAACTAGGTAATGCATTTAAAACAGTGTAGTTCCAGCGGCTGAAGAGCAACATTCTGACCCAACAGCATCAGAGAATACAATACTAAGTAGTAAAAATCTACTTTAAAACTACAGAACTAGAAAAAGCAACAGGAGGCATAGTAGAGAGAAGTCATCCTTGGCAACAAAACCAGAGTTACTGAAGTTCAAAGTATAAACTCATCTATGTTTTAGGACAATATCTTGTCTTAGCTTCACCTATCTTATCCCTAACACATCTCTCTTAGAGAAACAAAGTCTCAGTGGATTTTACTACTGCTTAGATGTGAATTTCCATCTGACCAGTAACTGAGGTTCTCAATTGTTGTTTAGATTTGTAGAGTGGTACAGCAACACGTGTGACTTGGGAGATATGGTTTTTAAGACTAAAGAACAGCTTACACTTTCTTACCAGTATTTCTACTATATTAATGATTTTTTAAAAATTAGTAAATCTAGTGCGAGCTAGTCTTAATATCTACATCTACTCAACAGTTTTTATGTTGCTTACAGAAACTTAATCTGCTCAAAAATACAAATGTAAGAGACTTCAGTTCCTTCCTCCTGCTGCCTTGTCAAGGATACTGCTTGCTAAATTCCAACAGACTATCACCCCCAGGAAGAGAATTTGGCCCAGCAAATCTTATCTGTTAGCTATGAGAAACAACACAGAAGAATCCAGTATGCTTCTTAGAAAGCAAGCTTCAAAATTCCTGAAGTTCAAAAGTCTGAGCTGTTCCAAGCAGAAAGAATAACTGCACCTCAAAAGATTAAAATTACTTCCCCCCCTCCATTAAGCTACATAATTTTTTAGTTAACTCTAAAAACAGTCAAAATATTTTTATACATAATTAAAACCATTTCTCTAACCTAAAATATCTTACTTTAACTTGTGACTTGTTATAGAGCTAAAGCAGTGTACTACTGTACTTTGTACAAAGTACTTTGTAAGGTATTTCTATTTTAATTTAATAATATAAATCTTGCTTTATCATTCTTCACACTCAAAAGATGTAATTAAATGTATCCAACTAAACAAGCTACATATATAAAATGTCAGGAAATTCTTTCTCCATAATCCCAATTTCACCAAACCCCATTTAATCTTTAAACTTCCTAACAAACTCCACATGGCTTCTGCCTATATATCTTTTGTGGCTATTAAAAGATCCTGTAGTTTTCCCCAAGTGCCATTTCTGGATACTTCTTGGAAGATTTTCTGTTTCTCCTTTTCAGGACATCTTCCCTGTGTGACATATTAACGCCAAATTGTTCATCAGACTGGACACAATCTGCTGCAATGGAGTTCTGACTACAGAATGAAACACTCCTGTGAGCACAAGAACTAAGATGAAACTGATTTTTATATCCTGCATTTTTATACAATTCATATGGTAAATGTTAAATCATAAACATAAACTTCTATTTACTACACTCACAGTTACTACAATCACAGATGAGTTTATAAGGAATCTCCATTATGTGGACACACTGGTATCTAATAGCTCTGCCCCTTTTTGCTGGGGCATTTAAGGGGCCTCTTTATTCCTATCCAGCTAGCTATTATCATGAAACTCATAGAAACCTAATACCATTGAGACCTATGACCCTTTCCCAAATGTGCCTGGAAGTAGCCAGCAGGTTCAAGTTGCAGGGAGGGGAAGGAGGGGACAGACACATATAGATGCACATGCACAACCCATGGCCTCATGTTGTAACCTCATGTTCTTGGAAGTAAAGCCAAACCCGCCTTGTCTTTAAGAAACCAAACCTCCTTTGGTGAAAGTAGATGACTTCTGCAGATGGTTTCTACAGGAACCTTAGGCAGCAATAGATCAAATTTTTGTAAGATTTGTAAGTCTGTTGGTATGAAGAAATTCTTAGTCCATTTTTTTATTTAAACCAAGATTGCTCTTCATATCTATTTGTTAAAATGTCTTTAAAAATTAACTGCAAAATGCAATCAAAAACCACATTTCAACATATATAAAATAACATATCAATATTAATATGCATTGCACTGAATTTCAAGCATGTCTGATAACTTAGGAAATAATTTAACTCCTTTTTTGGGAACCAAGTAGCTGGAATACTAAAAGAATATAGAGAAATACAGTTATGTAGCCCCACCCAATGTAAGGCTCAGTAACTGAGCCAAGGAAACAGAACAGGTAGTAGAGGTGCATAAACATGAAGGGCAGGACATTAGTCAGTGAGGAGATAGAAGCTGCAATGAAATAGAAAACACTATGACAGAGCTATGGTGAGATAATTGCTAGGCTAAAATTTTGGCTCAAAAGTACTAAAAAAAAATGTTTGGAACTTTGAGCAAATAAAATAGGTCTTGTTGACTGAATCCACCTGATTTCAGGAAGATAAGAGTTTCCACTGTCCTTCTGGCCGATCATAAACTATGTTACATTAAAGAAATGACTGACTTAATAATTAATTTCTTTTCCTCCCTGAGTTTGCAGCAATCTACACTCTGATTAGCTGTGCTGTATGTGCATATAAAGATGAGTTTCAGCATACATATAAATACCTGTTTTAATTTTAGATGTCACGTTTCTATTATAGAAAGGTGAGAGAGCTGAAAGAAGTTCTATGAAGGGACAGGATCTGGTGGCCATAATCCCTGACATTTTACCCTCTGTCTTTTGCAGAGGCAGTGCAGTGCTGACTATTGAAAAATGCTGGAGGTTCATGCAGCAAGAGGCACACCCCTTGGTGGGATAGATTTCGTTCAGCCCAGTATTTCCATGTATACTGTAACACGATCTGCCAACATTTTATAGGGTCAGTACTGCGACAATATTTTCTCTCAGGGCTGCCAAGTGAATTTCATGGCTCTAGGACATTTGAAATTTCTTTAATCTCAAATATATGGTCTTGCAACACAGCCTGTTGTACATAAGCATTTAAAATTTGAAAACCACATCTTTCTTGAAGAATATTTATAGAAATTGCTAATATAGCTTTGCTGTGCCCCTGAAATAACAACTGCATTCAGTTTTCTGCTCACTCACACTAGAGTTAGAATTTTAGCCGTATCACATTATACAAATTCTGGTTCCTTTAACCATTGTGTGAGTGACACCTGCAAGCAAGCTACTGACCTCATAATTTGAAGGGGTTTATTCATGTGAAAGAGGCTGAAATATCCTTACACAAAACCTGATGGCAGAGCTCATCTATTCAGTTTGCTGCTGCCCAGGCAGAAAGGCTGTGAGAGCAAAGCCTCTTCCCCCACCTCTCTTTCTAAGAAAACACTGTTCCTTGATAAGTACACCCTGTCATTTGATGATGTTGTTGGCAGCACCTTGAACATTGCTCATACTTTACTGCCTTTGAAAAATTTTCTGAGTATAATCTTGCCTTGATGGTAAGATGGCAACAAATTATACAAGGAGGATTTGATTTGAGTGTCTCCTTCAGAGGATTTAATAAATTCATGGGGAGTTTTATGCTGAATCTGAGTCAAGCTCAAGTTAGTGGTTAAAAAAACCCCAACACTGGGTTTGGACACATGGATGTCAATTACTCTTCCATCATAAATGAAAAAAAAAAAAAAAGCAAAGTCAAAATTTGGTGGAAATGAATACTTTTAAATTCTCAGCTAAGCTTTCTGCTTAATCCTTACCCTTTTCTTACCCTTTTCATGTCCCCATGGTCACTCCAGTTCTTGACAGGTAAGTTCTCAGCAGAGGAGAGAGCAGAGAGCTTGCTATGACTGTGGTACCTGTGCTAACCCAGCTAACTGAACTCTGAGCTAACTCTGCTGGCATAGCTCTGGGTGAGCTTCGCTCTGTGTCTGTAATGAACCAACAGAATTCAAAATCTATTCATGGGATGGAAATATTTTCTCAACTTCATGAAAGAGAATTGAGAAAGGCTCCTTCAGGAGGTTCTCTAGGAGGAGAGGGGATAATTCCTGAGCTTTGACAGCTCCCTCCTCTGATCCTGGAGAGCACATCTGTTCTGCTGAAACCCAACCATGTCTATCCAAGAAAGATGAGGATGGCTCAGTGCCAAGAATTTAGTTACCATCCAGCACCAGGAATCTCTCACATGTTGCTGCAGAATATTAAAATTTTGTTCCTAGAATTTCATAGCAGTTGCTTCTAACACCTCTGCAACAGAACGATGAGTCTCACTGTGACTGAGACAACTTCACCTAGAATTTCCTCAGCCAGTCATAAAAGAGCTGAGAGCTAAATGTAAGCCCACCACTCAATCCAAAATAGTTGAAGAATTTTAGTTTCAATAGACTAGAAACCACCATGGTATCAAAGATACCATCCTCTGATCAGTGGTCTAAATGACAGGTCATGATATGGAGTAGCTGAGATCCATAGTTAGTAAATGCAAACATAGCAATGGTATTGTCATTTTATGCTACCCCAGTCACACAGCTCTCATCTTCTGTGGAGTGTAGCAGATCTCCTGTATGTCTCCACTTTTAACACACAAATCTGGACTGTCTATATGGCTTTGTCTAATGAGTCATGACATGTTTATTCCCAGCCATGTGGTATCATTTTATCTTTCAAAAGCAATGTCATTAACATAAAGGAACACAAAAGACCTTGTAACAGAATGCAGCAAAGTGAAAACACCCTGTAACATCTAAATGTTCCTAGATTTTAGGAAGGACCTGGGTAATCCACTAGACCAGACCTCCTTAGAAATTCTAGTAACAGGAGTGGCTCATTCCTTTTTTCAAGGTTCACCAACCTTGCAAAGTATTCCAGTGGTGCCAATTCAGCTGCAACTGGACCAGCAAGTCAACTCACCTGGCAGACCTACTAGAAATCCTGATGCATTACAGATTTGTGAGCATCATCCCTCAGAAGTGGAGAAAGATGTGGAAAAATACCAATAAACTGCTGATGTAAGCACAGTTTCAGTAGTGCCAGAGCATGTATGTACTGACCTTCATCTCCTGAACCTCTGCCAACCACAGAGGGTGAAAATGGAATGGCTTGAACTCTGCTGTGAGTAGGTTTGGTGATTTATCTCTGCACAGGCTATGAACCTGGTTCTTACATTTACAAAAATTATTTTCATTAAGATACTTCACACTCCTTCCCAACTAGGAAAGGAACAGAAGAATTTGAGATGTAGGCATGTAGGGAAGGGAGATGAAGCTGTTGCTTATTATTTCCTTATTCCTTCCTTTGTATTAATCCTAGTATTGGTACTAATATGACTCCTCAATAAGCCAGTTCTACTCAGTGATTCAACAGAGAACTCAGCACAAAAATACAATTTTTTGCTGGTTTAATGAGCTGAATCCATCACTGAACTGTCAGAAGAGCATCAGAGCTGGAGCAAGGGAGGGAGTGGAACTAGAAGGTCACATAAGGACGACAGGGAAACAGATTGACCCCTTTTGGCCACACCAATTAATTAGATCAGGTCAACCTGTCTCATCTGATTGAAACCTTAGAGAAAAACTGTGGCAAATCTGAAAATAAACCTTTAGTATAAATTGTAGTGGCTATTAATTTAAAATGTGACAGAAGGACATTTGAAACTGAAAAACAAAGCTTGAAGGCTTCAATTTAGCAATCCTGAAAAATACCCAGCTGGGATTTTCCGTGGGAATGGTCAGGTGAAACAAAGAAAGAACAAACCCAGCTGACCTGTTACACAGGTTCACTGAAGCCACCAGTCATCCAGTCTGAGTCCCATCTCTCTGCCATTCAGCAGTATTTAGGTAAGTGTTGTTTTGTGGTATGATTATTGTCCCTTGAGCTGGCTGGAATGGTGCATTCTGACATGTAGCAGTACAGTGAAGGTTCCTGTTAAACCATAACAAAACAGAAAAAAAGAGAAAAGGCTGTCTGCACAGAAAATGCTGCAGCCTGGAGCATCTTATGTCAGCCAGCATGAAGAGTGCTGGGCTTTCCCATGCTCTCTTTCTATATACCTTTCTCTCAATTAACTGTACACTGAGCCTGAATCCAAATTTAACACAAACTTCCAGTTACTTGTTGCCCTCTGGTGACATCTCGTGGATCACAGCAAGATATCTTTGCCTTTTGGCAAACCCTGCAAAGACTTGAGCTGAAAACCTTTGTGAGAAACATGTAGCTGGAGAACAGTGGAAAATGTTTATCTCAAGGAGTAGCTTAGAAACACAATATATTGTGAAAAAGCTGGTGAGCAAACCAAGTATTTATTGTGAGAAGATCTGTAAGTTTTAAAACAAATTAGCCCTGAATAAGGCAGACAAATGTCCTTCAAAGTGGTATCTTCCTGATCAATAAACCTGAGGGTTTCAGCTCTCCAGGCTACTGATCACAATTCCCTACTGAAGTTACAGAACTAATGCCACATCCCAAGTGAGAAAGTCAGAGATATAACTGAAGAAGAAAAGGTTACACAGAAAAACCTCTTCAGAAAGCTCATTGAAGGACCATAGCACAAAATTGCAACACACTCTGAGCTGGAATTAGTTATGGAAGTTCAGCAATGCTTTGGAAATACTGGCTGTGACCCTGGCTAAGAGGGTCTGCTAATTTCTCCTGCTTTTACCAGGCAGTTTCCCTCACATAAGAAGATTCTAAAAATGTTCCGTAGTGTTTACAGCTGTGAAGCAATTTCCAAAAATTCCTGAGGCGCCAGTTTGAAACAATAGCTGTTACAGGAAAAGTGTAAACCCTCTCTAATTTATCCAAATGCTAACGTCTAGTGATAGTCCAAACTTACCCTAGACATCAATCAGTAAATTTGCACCCCTGCCAGCTCCCTGAACCAGCTCCTCACTGAGCTGTGGGTTCTAAGGCTGGTCCTGGGAGCAGTGTGGGAGCAGGACAGGCAGCCCTGGCTGGGGCCACCCGAATCCTGGGCTCAGGGTTCAGCAGCTCCCTGGGAGGTCTGACCACCCCTCTCAGCTGCAGGATCTGCTCCTGCCCACCCTGCTTGGACATCCAGGGCCGGTGCTGCCTTAGAGCTGGCCACAGCTCACCATGCACCAAAGGGAATTTATCCAGCAGGAGAAAGAAAGTCTGCAGTGAAGAAGTTTCCTGGCAGACCAATGACCTGAATCCACTCACCTTGTGCTGAAAAGTATCAGATTTCACATAAAAGGGCAACAGAAGGCTGAACAAGAGGGAAGGAATTAGTCCCCTTACTGGCACGTAGCAAAATATAAAATTAAAAAAATTTTTTTTTTTTAAAGTATGAAAGAAAAATCCATCATTATTCACAATAATGGCTATTTAGACTTCACCAAGAAGCACTGAGCCCTGGTCACTAGGTCCAGTCAGAAGGATGAAATTCATGGAGTTTGCTTCAAGATTGTCTGAGTAACTAACGAAATAACTATGCTGAATTCAATAATACAATTTTTATGTCATTAAAGTAGCTTATCTCTATGATAAAATATGGATTTCAAAGTTTATTGAAGGGTTATTTATCTCAGTGAAAGTTTATTGGGGGTTATTCACCTCTAAGGCGCCAGGTCATTAAATATTTGCATAAGCTATACGTTGTGCCACAGGCATCATTAAACACCTTTTGTTGTTGTTGTTTGCTAATTAAATAGCAGGAAATATTTGTTACATTTTGCTGAAAATCTAACTGTAAAGTGAAAGGGGGAAGCCCAACAAAAACCTTTCCTAATGAGGTCTGTAACCTCACTGCATACTAATGTTAACTTTTCTCAAGGAAAACAAAGGAGCTGTTGGCTTGAATTAATCATTCTTTTGCACAGGGGAACAATGGCAATCTATTAACTGACATGCTGTTAAAATGGATAGAGAAAACACCTTAAGTGAGCACTTCAGCTGCACACCAAAAAGGAGCAGTTCTTTAGAAACCTGTGGACCTGTGTTTTGGGCAGTGCGAGTTTTAGGGTCTTGTAGCCAAAATATCCTAACCCAAGCCAGGTGATCCCCAGGTGAAAGTGTTAATGTGTTTAAAGAGTGCCCCCGTTGAAGATGTACTTAAGCTGTGTCTGCACAGGGTACCTACTTATAGGTGCTTCATAGATGGTTTGGATCACTGCAATTGTATCAGTTCCTCCTTTGTTTCAAAACCATTTTTGCATTAAATGAATGTCACATTGGTAGAACTGTAGAATTTAGTATGGAAAAAGGGATCAATCAGTCTTTGTATCACCTTATGATAACCATAAGCCAGGACAGAGAATCTTGTGCAATTTATGCACATTATTTATCTTTGCTCAGTGGTTCAGATTCCTTTCTGGAATCACTCCTTGAAACAGTATTTTGCAATTCCAGCATTCCATGGCCATCTTTGACTTCTACCATCTACTGCATTGCCCTCTGCCCTGTATTTCCTGAAAGACATAGTGCCAACGTACTTATTCTGCATAAATACACATTCTAGTCTGTTGCTGATAGAAAAGTCTCATCCTTTCTAGAAAGTATTCCAAATTAAGAAGCCAATTTAGATTTCAAAAGATTCTTAGTGTCTAATAAAATACTATTAATTTACATAATAAAAGAAACAGGTGGAAGGACAGGAGGTGGGGGGAAATGAGCCTTTCCAAAATTTTCTAAAGTTCTATCACACTTTTGTTACTCACCAGCACTTTATATATGTTTATAAATTACAAGTGTCTGACTCAGGGCAGTACTTCCGGTTGCTGAGTATAAATTTAAACATCTAAGACTAGGCACAAAGGGACTGCCATCCTCATTGTGTGTTTATTGCTTCATTGTGTAAACAGAAAGGTTTAATAGCACTATTAAAAGTGATATGAAACATGGTTATCGATTTTTTAGCAGAAATTAAGCATGAATATGAGATTATCTTAATGAAACAGAACTAATCCAACTCTACCTGCATCTTAGCTGATGTTGTATAAAGGTCTAGACATTAACCAGGCTGATTGTTTATATAACCTGGGAATAGTTGCTCTGGATCAGAGGGAAGATCCCCTGTCTGAGTGCACTGCCTTGAAGACAGGGTGAGTGTAGGTGTCTGGAAACAACAACAAGGAAAGCAGTGAGCATCTAGCAATGCTTTCCCAGAATAAAGGCCTAGCAAATACCATGCTTCCTGACTCAACTGTACTAGCCCTAAAATGAAATTTATCCTTAATAGATTTTTCTCTCTCCAATTTTTAATATACATAAATCACTGGTCTCTTGTAGCAAAACATTTGTTTGCTGTATAGAGACCCTTTCTTCCATAACGTCCCTTTAGTTCTCTGTTATGAGAGAGAGGGAAATATCATTCCTCCTCTCTTTCCACGTGCATTTGTGATGTACAGACCTTAGGTAATGCTGAGAAAGGCCACAGGTGCTTTGCAAGGGCAACTGTTTTGCAACATGGTTGCACAAAGCCTTCCTTAGCTGATTAGAACAGATGGACTGGCAAGGCTGCTGTGTTTAACTCTGGGAAAAGTGCCCTACTGCAGCAAAATCTCTTGGAGAGGTTACATCCTTCTTTTTGCACAGTTCAAAGTTGATGTTGGCATCGTCTGCACACAGAGACCCTCACATCAGTTTAAGTCAAGATATCAACACCCCATCCCCCCCCAAAAAACCCCACAAACCACCAAACTAGTGGTGCAAAATAGAGACCTAAATTGTATATCCCCTCCTGGGGCCAGCATACTTTGTCAAAGTGGTTCCAGCCTACCAGCTGGAAACTGTCCATTACCAGGACTGGTAAGGTAGAAATTGGCATTTTCTTTACCACAATCTACAAAACAGAAAGTTTCATGTTATAGGCCTACAAGATTTATTTAGTATTTTAATCTATAAATACATGAGGTTTTCACCACTAAAAGCACAGGCATTTTCTCAGTGGTCATTGCCACAGCTTACATTTTGAACAAAAGGACATGTAGTATTGCATGTGAATAAGCAAACTTTGGTTCTCTTTCTAAGGACCAAGCTCCCTTACTTGCTAAACAATGGCTTGCAGAGGACAACAAGGCAGCTGAAGGCCACACTGAATGCTACACTCTGGGAAGCTTGGGACACTGTAGAATTTGATTAGTTTTTTGAAGGCACCTTTTTTGAACATCATCATGTCTTCAGGCAGCCTGGAAAGAACTCTGGCACTTGCATGAGACTCCTTCTTGTCAGAGGCTGCTGCTTTGGGGTTACTTTGCTCCAGATTAGCAGTCACTGGGACACTGGTGCAGCTAAGGGAACGTGCTGTCTTCTTCTTGCCTTGAACAGATAAATAACTGAACAAAAAAGAGGTTAACTTATGTTTGGTAACATCTTGGACATCTTCTGGAAAACAGTCATCCAGAGGATCCTCTTGACCTTTCACCTGCTGACTAATCACACACGTACCGGGACTTACTGATAATTTCTTAGGCTGAACTACTGTTTTTCTGGAAGGTGTTTTGTATTCCCCTCCATCTAAATAAAGCTGAGGAACATTACTCATGGCATCAGAAGGAGGCTGAACTATTGTAGTGGGGATTCCTGCCCCATCACCAGAATTGATGCAGTGCAACCCATAATTCTGGCTAATGATTTGGGCTGCAGTGTGCTGAATGATGCTCCAGTCCTGCAGAATATCTTCCCTGGTTGTGAACTGAGATGTCACAGTAAAGCGAATGATGAACTTGTCATGGATGGTTGCTGGAATGAGGAAAAGCCTGCCAGAACTGCTTAGTTCTTTCAGGAGTTTTTCTGTCAGCCAGTTGGGACCCTGTTTTAAATATGAATAATAATAAAAAAATACTATAGTTAGAATTTCCAGTGACATTCAAACATATCTAAGAACTGCAATCACAAATTCTTACATGGAAGTATATTCACAACTATTAATGTTTGAGGAGAGATCAGCTGTGATCACTTCATTCCAAAGAGACATATAAAAGGGCCAGTCCTTACCTTTAGGCGAAATACAACCAGTCCAAGATGTCTCTTGGCAGGAATTTCAAAGAGTGGGTCACTTTTAACCAAGGATTCAAAGAATTTGGCTGTTTCAGTACCCTGTAATTAAGGAAAAAAAAAGTTATCTATTTGTCACACGCACTGTAAGATGCTAAACCGGGTAGTTAAAAGGAATTCCTCTCCTTACTAAAATACATCATACCAATGCATGAATAAGTGCAAACAGAAAAATGACATCAAAGCTAAGAATTGTAAAGTCTGTCTCTATTTGCACAAACCGTTGACAATGAACATGAGTAACAGGCCTATACACAGGGATTTTCTAGAAGGACATTTGAAAATAGAATGTGTCTTCTCATATTAGAGTACTTTTGCACAACCACTGAGCCACAATGTGAGCCCTCATATTTACACTCCATCAGAGACTTAAGCCTGTACATTTTCATAGTGATGGGTTCAGCTAGTCATCACAGCCTGCCTCCCAAACAGCTGCCACATGACCTCAAAGAAACCTTCTCCAGATTATGGCTCAGTAAAGTGCAGAAGGCAGTGTCTGACCAAGTCCCCTTCCATTGTCCAGTGCTGCCAAGAAGGGAACTGGAAATGTTTTGTCTACACAGTCAATCTTTACACATTATTTTAGAGTAAAACCAGCACGCATTTAGAATTCACATGCAAGTTTGCATGTGAGAGGATTTCTGTTATTCGTCCCTGCATCTGTGACTTTACTAATCTCACCTGTCAAGAGCTGAACCCCACACATTGGTAATTCACACACCTGCCTGACATGAGCTTGAAGCTTTTTCACCCCAAATGACCGAAGCACAAACCACAGCTTCAAAGAACGAAATCGACGACTTAGTGGAATTTGCCAGTGCTGTGAAAACACAACAGTGCATCAGTGAGTGCAGAAACTACAGAAAGGAGAGCTCCCTGCTACATCTCTTGCTTCAGACTCAGGTCAGAAACCTCTCTGGAGATGAATAGTGTCATATTACTGAAAATCTGCTAAGCCTAGGAAACAGCCATCAAAGAAACACTATGTCCACATATTTTTCAATTATTTGCAAAAATATGATTTTGGCAATTCCCCTTAATTTATGGCCTAGATATGCTTAGAATTTTAAATTAATTTTCAGCTTACAACAACAACTTTTTGCATCTAAGAGCCTAATCAGTTTAAGGTGTAGCCATTTACACTTTAGGACTGATTAGTGCTCACTTCAGCTCCTGTAATTTCCTGAACATTTTCCCAAACCAACTATAAACAACAAGATTTCATACTGAGGTAGACAGTTTCAGACAGAGTAACAGCTGCTCCAAGGAAAAGAGTGAGAAAACATGTAAAGGAATATCTTGGGGAAGCTGCACAATCACGTGCAGGATCCAATTTAACCACAAGAGGGACTCAATATCTTTTTTCCATCCCTCCCTCTCTCCACTCTGGTGAAAAGCACTATTGATTTCAAGAAAACAATTATCTTTTCAGGACTAGGGTGAGATCATAGCAGAAATAATTGGCAGTGAATATTCCTTTGTATTACTGTACTGAAATCTGCTGTAAGATGTATCTGCAGTGAAATGCCTCTTAGCTCTCCTATGAATACCTTAATCTGAAGAAAAAATGTAATTCATTCTCCGGCTGTTTCAGAGCATGGGTTTTCCATTGCTTACTCCTTTCCCTCTTTTATTACACATCAGAGATACAAGAAATCCAGCCAAAATGGCATCAGTAGGAATTACTTCAGCAACACAATACACAGAAATGACCCTTCACATTAGAAAGGCAATGCTGGGTCTCCATCTGTGTAAAAATCTTAAGTACTTCAATCTGAAAGCACTTTTATAATTAATCTTCATAACCAGGGCTTACTACAAAGTTTTTCTATTTTCTCTGCATTAGGATCTCAGTATAATTTGATTTATGTAGTAAGACCAGCTATAAGATAAGCATACTCCAGAATGTGAGAGGAATTTCACAGTCTGTTTGAAAACTTTATAGGCAATATATCAACTTAAATAATAACTTACCATGAAGTCAATTGCAGCTCCTGAATTGGCATGTCTGAGGTAGACAGGGTTAACACTGAAGGTTTGATGTAGCTTGTATTTATCTTTAACCCTATCAAAAGCAGAAGGAACTAGATTTAGCAAAATAAGTGCAGAGAAAAACTCTGCCATTTGCATGTTATCCTTTTGGTGTCGTTTTGTGCTTTGACTGCACTCACCAAAATCCAGTGCAGTCAAAATGGACCATCATCCACTTAGAAGGATTAAAAGTAAAGGAATCTGCATATTCAATTCCATCCAAAAACCATCGAAATTCAGGACATACAAATGCTGTTCCTGCATATGCAGCATCAATATGAAGCCAGAGTCCCTCAGCATCACCTGTTGGAATTGAGATTGTTGTTATGCAAGGGATATAGGGAACCAAAGTGCATGCTAATCTCTCCTCTCTGCAAACCAGGTGCAGTGTTTTGGAGGAGGCAGACAAGCAGTTGACAACCTCGTTTTATTCTGAAGGTGAGGATACATAATGCCAAAATATAGGATAATGTTGAAACCAGGTGGACTCTGTAACAAAAGTCACTATTCTGTATTTCATGTGAATGAGTCTTTTTAACATTTGAGTTCTTTCACCTGCTCTTTCCCCAGTACCCCTCAGTTGCACAAAGCCAAAATAAAGACATAGTGGCAAGCAAAAAAGGACCCAGAAATAGAAGCCACAATCTGACCCATAAGAGACCCCTCAGGTCTTCAGCAGCTGCTGGTCAGAATTTATGCTGGAATAGAATTTGCAACCATGTCAAATTTATCTATTAAACTGGTTGATACAGAGGATGTCCTACCAGAGTCTACCTTCAAAACTCCTTTGCTAGATTAAATATTAATGTATCCATCTACAACAGCACCACACAGAATGTATTTCCTGAAAAACCACATTAAAGATTTATCAGTTGGCAAATTTCATCCAGCTCAAACAGATTGTATTTTAGCATCCTAATCTAAATCTTACAGAAATCACTGCAGTCTTGTACTGACTTCAGCCTTCCCTGAAGACATGTCCGAAAAACTCAGCTCTCCTTGGTTTTGGCATGAAAAAGTCTGAGTATCTTCTAGATACTTTCATAGATCAAAATCAGGTTAAAAAAAAAAAAAAAAGACACTTACAAACTGGACCCAGTTCTGAGAGATTGTCAAAAGCACAGACACCAGTTGTACCCAAAGTTGCACAAACCTAGGAAAAAACAAACCCGTCATAATGGATTTGGTTTCTTTTGATACCTTGATGCAGCTGATGCACACTTTAAAAGTGGGCAGTTTATTGCAGATTGCCAAAACATTAAAATTTTTTTATTTAATAAAATAGAAATTCTTGTTTGCATTTGAACCTTCAGCTAATGTATTTTAACACAAGAAATTTTTATATGTAATTTCATGTTGAAATTAAGAATCTAACGCTATGTCAATACCCCCAGCCAGAAAGTTGAACATACAAAGACTGGCACCAGGCCTTTCTTTCTGTCCTCTGCAATGGCTTTCTCCAAAGTTTCACCTCTGAGGGAAAAGTTCTCATCCACAGGCAGAAATTTTATCTTCACAAGAGAAATCAAGCCAGCCTTTTCTACAGAGGAATGTGCCTTTAAAATAAGAAAAACAGTAAGATCTCAAGCTCCGAGGCTGAACAGCTGTGGTAAGTTATAGCTTTATGAAGAACAGTGGTGGCAAGAAATACAGAGATAATGACCTTATTGTAATCCATATTAATACAAGTCTGAAAGCAACTTCTTTGTGAGTAACTATAGAAAATAGTACACTGTAATTCCAAAGAATGCTTCATTTACTTGGGTACTGGTTTCTAAAATACAATAATAGGCATCCTCATCTTGTGTCTGGAAGACCATTTTTTAAAACTCAGCTATTAAAGAGCCTCTAGAAATTAATCAACCTCAGTTTCTTCCCCTCTCCCTGCCATAAGAAGATAAATCCCCTAAACTGTGTTTACTTCTGGATAGAGCAAAACACCTTACAAGATAAAGACCCTTTAGTTATACTAAGAGAGAATGAGCATGAGTGTCTCTCCCGTGGCAATTTTCCCAGGGGAATATAATTGCTCAGTTCAGGAGGCCAAGGACAGAACAAGTTTGCTGTCAAAAGCCAACAGTGAAGCCTACAATCAGGAGCAGCATTTAGGTAACAATGCCTTGAGCATGCCTGTCTCTGAGGGGAAGGAGGCTGGGAAGAAACACGAGATGAAGCAGCATGAGATCAGCCCCTAGTTCCTGGAGTAAGGCTTTGTGAAAAACAGGAAGGAAGTGCAGAAATCAGTAATGTGAAACAACCTCTTGGGGACTGCCAAGACCCTAAAAACCTCGCTGATTTAGTTTCCCCATCTGCAGAAAGCAGCAGCAGGGGAACTGGTTCAGGCTTGTGAGGCATTCCTGTGTTGTTCTACAGAAATGTGACTTCCCATGGCAAAGGCTGAGTGAAACAGAAGCAATTTGTTTTCCTTGGAATCATAAGAACCTACTTGATCAGATGCATAAGCGATGAGGCGAGAATTGAGCGAGGACTCATCAGCGTCTGGCTCAGAAACCTTCATCTCCAGAATTTTATTCTTCCTTGCTGCCAGCAGTGCAACCAAGGTTGATTCACTCACAGTGCTCTGCAAAGACATTGCTCATTTACTGCATCTGCTACTTCATTGCTAATTTGCAAGGGATCTGCTGAAATCAGTGACACGCCCAGCTGCCCACCCCTCTTTCATTCCTACTCCTGCTTTTCTCTGATGCAGTGGAGAGTCATTAGTTGATGAGCAGCTCTCTGGGCCAGCAACACAAAACAAAGCCTTTTAACTGATGTATATTTTAAAGTGCAGCACTGAGTTCTGGTGAGTAAATAAACCACGTTTTCCTTTTGTTCTACAGATAAAACATAGTATTTCCCATAAAATTACAAACACGATCAAAGCCCCTTATAATAACAAAGACACAGCACTGATTCCAGGGAACTCTTGCTTACATCTTCTGGAAGGAGGTAACAGTTCAGGCCTTGATCTTGCACCTCTCAGAAACAAAAACTAGACATGAGAAAAAGGAAAAATAATTTCTTGTGTGGCTAAGGATTGTGGCAGAATGATAGTCACAAGGATTCCTTCTCTAATTATGTAAGAATTACTTTAGTACAAAACTTGATGACGTGAAACAGATTAAGAAATGAAATCTGACTCATTTATCCTTAAAAAGACCACAAGAATACTTGCTGTTTCTCCATAACACAGCACTAAAAGCAACAGCAGCTTCTATTCTATAATCTTCCACATTTGTGACAAAAAATCTGGAAAAATTATGCCAAATTGGAATTCAGACCCATATAGAAAATTTTGTTGGTTTTGTCTCTAGGAAAACTATCTCCCAGAGAGAAATTCACTTCAAAACAAAATGTTGATGAGGCCATCTCTAATCTCCCCTACCTGTAATACTCCTCCGCCCACACTGTCGGGATGGTGGTGCAGGAATTTATCTGGAAGGCCCAGCATTTTAGCCAACCAATCCATCACATTCATTTCCAGTTCTGTACAGGCTGGGCTGGAGGCCTAGAAAAAATTTAAAAAGGCGAATCAGGCTGTAAATCACCCGGGACACTGATCCCCCATCCACTTGAGAGCTGAGAGAGGCAAGGAGCTAATCTGATACAGCTGCATGGAGACCACACCCACCAATTTCTTCTACTTTGTTACACAGTCATACACCTAAAAATCTGGGCAACTTTGGCACTGGGGAAAACACTGGCTTCAGAAACTACTGCAGCGTGCAGAATCATAAGCAAGTAGTGGTCTGTAGCTGCTGCAGGAGGATACAAAATACGCAGATATTCTGGCCCAGACCATCAAACAATTATTTTCAGAAGAGGAAAAATAGGAAGTGTGTTCTCTCAAAGGAACAGAACTGGAATGGAGCCCAATCTAGTCTGCAGTCATGGATGGTGGCTGCTCTATTGCTTACACTGCTTGTGTAACAGTCTTGGCACTGAGACTGGATGACAAGGAACAATGCTCACAGTGGGATATGCAAAGAATTTGAAAACACATTTCTAGTGTATTTTCTTCATTCACCCCTTACTACTAGGTAATGCTTGTTCTTATATGTTCTTTTGGATTGTTTTTCTATAAGTGACAATTTTCATTTATGCAACAACATACATGACCTGCTCTTGTATATTACACACAGGAGAAGAATGTCTAAAATAGCCCCAAAAAATTTACCCATGTGAATCCCAAGCAGTTAATTGCATCAGCCAACATATCTCCAAGGAGTGAAGGCCAGGAAGTTAGGGCTGGAAAGTAGGCATGCATGTGTGGACTTTGCCAATGGACTACCTAGAACAGAAATATGTAGAACTTAAGTCTGAAAATGTCACAAAACTGCATGAGATGTAGTGGTTAGTATCTGTTTGTAGTGAGAGAAAAGGATTACTGCAACATAATATGTGCATCTATACATCTGCTAGCAGAGAGCTGCAAAGATAATATCAACAAGGGAGCAGCACTAGCAGATGATAACACTGCACTGCATTATTAACAGATAAATTGCAAATAACAGCAAAAACATTTATCTGAATTAAACAGGCAGACAAAGATTCTGAACAGGAAAGAATGTTGTGCCATGTTTGAAAGACCAGGGTCAGAAAGGTTTATCAAAATATTTATCTTTACAAAGAGAATCCTTGCAACAAAGTTGCTCATTTTGTTTAACAACAACTTGCCTTTAGCCACACATAGCAATTTACAACTATATAAACCCTTCTATACACCTGAAGGAGCTTGTGTGGGGGACACCAGCATAAGTACATGTAATCTGGTTGCCTCTCCTTCATCAGATCAAGTTCTTGCAAACATCTATAAAAAATTTGAGAACAGACTTTGAAAAAGCTTCTTACATAAAACACACAATTTGGTAATGTGAATTCCCTTAGCAGAATCTGCAGTTTTTATGTACAAGAAGTAGACTTTTACATTCAAAGTGCAGGAGACAAGCCTCGTATCTACATGAAGTTGGGCAAGAGTTGTTTCACCTTGCTGTGCCGAGTTTCCACCTCTCTGAAATTAAGATTATATGGTTCAGCAAGCAGAGACATTATGAAGCTAATGGTTTTCTCATACTGAAGAATTTATTTCTCTATAAGCAAATATGAGTTATATACAAAGTAGTTAAAAAATACACTCACAATCTAACCCCTAAAATTACAGTTAGGAACACATCTGTGGATGTAACATCTACAAGATTTATGCTACATTTTTGCATGCTTTACTTATTTAGAACAATGTTCTGCAGAACCTGTGCATTCCCAGGATTTGGTGTTCACCCCAGGTAACAGTGGCTTTTTCCTGTCATGATTATACTTTATGTCTTACCCCTGGCATAATAATCTTCTCAATATCTCCAAAGATGTTGTCCCAGCTGTCTGGGTCCATTGGGGCAGAGTCTGGCAGCTGGGCTCTCATGTAACCTGGCTGGACATCAGGAGTCACCCGTCTCTCTCTCACGTTGCTCAGGTACTGGCAAATGTAATCCACCATCTCTTTCCCTGCAAGAGGCAAACCAGAGTTTTCCGTTTCAGTTATGGAAACACTAACTAGCAGTACCAGCACTCCACACAATCTGTCCTTAGCTATGTCCTCCTTCTCTGGACAGAGGTTCCAATAGCACTCCTACACCCTACCTGTCCCATTTAATAATGTTCTAAAACAGGTTCACAGGGGTTTTTCAGTGTCATTGAATAGTTCAAATGTACCTTTAAAACACAATCATGGTACAAGTACCATTTCTTGGCTACTGAAAGGTTAGATTTTCTTGCCTACAAATTAACTGAAATTGCATTTCACAGGAATTAAATTTTCATAATGTCCTACACTTCCTTGTCATTATAGCAAAGCCCCCTTTGCATCCTCTGAAATCCCTGCACAGCTCCACAGCTTTTGTCCATTTCTTAAGGCAATCTCCTGCAGCCCTGGAACCAAAGTTGGCTCTCCATCTCCAGAACTGTCCAAGTACCACTGCCTTCTCAGGGTGTCAGCCAGTGAAAAGCTACTGTGCATAACCCCTTAGCACAAGTTTATTTAGAATTACAGTTTGGCAGCTTTCTCACAGCATCTTAGATGTAAGACAAAAAAAGCTGAGTTACCCACAGACTCTAAATCCATTAATTTAAACTCAGCCCTGGGACACAGTTTTTGCTTCAGTGTCAGCAGATCCAAGTCTCAAGGACAAGCACAAAAAAAAGTATATAGCCCATCCTAACTTTGGGTATCACTCACAGCCCTGCAACAGTTGCTCTCCATGAGGAAATGTTACAACTCACCTCTCTGCCGGTACTCCTCAGGCTCCATACCTATTCCTCAGGAATGCACCTCTTCAGACCTGGGGCACAACCTTTTGGGAGCTGTGGTCAGTTTGGTCTGGTGCCCTGCCAGCTGCGTCCCCCTTTATAGCTCCCTTTATCTCTCAGACTCACACATTCTGGAAAAGGTTTAACAGGCAGGTTATTGGTGTGTGTTTATCTAACTCCTCCCAACTGAGGGCTTTTGCAATCTCTCATGTTCTCATCTGTGCTCTTTTGATGTGTAAGATAGTGTATCACTAAGAGGAGCTGCCTCTGCACTTTCCCATTTTCTATCAATCTTTCAGAAGTCTCACAGTAATCCATGCCATGAATATAAGGCACATTAACATGGGACTTGTGGGAGAGAAAAAGTTCAAGAGCTTTCAAACCAAATAAAAGCTAGCAGATGTTACGCCAGCACACCCAGCTACTGTGCTAGCATAGCCATTAAAACAGGGTACCAGAACAGAACTAATTTGACATGGGAGACAGGGACTTTTCCTAAGAATTGTTCTGAGAACCCTTTTCCCAAAAATAAGAGTATACCTACATCCCCACAAGTCTTGTGTCCTTATGCTGTCAATCCCATGCTGCTGGAAGGAAAGGCTTCAGTTACTGCCAGTTCCAGAACTACACTGTGAAGCAGCAATGATCCTCTTTGTGGATTTCCTGCCCTTCAGATCAGAGCAGGTTACACTAAGCAGGGTGATGTTCCTCCATGGATATCACCCCAGACCACTGAGCTGGGAAAATGCACCTTTTCCCTCACTGTGCTTTTTTTTCCTCCTCTATGATATGCATAAACACTGGGATCTACTCTTATCTTTCCAGAATTACTCAAAGTCCTCTGCCTGGATTGTTCTCAGTTTGAAAGAACAGCCTTATAGATGGCCTCTTGCTCCAGTTTTAGGACCTGAAAACACATCCTGACCTCTCTCTGGCAGCACAATCTTTGATACTACTCAATGTTGAATCCTTACCCATCTTCATGTGCTCTACACTGCACCAGGCAGCCCTGGCAAAAGAGAGAGGTAGGACTTTTAGACTAAGCACCAGAAAGAGCAATTATTTCCCCTACAACATATTCTTGCCTATTTTTGCCATACCCTCGGCTACTGCCTGGGGCTGGCCCCGCTGGAGACAGGATGCCAGGCTAGGCAGACCCTGTGTCTGACACCTGACAGCAGTTTTGCTGTTCTCTCACAGGAGAGAACTGGCTGCCAGGGCAGCTTTGATTCTCTGCCCCAGGTACTCTAATGCAGCACAACCACTTACATAGTTGTAGAAAGTTTTTACATTGTTCTCAGAGCACACTGGCTACAGAACAGTGTGAAACCTTTCCTAGTTTCTGCTGCAATTAGATACTTGAGAAGGAACTGTGTTATAGATATGAGAAAAGATGCCCTGACACACATCAGATTAACGTACTGAAATAAAAAACCCCAAATTGATAAAAAGGCATTGAGAGAAGTGCAAAAACACTACTATGTGCATATTCATCTGTTTTATCTCATACTGCTCTGGAAACATTAGGAAAAAAGTAACAAGCAGCCCATGTTTAATAGGAATTTATGAACATCTCTTGGCTGTACTGTAAATGATCCCATGAAGGGGAACAAGCTAAGAAGGGACAGGCATCAAGCACGGGACCAATTCTAAATGAGCCCAAAGTTCTCAAAAACTCTGATTTTAGCTCACTGCAAGTGATTAATATGCTAATATATATGGACATCTGTTCAAAGAAACAGATGGTAGCTAACTACATTTATGTTTTTAATTTGGAACAGCAAATAAGGAACAGTATTTTTAACAATCTTTTCAGAGCTAAACCATATAATAAATATTTCATGTAACATCTACCCTACAGTTTAGCTCAAAGGTGATGGTTTCATTGGGTTGATCTCTTTTTCTGTGCAGAAGAGAACAAACAGCAGGTCCTGTTCAGAACTAAAACAGCTGACAATGAGTTACAGGTAGGGTAAATACTGCTGGTGATAAATAAGGTTTTGTTATAGCTACGCTGCACTCAGGAGAGTTTTGTTATGGACAAGGAGGAATAGAATATTTGCTCACAGGAAACAGAATGAATAGAAAAGGTTCATTTCATTGTTTGCAGCCAACATCTGCTGTCACAGCCGTGGGAAACTCTCCACTTGGATGTGAACGTTGCCACTATCACCACTCAAACACTGCCACTCTTATCATTATTGAGAAATCACAGAGATTACACTGTTGTTAAATTTGTGGGATGTGAGGACACAAACATTATTTTGATCACAAAATAATTAATTGGAGCAATGCCTAAGCAAAACCTTTCCCTTGGCTAACTGGTTCCTCAATCTGCTAGTGACATAATGGATAGTTCCTGAAAAAAATCCCTAAAATAGAGCAATTTCCAGTTAACCACTGCACAAGGTTTCACAAGGTTTGCTTCAAGTCCTAGTACTAGCATGATGATGTCCTTGAAAATAATTCTTCTAAAACCCACCATCATAGATTTCCCATTTTTGTCTTTTGATTATTTTCAGATTGAATTTGCCAATCAAAATCAAATTTACCAAACATATAACAATACGAAGATATTTAGAATCTTTCCCAACTGCCAAATCTATAAACCCAAGTCAAATCTTGACCAGTTTGACCAAGTTTTGTACAGTACAATGCTATCCTTTCCCCATTCCTCCCTCCTACCATTTAAGGCCAGTCCATACCCCAAACTGTTTTTTCATGTTTTTCCAGATGCCTAACACAGAACAGCTTTGACCCTCTCATTCACACACAGACCAATTAAATTGATTCTACACTATATATATGTGGAAAAGATATTTAATTGTAAAATAGAAAAAGTAGGCCAGAGTACAGTTTTAAGGGTAATTCTTCCGTGTACAGTATAGATAAACCAGACTTTTTGCTTAAGTTTATATAAACAATTCCATAAAAGCAGTGAACATGGAACAACAAAGCAAAGCACAAAGAATTTTATCTTACAAAAAACGGATCTGCACAGTAGTTCAAAATTTAATGTAACACAGCACTGAACAATCTTAAGGCAGCTCAGTCTAAGCACAGGACTAGAAGCCAGGAACTCCTGAGATCCATTCCCAGGTGACCACAGGTTCACGTGGTGTTAAGCCAGTCATTTAACACTCCCTCATGTTGCACTTAAACCAGTTATAAAATTGAGACAGTAACACTCACTTACCTGCCTCAGGCAGTGCAGTAAGGGTTCTTTAAAAGATTTTACAATGCTCTGAAGATGTAACGTGCCATATACATTTTAAGCATAATAGATCACTGCACAGACACACACAAACACAGTATCACAGTGAGGAACAATGATGCTGGGTAGGAAGAGCATCAGTACAACATAAAAAAAAATTACTTGTCCAATTGTGTAATTAAAATGCAAAAGTCTGTTAAAAAAAGTATCGCTGAAATAATTTCAGGGCTGTTGGGGAAGAGAGATCAATAGGGATGTTCTAAAATAGCTACTATTTGTGTTCCAGTGGAGACATTCTTTTCTACTCATTACTGAACTTTAAAATGTTTGTACAGGAAAATTTTAAGATACATGAAATGAAGTTCCAATGCCTCCACTACCAAATTTTGGCTCTTAATATGTAAATTAGGATACTTTTTTGTTCTTCTTAATTACAAATTACATTCTTCCAAGAAATATACCACCCACAATAAAACTGGCTGCTAGCTTACTTCAAATGACCTATTGGCTAAACATTTTTCTCATAATTTTTCTCACCTTTGCTGAAAAATACCTATGCAAGATGTATGTGTAGAAATTATAAAAACATGCAGCATATGTACAAACTGAAAAGTTTAAAAAATATTAGCTTCATATACATGTAAATCTACTTGGATATATCTGAAATTAAATATAAAAATTTCACCACCTAAAATAAAAAAAAAACCAAAAATGGTTTTCAGAGAATCTGAGACAACTACTTAAAGCTGTACAAAGATTTCCACCTGGAAATGTCTTATTCAGAGAAGTTGAGTTGTTATCATGTAGAAATAACTGTTAATTAATTTTGTCACATAATCAAATTTCAAATTGTCAGCTTAAATCAACATCACCCTTAAAACTGTTCTGTTTTTCAGAAGTTAGATTCATACTAAAATCAAAAATTTCACAAAAACATTGGCTTTTCGTGTTTCTGGATCCCTTCAAAAAGATTTATCAACTCATTTTGAAACTGTAAAAAAACCAACTATTTACAGTATTTAATTTTAAATACTTTTCACAATTTCTAAATTCAGAGTTTTTATGTTACAAGAAATTAATCAGAGCTCACGGCTTAAGTCCAGTTATCAACTTGTAGCATCTTCTCTATCATGAAATCCCACGGCTGTACCTATATACTGTACAGTTCAAGATTGTACTGCAGGTTTTTGAAAGTAACAGGCTTTGCAGTGTGTTCATTTTTTATTAAACAGCTTCTTTATTAGTCTGGAGGCGGTTCATTGCCTCTAACTTCTGCCGATAGGCCTCTGCTTCTTGTTCCTTCTTTAGAAGCTGCTGACGATATTTTTGTGCTTCTCTGTTTGCCTCATCCAGCTGTTTCTGAAGAGTTTCTCTTTCCTATTAGAAACAGAACCAGCAATATTTTGTCAAATAAGTATCAAATACAAGTTAAAATGGCAAATACTTTTCCTTTACATGCAGTTCAAGTGTTAGGGTATCATGGAGATGCTGTTCAGCTCTTACTGAGGCTGAATGCTGCTGTGCAAGTTAGACCCCAATTATCAACCAGCCAACTCCCCACACAGGACTGGCAGTGTGGAGACAGTAAATCTGAGTCTACTGAGCTGTAAAGGTACCACGCAAAGTTTTCACCAGAAAAAGAGCTAAATGAAAAAAGTGGAAGTGTGGTGATTAAATACTAATAGAATATATTAATTTTTCTCCAATCATTCAATCTAACAGGCTTGTCACTTGCTGTTGTATTTCTAATCAGACAGTAAAAATGCCAACCTGTACCCTAGCAGCCATCTGCACTGGAGTGTGTCAGCTGCCCTCTGACCAAAGCATAAACCAAACTGTTTCTTTCTGAACAGGGACTGATACTCTGCAATCCAGAGGTCTAATTACATCCCCAAGGACACTGCATCTTTATGAATTAACAGGCAATTCCCCAGACAACTTTTTTTCCTTTAAAAGCAGCTAGTAAAGAAATCCTTAAGTAACTGCAGAAATCCTCCATAACAGGATTGTTGGGGGTGGATATAAAATGGTTTCCAAGCAAAATGATATGGGAAATGTCACTTCCTCTAAAGCTGCCTTAGGAACCAGGGAGAATGCATTTCCATCTCCAGTGATGTAGGTACTGTCATTTTGTCTGATGTTGCTCTGAGCCCAATTGAAAAAGCAATTTGCTAGGGAAATAGTTTTGTTTTGATCAAATAATCAAATATCATTTCACTGAAGTGCATCATACTTTTATGACTAAGGTAGTATTGGATTTAAAATCATTCTTTCCATTGCAGTTGTTAAGTAGGAACAGTAAGGAAGGTTGCCAGAGAAACAAACCATCTCCCAGAAAAACAACTTATCAAAAAACTGAGGTCCAGTGAAAACAATTTGTCTTTTCACCATATTCCCATCCCAGCAGTTCAGTATCACATTCCCATTTAATACCTCCAAGTTGTTAGAAGTTTCAGCCCGCCACACTCCCATAAGAGCACCCCTATTCTTCATCTCTGATGCACTCACATATTTTCATGGTCAGAGAAATACAAAATACTCTGCCTCTCTTCTACTTGCTACTGTTCTCAGTACTTCTCATAGTCACATTTAGCAGTCACATGTCAGCTGAATGTGCTGAAATATAATGATCACATGGTGGTCAGATCACTGAAAATAGCAGCACCTGAACAGCAAAATCAACAGGTGAAAGATGTTATTAACAGATTATAAAGAGACTAGCTAGAACACAGACCAAACTGCAGTAAGTGCAACTTGATTTTCCAAGGGGCTTTAAGAGCTGAAGGCAGTATGCTAGGGGTTTGCTTCATTTGGAGTACATGCTAATAAAACGTGAGCTAATCTGATTTTGCTTATTTGAAAAGGAAGTTCAGCTTCCACTTCTGAAAATTTGGATTCTGCTTTTAAGGCAACTTTATGGATGGTCAACCCATGTAGCAACTAGCCTGACAGGTGCCAAATGAACAACACAGGCTACACCTCAGATGATCTGAACCAATGATCCTCCAGCACTAGCCCAGACAAAACACACTGCTATTTCCAGAAGTTGTCTCTGTAGTATGAGGGACCAACAGCTAATGTAAAACAACCTTATGGATTAGAGCCTTGGTGAACAGAGCTACAAGACAATTCCCAGGGAATTAGTCAAAACACTTGATCCCTCCACTGTAGAAAGCAGCCTTTCCTTTTTGAGGGCTGGGATGTATGGAGCTGGGCATTCATTCCCATGAATTGGTCTCATAAAAACCATCAACAACCTAATACTGTCAAGAAGTAAAGCTGCTCTATCTAATGGCCTGCACAGAAATAAGAACCAGTGGTAGTTCACTGGCAAGAAGTCCTGTGGTGCATTACAAACAGCAAGGGGCTATCACTGCTATGGAATGTGTGCAAACATTTGGATGGAATCACTGCTGTGGAGTGGGGGCACACTGCAAACATCTGGGGATGGAATCACTGCTGTGGAGTGGGGGCACACTGCAAACATCTGGGGATGGAATCACTGCTGTGGAGTGGGGGCACACTGCAAACATTTGGAGGTGGGAGGTTCTTGAACAACATTTAAAGACTATTTCCCAGAGAAGTGAGAACTAGAGCTGAGTACCCAAAAGTAGTTCAGCATGTTAAGGAAAGGGTAAGAAAAAACAGGTAAAAACCAAGTCACCGTGGCATGGCCAGAAGATAAAATCAGTATCTACTAGACACAGTAGCAATTCAAAGCACTAGAGTAGTCCAGCAGCTAACAGCTGTAGTTTTTAGACTGTCACAGTCCCAACAGAATGAGTTAAGGAGATGAAGCCAACTTTTCTGTGTGACTAGGCAGTGGGAAAAACCCAACACTTCTGGAGGAGCAACACATACCTACTGTGGACTCAATGGTCAAAAATAGTTCTCTATCTTTGACATCTAGAATAGGGAGGACTGCATCTCATCTACCAATTTAATCAAACCCAGAAAGTGTTCTTGGGACATTCTTTAGAAAACAACCAGAAGTGTTCTAGAGATGTGGAGTCCTTTTGTATCACCTACCCAGATAAAAACCAAATTAGAAGATGCTCAGTGCTCTAAAGAAATCTTCCATTTTACCAGGGCATTTTCATTACATGTAACTTTCCATCGACAATAGGAACACCCATAACTAAAATAACCAACCACTCTTTTAAACAACACAAAGACACAGGATAGGAATCCATGAATATAATTAGTTTACCATTATGATTACTTTTTAGTCTAATCAAATGATTATCCTGGTTCTAATGCGTATTACCTTTCAAACATGCAATATGGGAGAAACAGTCAAATAAAAGAATGAAAATAAACATCACTATATGTTAATGAATTATGCATGAAAATGAAAAACAGAGTATCTGTGTGACAGGGTTTTTCTGCTGCCATCCCATGTTTAAAATATCAAACTGCTTAGGAAAACTGCTGTCACTCTTCAAAATGAGCTGAAATGTTTTAACTTAACAGACTCAGAATAGAAAATTTAAAAACACCACTACAGCTTTAGTTGTTCCACAATACTTTCACAAGAAAGTTTGTCACCTCACATGGATGGGAGGATTTTCAATTACAAAAACTTTCAAACTACAGTAAACTGTTCACACACTATGAACTTAAAACAGCTGGAAAAGGTATTCACCCTTGAATCAACTCTTTAAAATGAATTAGCGTGAGTCAAAAAAATATGTTTTCTGTATTTCCGCATTCTAAAAAATTTTTTAAATATTTTAATGAGGGGAGGGGTCCCACTCTCTCCAAATTGAAATATCTACCACAGTCTGTGATGAAGAAATTTGAAGTGAACCAAGTTTGTGTGCACTTCTTTATTGCCACTGCTACTTAAGTAAGGTGGCACCATACCCCTGTGAACCACAAGGCCCCTACAGTCAACTGGCCTTCACACAGAGGCAGAGGTCTGCATGTGCATTTCCAGTTGTACAGGCAGGGACAAGGAAGTCATCAAAACTTCCACTGAAAAGTAACAGACCAAGCAAGTCATCTAAATCAACTTCTTTCAATATTTGAGGAGCATGTTTAACATATATAAATAAAACTGGTAATCCCCCTAAAAGAATTATTGGTATTGTTATACCAATTATCTGTAATTAGGAACAGGTCAATCTATGCCTTAACCAATCTGGATTTTTTAAAAATTCATTTAACAGAATTACTAAAATACTTAAGGAAATGTAATTTCCTTTATGAATAATTCAGGCAGATTTTTAAAAGTGTGAACAAAAGAAATGCTTTTATTGTAACAGTCATACATTTTTAAAAATGCAGCAAGAAAATTTCAACTGTCAGGATAATCTGTAATGACCACAAAGCTGCAAAGGCCAAAAGTATTTCACACAACAACTTAGGGACATGGAAAGCAAATGATGGGAGGTGGTAATTATTGTTATTAGACATGGATAACATATAGCACATACTGTACAACAAAAATAGGCACAATTTGATACTATGAACAGAAGTTGGAGAATACAACCTTTGATAAATGAAGTATCATGGAGTTGACAAAATGAGAACTTACAGTCTAGTCAAAGCAGACAGCAATTTTCAAAAACTTTTGACCAAAACTGATCAGCACAGTTAAAAGTAACAGGAAAAGGAATGAGATGGTTGACCTTTTGTGGATAGCATACAAAAGCTACAATTTTAAACTGAACAGCTACATCCATTTGTCATATCAAAAGGAAAGCGCTCTCAACATTTTTAGGTCTTTTGCAGTATAGTTTTAAAAAAATCGATGGTGCAAAGTTGTGTAATAATAAACTGCTTCAGAATTTAAAAAAAAAAGGTGGGGAACACCACACAGATAAAAATTAACAAACACAGAATCTTACTGTTTCACACTTCCATCAGCAGTTATCTAGATACCATGAATGGAAAGGAAACATTGCTAAAAATGATCTCAAAATCAGAAGCACGTGGCCGTAACAGAAAGATGAGGGTACAGTGCTCTCATTCACTCCTAGTGGAAAGAGTCAAGTCACTCGATAACGTATCAGCACCCAGTTTTAAAAAACAGCTAGTGATCTTTAAGGAAAAACAACAAAAAATGTTCTCATATACTTAAACAAGTGTCACTTTTACATGCATGATCATGGGATCATGCAAACAGCCCTCCTATTTTCTCTTTACAACAACTTTGTAAAAGATGAATTTCAGTTACAGGAGAGACTGAACAAGTTAAACGTTTCAGACGCTTCATTCTGTGGTAACACAGACATTAACCTGAACAATACAAAAACCACAACCAGATACTCAGTCCTGAACACTGTTCAACACAGATCATGTAATATACTCCTTACTTCTATTTCTGCAGACTCCACACGATTTTCAACAATCTCAATGCACTGTCTCTTCACTGGCGGTTCTTCACTTATCACAGTTTCTTCAGCAATGTCTGTTGCTGGAACTGTTAACACTGAAAACATATTTGCTCATGTAAATACATTTACTTTGAACAATATTTGCACTATATAAAACTTGTATTATTCAAGTAATTTTATTAACAGCAAAAAATGGAGATACTTGTGAAAACACATATATATAATGAACTGCATGATAAGCTCAGTGAAAATCTACTAAAAACTGTAGTTGCTTCTATGCTACTAAAGAACTTTAAAATTCTTCATTACTGAGGTCTACAGTAACGAGCTCTGGAGTATCACTGCCATTTTTCACAGAGTAAACAAACATGACAGAGAACTGCAGCAGAGTCACCAGTCTGTCAACTCTAACTTCTGTAGCAGACCATTTATATAATGTTTCTTAAATAAATACAAAATACAAATCTTGCCTTTGTTTTGATTAATACGCCTTAAGTAATCTAAAAATCCAGTAGTTATTAGCCATGAGTAAGAAAAGCAGGGTTCTCAGTAAAGTCATACTTTAATTCCTCATGCATTCTGACAAATGCGACTGCCACCTCAGTTACCATCTACACCCACTCACTCATAATGATAACAAGGTGTACTAGTTCAGGCAGACTGTGAACCAAATAATTTGCCTCCTGTGTACAGCTCCTCAAGACTGACACTGGGAGTCCTCATAAAGAAACCAGAGAAGGGATCGTTTTTATCTGTTATTTATCTATTATTTTATCTATCTCCATATTTATCATTATTGGGGCAGAGCATCTTTAAAAGAAAACACCCAAAGCATACACACCACAAAATAGGATTTATCACACTAGCAGCTTCCACGAAGTAGATATGACCCCCCCAAAATGTTGTGTCACTCCGGCTTCACTAATTCTGACGGTGCTGCTCTATAACCTCAGGCATGTAAGACCTGACCATTTGTCAGGTCAGTGTGTCAGTGCCCTGACACTCCACGGGACTTGCACAGATTGTTTCATGTATCAGATGTCTACATCCAAGCCTCACCTCCCCACAGTACTTCCAGCAAAGCAACAGTGTACGAATTAGAACAGATTGTTTCATGTATCAGATTTCTAAATCCAAGCCTCACCTCCCCACAAAAGCAACAGTGTAAGAATTAGAAGAAGGTTTTTGTTTTACTCCATCTATTAGTTTTTGTAATGAGTTTGCAAAAATCAAACTTACTGAAGGCAAAGCAAGTAGTTGTCACTTTCCTCTTAAATGTCCCAAGTCTCCTCTATAGGTTAGTACCTCTTCTATTCTCTCTCCTAAAGCAGAGGCTCAGCTCACATGTCAACCCACTGAACTGCAGAGGCTTGCGTCTGAGCCTTCTCTAATACAAGAATTAACAGATGTACACAATATGGTCCAAGCTATTTGCACCTAAAAAGTCATTATCATTACTGTAGCTAAAACAGTTCCTTCAAGCTGGAATCATGCAAGTGTGCACTCACCTTGCTGCCCATCTGGCATGGTCACAATGATGGGCTGCCCAATGCCACTGGTTGGAATGGAATGCAGGTTACCCAGCTGAATGCCGTCCGTCACTATGGTAATAACCTGCTGACCTCCCGAACTGACCACCTGCTGAATGGCCCCATCCACAGACTCTGCAGTCACAACTTCTTCTGTGGCCACAACTAGCAACAGATTAGTAAAGGAATTCAGTCAATTTACAAATGAGGGTTTTATGATTTCAAATGCATTTTGGTATTGCTGAGAAAGTTTGCTCCATGGCTTTCAAAACTTGACCCCCCTGATGAATACTTTACTATGTATTATAATTTAAATAGAGTCTTTCATCAGGCTAACATAAAGCACTCACATTTTGACAATACATGCAATACCATCCCTACTCAATATAATAATATTGATATACCCCACTCAAAATTGATGCTTTCGGTTCAGTGTTAACAGGTCAGCAAGAACAGGAGCTTCTTTTAAGAACACATGGAACTTTTGCATTGTACACAAGCTGGAGTAAGTTACACTAACATGCTTTCGGTAAAAAATTAAACTACTACCTAAAGACTAAAATACTACCTTGAAGCTACTTCTCAACCAATGACTTGCCACTGTACCTCTCCCCAGCACAGATTTGTCTACTTAATCTAATGGTCTTCAAAATGGTAACAAAATAAAGGAACCCCACAGAATCTTAAAAGTTTTGTCTGTACTCCGTGAGTAGTTCAAACACAACAACTTTACTTCTTATACCAACTATGAAACAAGACTAAAGGAAAAGTTCTGCAGAGCTGACATTTTTACTCCTTTAAAGAAGAAAGATAAAGCTTAAGAAGTAAAACAAACCTTGTATGAATATAATTTCATACGTAAAAGTGCAAAATTCCAGCTCAACTATCCATTTCAAATTCATGATTCAATAATGAGTAAAAGCAGTGAACTCTCACAGTTCTGTATTACTTCTACAGATGAAGGTAGGACAAGGAAAGACTGCATTCAGAACTACAGCACATGTCCCAGCTTGCACTGTATGCTGCAAATGGGGTGTTGTGCTACCATCCTTCCTTTTTTAAAACAAGATGCTGAGACAAACAGCAAGATCACTGGTAGCACAATCAAGGAAGTTCAAGAACACTAGCTCTGCATTTTATTTTCAATTTATCAGGGTAAAAGTAAACCCTTTGATTTAAATAACAGACATCAGAGTGCTCTCTATCTACAGAGAGGAAATTAAAACCCTATAGACTGTGTTGTGATGTTCAAGATGACAGAAGGTAGATAAAACTCTGAAGCTTTCATCTTGTAAGTTAATTACAACATAACATACACAGAAAAATCACTCTGTAGTTTAAATAATGACTGCAGACATTGTCTTCTGAAGATCTTTATGTTTAGAGATTACTGTCCTATAAGACTGCTTAAATATTCACAGAGTGTTTATTCATGGAACCAAAACAGCAACTCCCACATGAATAAGCGGTGTTGTACTGAACTTGATTTGGCTTCCAAGTACAGGTTCAGCAGTCAGAAAGACCACTGTCACAAAAAAATCCAAATTGCAAGTGCCAGTACTAGGTGCTGTGGCAAACAGCTCTGATCTTTCACTATCAAACTCAGTGTTGGGTTCTGGAAGGAAACACTGGAACTTTTTCAAACCTTGAAAGAAAAGGGAAGATTTTGTCTAAAAAGGAGCTATTCTATATAAAAATACCTCCATAAATATGGCCATTATTCCTTCCTTATCTATACCCATATAATCATTATTTACCACACTTCTTCATGTGCTGAAGGAAACTTGAACTTATGTACTTTAAATTTATTAAATTATTTAAAATTACTTAGCTTTCTAACCTGGTGTTTCTGAAGAATTAGACAGTGGAGCTGATGCTTCTGCTAAAGCTGCCAACGTAGCTAATACTGATGTTGATGAATTTCCAAACTGTACAGCAGACACCCCTGTTTCATCTAGAAGGATGAAAAAAATTAGCCAATAAATTTAAAACCAGCAAAGTCCCATTTTCTATTTTTTTGCACTGAAACTTCTAGCATGCACTCCATTTTCAGCAGCATTCTGCTGAACTGAAGTGCTATTCTGAAGTGAAGTTTGTTAAGCAAATAGAACTTCTGCTAATTTATGTCTGTGAATATTGTTGTTTTAGGTAAGTACATACTTACAACACAAAAAAAAAACACTGATGAGGAGTACGGTAACTATTCTTACCACTGTTTTTCCTCAAAACATTTCATTAAATGGTGAAAATCAGTGGAAGTTTAAAATCCCAGTAGCTATTCTTTAGACATCTAAATACCTGTTCTATTGGATGTATTTGCAGAGGATACCAGACCTGTTAGGTTCACCACCCCTCCAGGTCCAATGATGAACTGCGGTGTGGCCGCGTGTATCGTCACAGTGTCCGGACTCTCGGGATTCGTATTGATTTGGTTCTGCATTGCAATCTGGGACACAAAGGTAACAACATCATTCCCAGGGCAGGTATAAAGGAGTTGTTGACCTTGTGTAAGAGCTAGAATTCTTGTATGTTTCACACAAACAAGGAGGATCTCCTTCATTATACTCATGCAATACACATAGATCGTGTCCTATCTCCACGTACATAAGAAACTTTTTTTTTTGTTGAAATCTAAAGACAGAAAGTCTGTTGGAGTGAAAGAATTTAACAACACACCACTACTTCTCTCTACCAGGTATTGTAAACAAAGAGGACAAGGCCCTTTTGCAGATGTGCAAGCTCACTTATCTAAAAGAGAAGTCTGAAGAACCAACACTGCTGGGGCAGATACATGTCATGAAAAGCTGCTCTGACAGCTTTGCAATTGCCATGAAATGTACGTGGCAGTCTTGTTCTCTTTCTATGAATTATTACTAACTTCTATTTACTACACCCTTTCTGCAATCAGGAGGAGGCTAAAGGAACACACCAGAAGTTCAGACATTTAAAGACATAGGGAGATTACACATTTATACAGTGGCATAAGAATATTTTTCATTTGCTTTGCATTCTTTTCTCAGTAAGACTTATCACTTAATTTGCCTTTAACAATACTGTCGAACAGTGAGCACACATTTCCATGGAATTATCTATTATAATCAATTCTCCAATAATTCAATCTTAGCTTTTCTAATTCTGGAAAAATTGGCATCTCTTCTCTCCTGTCAGAACTCCAACTGCTAGGGAATTAATATCCATATACGAAGCTAACTGAACACTAGGGGATAATCAATATATACTGCTAGAGAAGGGAGTTATTTTTTTACACCTCAGTTGTAAAGAGTCAATCTACCTCTGTGTATTACATCACTCAAATTTAAGAAAATAAAGAATATTTATCCTTGACTTTGTAGGTGGTGAAAATGTTCTTTGACCAAGTAATGTTTACTAACATTGATTTCATTTCATGTAATGAACTAGATTGGAGTGTGGCATTATCAATAGATGGCGTCACAGCTGCTACAGTAAAGGCTTCATTTATGACATGCACAATCAAGTACTTTGTTGTAAGTTCCTTTAACAGGAAGAATTAAAAGTTACCTGTAATATTTCTGCAATGTCTTCATTTCCATTGTCTACTGCAATATCTAATGCCGTTTTGCAAAATTTGCTCTGAGCATGAACATCTGCTCCATACTTTATCAAGAGTTCTACAACTTCTTGGTGGTGATGTTCAGTTGCCCAGTGAAGTGCAGTCATTTTGAGCATGTCCTTCGCATTGACATCAGCACCATGCTACAAACAAGATCATTGCATAAATTATGTCATTAGAAATATCTGCATTAAATCATGCTGGTCACAGAATGAAGCCCAAGATTGTCCTTCTCTATAAGGAATGCCCTGTTATCTTACATTTACGTATTTATTAAAAACAATCTATCTACCAAATACATTATTTACTTCAAAAGGATTACATATTCCCTAAAGCACATCTTCTAAAATCTATTACTAAACACAGTATCAAATTAGGATGTATTCTTACTTTGAAACAGCAGTAAATAAATCTGAAATCACGATGATTTTAATGTAAAATAAATTACAGTTCAATTGGAAAACAAAACTCCCAATGCACACAGTTTAACTATTCATATAATTTCAATGTTGGTTTCATGACTAAAAGCAAATTGCAAATATCTATCATAAACCATTGCAATAACCCCATTTCAGCCTTGTTGCAGCTGTTCCTACCTTAAGTAAGACTTCTACTATGCTGGCATGGCCTTCTGATGCTGCCATGTGTAATGGAGTTCTGTCCACTTTGGTTCTGGCATCCCGACTCACACCTGCCCGCAGCAACACCTCTGTGGTGGAGTAGTGTCCATACTGTGCTGCTAGATGGAGCGGGGATGTTCCCAGCTGTAATGGAACACAAAACATGCAGCTCTAACAGATGTCAGGATGAAGCATTTCTTCTTACTCTGAAGCTACCAAACCCAGGTGTTAAGCCACCACTTCAAAACCATTTTCCCTTGCAGTCCTACGGAGAGAAGCTGTTGGGGCTTTTAGAAAACATGAATGGGGGAGGGAAATTTCTTGTTGCTTTCTTTTTACTCTCTCTTTTCTGTCTTATTGACATTTAACATTTCAAGGGGCCTAGCCCCATTTTTAGTGTTGGTCAACAGGGACCTTTAGAAGTCAATTAAGTCCAATCTCCTGCTCAAAACAGAGTTAATTTGAAAGTTAGGTCACTAAGCAGATTAAGTCTCTTAAGAGCCTGTAAGTGCCCTAGGAATTTTGGGTACCTGACCTCTCTACAACCTACTCAAAAATCAGCACGTTCAAAAGACAACTCAGTACCCCTATATCAGGGAACTCTCAGCAGCACATATAGGTAGTTAGGACTGTTTTCATAATTCAGACCTCTCACTATACTAAATGCATAAGCACAGTAACTAGGAGGATGATTGCTGCTTTTTCCCGTTAACCATTCCAAAGTTCATCTTGGAAGTCACCAGAATGAGCTCACTCACTCAGTCTGTTACCAAAATCAGTAGGAGGTCATATGAAGAAACAGACAATTTTAATTTTGGATTAGACATTAGGTGATGTGATTGCAGAATTCCAAGAAGTACTGGTAATATAAATGCTAAAATGTAAGAATCATATTTCTTTCTTCAGGGGAGAAAAGTAAGATGATTTACTTTCTCCACTGTAAAAGTTTTCATTACCCAGTCTGTGGTAAAAGGTGCTCCATTTGCCATCAAAATGCGAACTTCATCATCTTGACCTGCTCGTGCAGCTTCTAAAAGTTTCTTTCCCAAATCTACTAGTGACATCTAGTGAGGAACATAAAGGAATATAAAGATAAAATAATAACATTTTCAATATTTTAAATACATACAACATTATATATGGCAACAATACATGTTGCCTTTTTTTTTAATTATTCTTATTATTTCTGAACTACTCTGAAAAGTTCAGAAACTGGGTTATTTTGGCCATGAGAACAAGGTTTATTGACTGCAATAAGCAGTTTGATTTTAGAATTACTTCTGCCAGCCAAACAGAATGGATACTGATGCAAAGATTTCAGTATTACAATGCTGTAACCACTGAAGCTGTAAAGTTAAATGAAATTTAAACTGAACAGGATGCACGTTTCTTATAGCAAAAGGCAGTTTCAAAGCTCTCACCTGATAGTGCAACCTTCTGCAGCTTTGTCCAGCTTTCAAACAGTACTACATCACAGCTGCTGTCATGCACCCAAAGGCACTACTTCCACTTATCCAAAATGCCTACAGGTATTTAGGAGGTACCACTACGTAAATGCACTGGGAGAGGTATGAAACACAACACCTTTCTGACATCTTGTACCTTCCCTATTTTTGTTCACCCTAAAATATAATTTCTGTACTCCCGGATGCCAAATGACACAATAAGCATATCATTGTACTACATACAACAGATACAGGAAACAAAATCTTCACCTGAAAACAAATAGTACTACCTGCTTTAACTGCCTGCAGTTACTAACACCATGTGAAATGCAAAGTTTTGAGACATGATTGAGATGCTAGCTGAAAAACCTTCACATCATGATTGGACAATGTCCCTTTTACACCAAGGTTCCATATAATACTTGCAATAACATATGTAGACAAATTACACCTGTTTCTGTTGCATCAAAGATTTGCTAAAAACACAGCTTTTTAAACTCACCCCATTTCATACTTGCTATTAAATTTGTTCAGTAAAAAAAAAATTAGAACTAAACCATAACTTATGCTACTAACCAAATTATACTACTACTAACATTTTAGTATACCTATAGCTATGTTTTCCACTACCAGGATGCTAAAAATGGAATTGCTTTCATCAGTTTAGTGTCTAGTCACAAAGTTAAGCCTGTATTACTAATAACAGCAGTTGTGAGGCCACGCAGCCAATGTCCTACACTAAGTGAAGAGTGTATCAGCCCAGGAAAGAAATCCCATTAAACATACAAATCTATCATGAAAACAGTATCTTTAGAAATTTCTCCATACCTGGCTCAATTGGCACATTTCTCAATAAACTGAAAGCTGTTGACTTTGGAAGAAACTAGAAAGGAAACCAAAATACTGCAAATGCAGTACTGAACACATATTGGTAGGGCTGTGAACTAGAGCAGATTACCTCTGTCTACAGAACTGACTGCAGGCAGGAATCCCTGGCACCAAAATACTCCATTTATGTCCATCCTGCTGGCACATGTGAACACATTGATTTGTCTCCAGCCAGAAAAGCAAAGAGAAGTAGGAAAGTGGCAGGACAGGACAAATACTAACAGTGGGAAAAGGAAGGAAAAAAGGAGCACAGTCAGATACAGAGGAAGGGACAACTGCTGTCTCTCTTCCATAAAGAAAAAGAACAAAAGAGAAAATCTAGGAAAGATCCTAAGGAATGGAACAAGAGAAAATCTGTCCCGCCCATTAAAGAGAGACACTAAAGGTAACAATACCAAACATAAGGCAAGAGATGGTACTTGGCAAATGCAGCAGTGAAATGAAGGAATAGAGCACTCCCTTTTACTTTCTTTTTCCCCAGTGGGGATTGCAAGTTAAGGAGGAGAAGTACACTTGCAGGCAGATATCATTTTTCTGGTGGTCTAATGCCACCACTTCAAGGCCCTCAGAAGCAAAAGAAAGCTGGATTCAAAATACTGAGGTTCCAACCAGCTCAGACAGACAACTATACATTTTCCTTGTATTTATTTTTGGTTTAAACAGCTGTAGAGCAAAGGAACTATAAAATCTCATTTTGGAATTGCAGAATAGTTAAGGCTGAAGGGGACCTCTCAAGATCACCTAGCTCAATATCCCAGTCAGAGCCCAGAGCTGGCCCAGGGCTCAGTCCTGTTGAGTTTTGAACGTCTCTCTATGGATGAACATCCTACCACTGCTTCAGCCTCATTCCAGTGTCCAACCCCCCTCATGGAAGAGCTGCCTTCAGTGCATACCCATCTTCCTCCTAAGACACTCCTGATAACAAGCTTATACCTGAGGTCTGTTAAACCCAACTAGGCAAATTGGTCTGGACATTTAACAGCCTATTCAGAACCCACTGCCCACATACAGATGAATGAACTGCAAAGTTGTTGTGAAAACCCTGTGCAGCCAAAGTCAAGCCACCACCCCCCAAAAATCCATTATGGCAGCCTGCAACATACCAGTCTCACTCCCAGGAGATGTTAGGGACAAACTTCAGATCAACACCTTTTCAGGGCCTCCCTGAACTCCCTAAATTACTGTGGAGCACACCAGTCAATGAAAGAACAGCAGTTCTCTTCTCAGTGCAAAACTAAATAGCTTTATACTACACTTGATAAAAAATGTTCTAATCAGGGAAAAAAAACCCCTTCATTCCTTACATTAACCAACACTTTCTTGGTTGATATAAAGTGTTTGTATTTTAAACAAGCACAAAGCATCACACGGGTTGGCATATGTCTCATAATGTAGAATTTTAACTTCAGTTAAAAGAGAAATTAAGTTTCAGTTCTCATGGGGTACTTGGAAGCATGCTTGGGCCATCTAGTGGAAAAAAGAAAAACCCAGCAAAATTCCATTGTTCAACTAAAATAATAAAAATCCCCTTATACGTCACCAAAGCACTAACAGCAGCAAATGAAGAGGCATTTCCACCAAAAGTCAGGCATGTTTAGTCACTTTTAACCAGTGAATACTAGCACTCACAAAAATTTCTGGAGAGTAGTCAGCCCAAAGCTGATTTCCACTTGGCAGCCCATTCCAAAGACCAGCACTGTAAGAAATCCCCCAGTAGCAACATTCCCAACTTCCCCTGTTCTCATCCACAGCCCTGGGACAGAGTGAGAGGGGTCTGCAGAGTCACACCCCCGCTCCAGAAAACCTTTCCACCTGCTCTCCTGACTCAGTAACACCACGACAAGATACAATAATACATTTAAAATTGATATGAGACTGCTATTTCACAGAGCACTCTGCTGCTACTCCCCAGTGTTAAAATCAACTCTGCTGAACAGTGTTAGACACACTAACTGTGTCATTTCTATCAAGCTCAGCTAGCATGACAGCTGTGCAACACTTTGCATGAGGACTTTTTCAAAGAATAAAAGCATTGCTGGCTCTGAAATAAAGACTTGAGACCGTTGGAGTTATTCTTATGGCAATGTGATAATGTTTTCAGACTTCTAAGAGCTCCTACACAATTGTGTGGAGAGGGTTTTGTCTACAACTGAGTAAATAGGGAAGAGCTTCTGCTGGGTTTAGACTTCTCTGGATTAATCACCTCCTGAACTTCCACATTGCTGCAATGCATTCTGCACAGTATCATCTGCCAGATGCCACAATAAACTGGTAATTAAAAATAACATTGAATTATTATAGCTATTTTACTTATGTTCAAAAGAAAATGTTACTATGTTTTTTATCCATCTTAGGTATAGGTTTTTATACACTCTATAATAAATTCTGAAGATCACACTTTTACCAGAAGGGTACAGAATAGCACTCAACAGGAGTTTAGGTGGAACTGTGTGTGAAATAGGCTCTGTGGGAAGCAAGTGGAGCTAAAAATCCAGCAGCTTGGGATGCCTGGGCTACCACACCACAGTCTACAGACAACAGAGCAGCAGAGTCTGCAGTCCAAATTAAAATTAAGTTTGGCTTAAAATGTTGCAGCATCTCTCAGACTGGTGTCCTGCCCCCAAAACCCAGACCTGGTCCTCTCCTATCAAGTGCTGAGCATCAGCTGGTCAAGATCAACAGGCACAAAACAGCTGTTCCAGAACATCTGTGAGCATGCAGATCTCCCAGCCCAGCATTTTTCCCAAGTGCACTCCTGAGAAGGACATCCTCACTCTAGGGGAGCAGGGACTGCAGCACTGCCACTTATCAAAGGTACCCAAATCAATACATGCCACATCTCTGGTAAGGATTTGCAATCACAAAGTTCCATTAAAGGCTCAGTAAACACTTTTCCCTGCTCTAGAGACAGATGGCAGAATTGTACCTAGAAGATGGCTGGAGACCCATCATCTCTCACATCCATTACATCTGGAAATGAATGCCCTTTCAGAACATCTTTTTCTTTCCACTACTTAAGAAAAACACAATTTAACCTTCTTCACCAGACCTGACCTTAACAAACACTACCACCCTCCTGATTTCAACATCTCACACTATTGCTAGAAATTCAGAATAGCCATTTCTAACTAATTTTACATGCCTGTCCATACAAAGGTCAATAATATTTTGAAGTACAGCACAGAGTAGTCAGCATCTCTTGAACACTTTAATGTACATATCAATTAGCAGTGATTACAGCAACTTAACATGGGATAAACTCAGAAAGTTCCTGTCTGGTTTCCTACATCAATTGAACATCTTTTGACAATGATTTCACAAGCAATACTTCAAATCTTAATATAAATATCATAGGCTTAGATTACCCACATTTCTATCATGATAGTGAAAATTACACCAATATGTTAATTGCAGTCAGCTTTCAGTCCAGTGCTTTCAGCTTTCCTCTGACTGTTGTATTTGTAATTAAATTCTCTCTAGTTTGCTTGAACAGCAGCATGACCTTCATGTCAGACATGCATCAGATGAAAAATACCTGAGCTGAGAAAAGCAAACATTGAATAGCTTAGTGGCAAAGACAGCCAGGCCTGTTAATAATGCAGATCTGTCCTCCCGTTAGGCTCACACATTAACTTGAATAAGCAACAATCAGCCATGAACTCAATTAAATAACAGAGACTATAGAAAAGTCTTTTCTTACAAAGGAGAGCACAGATTTGGCCATGATCTGTAACATCTAAAGAGTGTTATTATGCAACAAGGGTGAACCATTGGCACCAAGATTTGGACTGACACTGCCAGCAAGCTACACAGTTTTCACAAATAAATTCAGCATTAGATACCAAAAAGGTTAATTTGCAGTAGATGTGATTGACATGAAGCATCCAAGGGCTTGTGGTGTAGCCTTTGAACTGCACCACAGCCTTAAGAGGCTGTCTCAGGTTGATTGTTTGAAAATAGTGTCAAATAAAAATCATCTGCCTCCTACCTACAACATCCACTTTATCATGAGGAATCTTCCTCGACAGTTTGTCTGGCACATCGGCCTAAAAAAAAAAAATCCAACTAGAAAACAAAGTGTTTTCAACAAAGAAAGTGGGTCACAAACAAGAGTCTCTATTCAGTGTATGCTGATCTGCCAAATATACTCTTAACCTTACTCACATGGCACACTTATGTTCTCTTGCAAATATTTGTGTGCATACAAAACTCAGCTACACTGTACAGTCGTCCTAATAGCTCAGAAGTAATGAATAACTTAAAATAGGCTGCACAACTATGGGGTGTGCATTCACAACTCTGAGCACATTTAACTCTACTATGAAGCATTCGCCGCTAAATCAAAGCCACTTTAGTAAGCAGGTTAAAGGAAAATACACAAATGCCTTAAGAACTACCACAGAAGACTTTCTACAGGGGATTTCACCAACGTGCCACCAGCGTCCCACCAACGGAAACTACTTTGACTATTTGGAGAAAACAGAAAAAAAACGACAATCCGCACTAACATATGGTATCCCACTTTTACGCTCCCACCATACGCTTTATTAAGAGTCCAAAGCAAGAGTTACAGACTCCGGGTGAGGGGCACTGCGGAGGGGAAACCGCTCCCTTCCCGCCCGAGCCGCTTC